>JAFBJU010026055.1:184456-344112 GCA_016785305.1 Colistium nudipinnis | reverse complement strand
AAAACATGCATTAAAACATGCAAAATGCTTAAATATATGACTGAGATGAAGAAACGTGAAAAAAGTGAAAAAAAAAAGAATTTGTATGTCAACCAAAATTTGACAAAAACATAATAGTATAGTATGTCGTCCAAAAAGTCAAAAAGTCAAAAATGTAAAAAAAAATTTTTTTTTGAAAAATGCATTAAAACATACAAAATGCTTAAATATATGACTGAGGTGAAGAAAAGTGAAAAAAGTGAAATGAAAATAAAAAATTGTATGTCCTCCAAAATTTGACCAAAAACGTCATAGTATAGTATGTCGTCCAAAAATATATATAAAAAAAAATTTTTTAAACTTTTATTTAAACATGGAAAATGCTTAAATATATGACTGAGGTGAAGAAAGGTAAGTAAAAAGTGAAAAAATATTTTTTTGTATGTCATCCAAAATTTGACAAACACGTCATAGTATAGTATGTCGTCCAAAAAGTCAAAAATGTCAAAAATGTCAAAAAAAAAAAAAAAAATTAAAACATGCATTAAAACATGCAAAATGCTTAAATATATCACTGAGGTGAAAAAAGTGAAAAAAAAAAAGTTTTTTGTATTTCATCCAAAATTTGACCATAAATATCATAGTATAGTATGTCGTCCAAAAAGTCAAAAATGTAAAAAAAAAAAAAAAACATTAAAACATGCAAAATGCTTAAATATATGACTGAAGAAAAGTGAAAAAAGTTAAATGAAAATAAAAAATGGTATGTCCTCCAAAATTTGACCAAAAAAGTCATAGTATAGTATCGAGTGCGATTCAAGTAGGCAACTGGACTGGTTGAAAATTTCTTGAAGACGTTTCACCTCTCATCCGAGAGGCTTCTTCAGTTCCTCATATGTAATGTAGACCTTGAGCTTGGTAAAGCTGTATTATTCATTCACCGTCAACACACATCGATTCCTCACGTCAAATCTAGAATCTCTCAACAAATATAGTGGCAGCCATAATTTCAAGCTTATAAAACCTTGCTGTCTTTTTTTTGTGCAATGGGCCTTTAACTTCTGTCTCTGGATCCAAATAGTTTTTTTTTGTTTTTTTTTTACAGTATACCACCTTATCTCATATTTGATATATGTGATATCTTGCCATCACGTTTTCTCAAAATTAAGCTTCACATGTTGGGTTGGTTGAAAGTAAAGAGCCAAAATGTGATTACTTGTTGATGCTACTAGTCTTTAATTAAAATTGTACAGAAACAGACATAATAAACATACATACCAGACAGTAACACAGATATCCAAGATCAATAAAACACTGGGGCGCTGGAGAACGAAATTACAAGGGTGGAATATTACATGAGGTCAGGTAATAAAGTGACAAATCAAACATACAGAGGCAAACAACAAAATGAAACAGGAATATATACAGAATATATATTTTTATCTATATATGATATAGATAATTTGACACATTTGCTTTTCATTTTACTTTGTTTGATCAGGAAAATAAACTTTTTTCTTTTGTGCATCAATGTGATAAATACTGCGGAAGCTAAGTTTTTTTTTTTTACTGTGGAACAACATTACGAAAGTGTCCTGAAACTCGCTCACACACACTCACATTTCTTTTTCGCAGGTTGCAGATACTCCACGAGGAGGTTCCATGAAGTATGTAGCTGAAGCCAGAACCTTTTAAAAAAATAAAAGAAACACACATAAACACAATGTACATTGAAAATGATACCCAGCGTTATCTGCAGAAAGAACATTCAGGGTGTTATTAATTGTACTCAAAATTATGCAATGTTGTTATTTAATGGTTAATCAGTGTCTACCTAATGTTCCATTTATACACCAGTGTTAGTCAGTGTTGAATACATTTCAATATATTCTTTTTTTTTTAAACATGACAGATTCAGCAGTCTGGTTTGTCACCACTAGATGGGAGCAAAGTTGTGGTGCAGGTACTCTTTGGAGTGAATCGCTGACTCACAGTCACACAGGACAGCAGAGAGAAAATGTATGATTACACTTTATATTTGTCTATGATGTTAGACTCTGTTTATTATCGTATATTAAGTCTATTTGGAAACAGATCTGACTTGAGCATTCATTATATGATTTGGTATGTTAATACCAGGAAATCTTATATTTTTTTCAAGATAAACCAGTAAACCTGCTATTTCAAAATCCTAAAATAGCACTATTTGTGTATTTGTAACCAAAACTGCTAATACAATATAGCACACCAAAATAAAGGATGCAGAAATACTCTCAAGTGTCTTTGTTCCTGTAAAGCAGTCATCTCCCGCAGTTTGTTAAAACATTGGTAAGTACAGGAAAATAAAGGTTTGCGCTTCCATCTAAGACCCATGAGAGGTGGATGTGTATATCCCCTCAGTGCGGTGCTGACAGTGAGCACTGTCATCAGCCGAGCTCAAGGTTCACACTTCTCTGAGAAGGGCTGCTTTATCGTGCACTCTTCATCCCACGGTCCTAGTATGTGTGTGTGTGCATACAATTAAATTCAAGTCCTCTACATTCACTGCACAATAGTGATTCCTCATCTGAATCCCAACTGGAGACTAAGAGGGAGCAGCAGTAATCTTCAATTCAATCCTGTGTGTTCACACAGTCATGCACACACAACTGTGTGTAAGATATTGTTACAGCTGTATGCGCCTGCCTCGTGCCGGTCCCCCCCCTCCTCCTCTGTAGCTCCACCCTGCTGATGACAATCAGACTAACAATGAAAAACACCTGTTGGAAGAAGATCTCCTGAGCCACCGTCAGAAGGGGTGAGGACTGCTCTTGTTTGTTTTGTTTTATTTCTATATTTGTGTACAATTCTGCGAATAAACCTTTCTGGGCTTTATCTGATCTTAAGGTGTGTTATTTCAAGTGATTTTGTGGTTCGCAAGTGATGTGTTTGTATAATGCATTGCAGTTCAACATCAGTACTGTTTATGAAAAGCCTATTAGATCAACTGCAGCTGGGTGTATTCATTGAAGCAACTTCTTTTATCCTCTGCAATCGTGTGCGTTGCTGTGTTGTATTGTGTGTAGCTTTTTTGTTTCTAGGCGTAGTTTGTCCTTTCCCTGGTCGTGGTGCTGGTTGCATGTTCGCTGTTTTGAGTGTTGAAATAAGCTCCGAAGGTGCAGTAGTGCCTTACTGACAGCTTTGTCATCAGCATGTCACACAGAAACAGCGTTGACATGGTAGAGGAAAAAGACAGATCACTCAAAAGAGATCTAAGAACTGAGAAAATATATTTAAAAACGTTGTTGAGAAAAATATCACTAAACCATAAAATTAGCAGGATAAAGTGAGATAAATCAGAACCTAACTGTATACGACCAACGCTTGTAGAAATTAGTTTATATCCTGTTGTGTAGAGATTTCTCAGCTCCAGGAATCAACAAAGACTTTAGTTATGATCATATTTCCTCTCATTCATCCAAATCTGGAAATAAATGCATCAAATGTGGGGAAGTCATTGTATTTAAACTCGGTGCTTAAGTATTTACCTACCACTAATGGAGTGATGTTAAATGTGGCCAAAACAGAATCATTATTATTATTGTTTTTGTATCCTAAAAAGAAAATCACAGTCACGGGCTCTTAATTTGAAAGCTCCCCGGAAATAATACTTTTGTAATCTGCTCTCTCCTGTCGTCACCTCCTCCCCCCTCCTCACCCTCACCACTCTCATCCCGTAGCTCTCACCGTTGGTTGTCATGGCGATGGAGGCAGCCTCGGCGTCGGCTGCGGAGGTTGTTGCCATGGAGATCCCGGTGCGAGGTGCGCTCCCGGTGGTGGAAGAGGACGAGGGTTCCAGCGCCGCGCCGCCGAAGCCGGGTTCCGAGGAGCGGCTTCGGTACCGGACAGGTGGAGGCAGACGGCGGCGCGGGGTGCCGTTCAACCGGGGCGGCCACTACCTGCTCATCGTCATCGGGGAAATCGGCACGGAGCATCAGCTGGAAGCCGCCAAGGCGCAGATCGAACGCGGTGAGTGCGTGCGAGTGGGTTGAGCTGCGGTTCAAAGAGCGCAGGGACAAGGTTTGAATCTGGGAACGGCACCGAAAAGATTTGACGCAACGAACATCCATAGTTGGAGGCGGCTGCTGCAGCATTGCACCATGGGACACGTGCTTCCTGTCAGTGTGTGACAAACTGCACATTCAAACTGTGAATGCAGTGAATACTGTATGTTGATTCATTTTACTTTAATAGAGCGATCACTTTGGTTTGCAGCACTTTTGGACCCAAAATACTGTACTGTACTATGTAGCACTGTACTGTACTGCACCATATTGCACTGTGTCATGTCATACTGTACTGTGTAGTACTGTACTATACTGTACTGTTCTTGAGTCAAAAGGCATCAATCAAACACACAAACCTCTTATTATAAATTAAGATATTGAAACAACTGACTCATTATAAATAATCACAGGAATTATTTATAGCTTGTGTGTGTGTGTGTGTCCTTGTTTGTGTTGCACTGAATGATGTGTATCCTGAAACCAACAACATCATCCTGCAGCTTGTTTTCAGCACAAAAGAAAACACAACAAACAACTACTTAGCAGATATGAAAAGGAGCTTCCTGTTGGACTCTTATTTTGTCGCTCACCATGACTCTGCTGAACTGTGTCTGCATGAAACTGCTGCTCCTCCTCCTCCCCTGGAGGAGCTGCTGCAGGCTGCTGTCATCGCTGTCACTCGGAGCTGTGTGATGTTTGAGGATGTGATGAGATTGTGCAGCAGTTGTGAAAGACGTTGCAGTGTGCAGATTCGGTGCCAGTCGGCAGTTTGCGGCTGCGCTGCTACCGCCACTCTGAGTCGTTTTCAGTCCAGGATGGTCAGTCGCACTTTAAAATGCCACTCCGGTGTCACGTCGTCTCCCTTCCCCTCTGACCTCCCCGCTGTCGAAGAGCTGACAGCTCTGTGCCGAGCTCTGTATCTCACCCACTCGGCTCATTACAGCTTTGATTGTTTGGCACAGGTCGGCGCTTAAAGTGTGACTCGGTGTGAGTGACCTTCCATCGACTCTCCTTAGCTGCAGGGTCCTCATCGTTGGCCCCTCACTGTTTTGTTTTGGTCCTGGCCAAAACAAAACCAAAGCTAAAGAGCTCCTTGATTTACCTAGAATGAATTGAGAGGGGCTTAGTTTCTGCAGTCACCATTCTACTAATATCTTTATGACATTTTTTTGAAAAGAAAAAAAATCATTGCCAAAATTATTAAAAAAAACAAACAAAACAATGGACGTTATTGCACCTGGTAGAAAACTGTTTTTTGAATCATCTCCATCGAATTTGAGGCCACGTGTTTTCTTGAACTCTCGAGTCGACTTTATTGTTCCTTGAAAAGAAAAGGTTTTGAGATGTTTTTTGTATGTTTTGAGGGAGAGATAAAGTTTGTCAAACATGAAAAGACAGAAAGACATCTGGAAATAGCAATGCAGTGTTTCCCCTAAAAGGGGCCTACGAGGACTTCCAGTCCTCATCCCTTCTAGGTTCTTCCCGGCAGGCAGTGAAGTAGAAAAGTATTGTGAGTATTGTGTTCTGACACTCTCACCTCAGACAGCGTGAAGACACCCTGTCCTCGCAGACTCCAAATCCTCAGAGCCATCTCCCTGGTGAAAGAAAAATAAAACAAGACGTCTGCCAATGAAGGCTAAAAGAAAGATTAATAACAGTGACACAGCATTTCCGGGAACAGACCACAGGGGACAGTTTCTCCTCAGCTCAAGGGCAAACCAAGGTCTTCAAAGTAACTGATGAGAAACGGGAGACTTGAACAGAGGGGTATGGATTTGCATAATCAAATCCATCTCTCTGCAGGATGGGATCTGACACGAGATCCCTTTGAAGTCTGTCTCATTGTGGTTACGTAGGATATGATAGTGAGTGAGGGATTTTTTCTGCGTCATTTGACTTGCGTGCTTAACGTGCCAGAGCCCTTCAGAAACTAGTCCAATCGTTTTGTTTGATTACTCAGGTCTGTCCTTCATCTTCTCGTTCTCCTCCTTCCTGGCAGGAATCCGATCCTGGGACGTCAACCTCCAGAGCGGCAACCTTGATCAGCAGCTGCAGCTGTTCATAACCCGTCACTCCGCCCACTTCTCCTCCGAGGTCAGAGGTCAGTGTGATGCATCGCCAAGGGTTTCTTCCTGTTACTTTAGATTTAGATATCACAGTAACCAAGCTGCATATTTTTTCTAACATTTCTAGGTTGAAACAAACCCACACTCAAAAGTGCAACTGAGAGAAGGGGGTTTAATCTGGGGAAAATGTATTCCATCTGCATTACTTCAAAGCTGAACAGTGTGTGTGTGTGTGTGTGTGTCGGCATATGTGTTTTGGGGGTATAATCACCATGGCAACTGTTCAGGGAGCTGTGGACATGCAGTGTCGCATCTTTGTGTGTGTGTGTGTGCGTGTGCGTGTGCGTGTGCGTGTGCATGTGTGTGTGTTGAACTGCCTGTATGTTGTGGTGCTTTTGGGCTTAGAGCCCAGTCTGAAAGTATGATAGATGCTGAATAAGGACTTATTTCAATCCTCTGCCGGGTAATGACACACACACACACACACACACCCCCAGATACTGTAAATATAAATATGTTTATGCACACCAACAGGGAAACTAACTACCCCAGGATAGATTAGTACTGCACTGGCGGGAAGTACTGAGCAGCAGCAGTCAGCAAATAGTGACACGGCATTTTTCTGCACAGTTAGGTTGATACCTTCAGTGATGACAGAGGGATTCCTGTGAAACAATTATTAGAATCTTTCAACCGTCCGTCATTCTGTCTCTCCCTGGTTTCGTCTACAAAGAAACACCCCTTTGCCTTTCGGTCACACAAGAGGACATTTGCGTTTAAAGTTTGAACACAGGAACATCCACAGTTTAAATTGTTGACATTGATGTTAAATGGCTCTTGGTTTACTGTATTTATGTTGATTGGATTGAAGCTGGATACATCCCTGAATGGTATATTGGATTTCTAAAGGTGCTGTCTCATGATGTTAAAAGGGCTTTGGCTGCATTGTGGTGAGACAGGACGTGCTGTAGGGGTCATTGGGTCAGTGTCCAGTGAGTGTGCTTTATCCTTGCACGATGAGGTGTGCAGTATCATGGTGACTTTGGGTTCTTCAGATTAGATTCAGGAGATGTTCATCAGAAACCTGAGAATGCATTTTGATGCAGATGCAGACGCCATGCCATTTCAATCATATCATGTCGGCCAGAGCAAACCTTGAGATGGTTCTCTGTCCCACTGTGTTTGGATCTCAGCCAGGCGTGAATGCAATCTGCGCAGTTTGACCAGATTCTTCTGAATAACATCTGCCTGTCCTTACTGTCTTCTCATTCGAAAAAAACCATTCAAATAGGTGGGTTTTAAGACAAATGTTTGCAGACAAAATCAGAATATATGTTCAGCAGAATGGAATGAGTGTGATTCCAAGCAGTAATAGTGACACACTATAGCGCCATATACTGTACTGAATTATTATTATTCTGCATACAAACAGTACGCTGTGTGGCAAAGTGTAAAAAATGTGATTCGACATAAGATAAATGAAAATACCCCTCTTTTTTTTACACTGGGAGGTAGCTGAGGTCAGAAGAGCAAGGATTACGCTATTGATCATACATCCTCCCTTTTTCCATTTTTTTTTTTTTTAGCACAAACCACATGACAGATCGATAGCACTTCAATGGAGAGCAATCCGATGGCTGCAGTGCAGAAATAGATAAGGGGATCACATTGCTTTGGGTCATCGGGGGAAAAAAAAAAACTTCCACTGTAGGAAAATGGCAGCAGCAGTCTATGGGGCGGATTTATTTGTTTAAATAAATCCTGATCAGTTCACTGATAAATGGTGAATATAAGATATCAAATTATTCTTGGTCAACTTTTTTCTTTGGTGAATAAATATTCTTGGCATCTCAAAATTCCATTTTGAATGGGAATTTTTATGTGCTCCAGATGTGGAGAGAGAATAGTGTGTCTTTTTATAATTTAATTTCCCTAAATGTTTTATTCTGCATTTTGATCAGTTATCTTTGCAGAACGGTTAGATTTGCATTAGTTGTACATTTAGCCGTCTCTAATTAACTGGATGAAGAACTGACGATTGTTGCATACTAAAATCCTTTCTCTTTGAAAATTCTGTTGCTGGAGGATATAATCAGATTCTTTGGTTTAGTTTGGTGTACTTTGTTGACTTTGGAAGTACTCCATTCCAAGTGCAGTACTTCAGTTAGAATGTGCAACTAAAATCAGGAATACTGTATGAGCTTATGTGGTGATACCAGTCATTGTTGTTTGAAGTGTCTCTTTTGAGTGACTGGTCAGCTATCAAGAACACAGGCCTTGATTCCACTTGTTTATCAGATTGACTAACAAACCTTTCAGAAGCCTCAGGCCTTTTAATTAAACCCAAAGTCGGAGCAAAAAATTAAACCCAAAGTCGGGGTTGTTTTCAAAAGCAAACTCCAGATTAGTTCTTGTTGTTTACTTGGATTTTTATTTTTTTTTATTTTTCCATGTATTTATATGCTTTAGACAGTTTGGAGTTGTTTTAGTTTTGGATTGCTTCCCTTTTAATGCCCAGACTTTTTAATCTCTAGTTTTATACTTAAAAAAAAAACTATATTTTATCATGCCATTATTTAAATTTAACGGGAAATGCGAGAAATGCTGGTGGTGATTTGCAGGGCCCACCGTTAGTTGACAAGCAGATCTAAAAACACTGGAAATGCATGATTTGACATATTCACAATGATCAAAATACTTTCCCGTGTATAATTTCCGTTCCATCCTTTTGAATTTTCTTTTATTCCCTCAAACTGTATACTTGGACTGCGTATCGGCCATATACTGTACGTGAAAAGTGGCCAATGCAAAATATGAGTCATGTGAGTAGTAAGTCGTGGTTGCAGATGCCTCTGCAGACCTGTGCAGCTATTTCTCCAACATGTTTATGAGACGCACTGAACAAAGGACTGAGGATGCTAATTGGGACCCTAGCAGCAGTTGGTTTATGGGAAACAGGCCCGTACGTCCCAAAGGTGCAGAGATTCTTTGAAGTGAGATTTATTTTCTTTCTTCCTTTCTTTCTCTCTCTCTCACTCAGGCAACATGTGGGAGATCGACAAAAGAAAAATAGTGGGAATAAACTCAGTGTAATCCTTACCTCCCACACACACACACACACACACACACACACACACGAACACACACAAACAAACGCATGCACACGCACGCGCGCACGCATTGAGCTCAGTAAGGTGGCTTATAGTCGGGCAGGGAGCTCACAGAAGTCTGTAGAAATCCTGTCTTTATTTTATAATTCTTCTTCCCCGTTCATTATTGGACTTCTCTAACTTTCCCAGGGAATATGTGACATCTTGATACTTATTGCACAAGGGTACATAGATCAAAAGTATGTATGGCTCAGACAATCAATTCCAGGTAGAAGCTCTACGGTGCAGTAGAAGTAGTTCAAAATCTTAAAAAAAAATGAGTTTTTTGCCCTCATGGTGCACATTAAAAAAATATTTTAGAAAATGACTTTAATATTAAAAATGAAAATGACTTGCTGTATATTTATAATTTATGGGAGCACACACACACAGGAGCATTATCTCTGTGACGATGTCGGATATGGATGTGGTGAAAGTGAGATTTTGCCTGGAGGTGGCACAGAGTGATTAAAGATTCACATTTAATGGTGAAACCACTTTGTGCTGTTGCCTGGGGACGGCGGCTCCTCGTGGCTGTTGCCGTAGTGACCTCCCCGTCCTGGCCGAGTGGGATGACTCTTAAGACCCCGAAGGTGTCGGAGATAAAAGGTTATGTGGCTTTACCGGGGTATCACGACTAAGGTCAGAGAAATGGAAGAAGAGGTGTTGTCTTTTTAATCTCCTGCCATAAGGGGACGTAGTTTGGATGTAATTGAGAAATGATGACAGAACCTGGGGAGAAATTGTATCGGCTCATAAACGTTAAATCACTGTTATGACATTTTCATGCAGGTTTTTATTTGACATACTGTTAGTTTGCTGCAATGGGATTAATGTATGTAACACTTTAGTGGTGGGATTAAAACATATTTAGGCTTATAAACTCTTCTAATCAATCATTTATATTGTTCAGGTCATTTTGATTTGATGCCTCATGCCATTATTTTTATTAAGTGTATATTTTCCTCATTACTGCCTACGTACATGTTTACCTTCAGTTCAGCCAAATACACCTGCTCAGGTCTTTCTTTAGCATCTTTGTGTATGCTCAGATTTCCACACAAAGAGACGACAAACATTGGCACATTGGTCATAGCTCTCTTATGAAATCCTGCTTCACTGCAGTGTGTCTCTGCTGCCAGCGCTGTGAGCAACCAGAAGCCCCTCAGTCCTCTTTATCTCTGTCAAACTCAGTTTTGCTGTCCGGACTTGATTTAAAGACTTGATTGGTAGCGTTTAAGTTTATTGTGGGGGCAGCTCAAAAGTTTCAATTTAAAAGTAATGTAAAGTAGCTGGATGTTAAAGTTCAGCAAATATTTTAGGGTAGAGCTTGTGAATGTCTGGGCCGGAGATTGCAGCGTATTAGGACGTGGTTTTGTTCATTTGTTCTTTCTTATCTCATATTGCGCTCTTAAATCTTCCTCTGCTTGCTGTAATGTATGCTTATCTGCAAGTAAGGAAAAATCCTCGCACCTTTTCTTAAATCTATCACCGCTATTTCCTCTCGCACTTTTTTCTCACGATTCTGAGCTCAAGTTAATATTTTTACCCATAGAATGGGATCTGTAGATGGAGTTGCAAAATCCCTTTCATCTCCTTCCATAAATTCTCATATCATTTCTGTTCTTGAAATGTTCCTCTCGAACATGAACTTGCCCCTGGGTCATGGCAGTATTTGCACTTTGTCTCAAAACTTTATACTTAAATAACATTTGAAATGTACGGCTTTTAGTTGTCAAACTGTCGTACACACAGTCCTACTACTCCTTACTACTTATTTATGTAAATAGTTTGAACACTTCCTAATTGGTGATGAGATGTAAATTAAAGGTGGTTTTGCAATTACGGTTGTTTAATTTTTTTTTTGGCCAGCACAAACTTCCCTCATCATTTGCACCATAAATGAGATGGTAGACCATTTTTATTAATTTCTCTGGTTAAATCACAGATTTGACTCATTCTGTACAAAGAACTTTAAATTGGAATGTCACGGATCAGTAAGGTATATCAAACTTACCTTCAAATTTGATGGTAAACTACAATGTTTATCGTTAAAATGTAATGGATCATATTAACTCAGCTGTTAATATGCCATATTCCATACCTGACGCTAGCCTGCAAGTGTTTGTCATGTGCAAATATCTGCAGCCACAAGGTAAAGAGGCGTGTTTACGGCACCACTGTTTCTCGGTATTCCCATCTCTCCCGACTTTGAACTATTGCTTCCCGTGTCGGCCTCTGTGTCTCTATTCCTATATTGGGCGGTGCGAAGGGGACACTTTCATCACTGTTAAGCCCTGCCAGATTGATGTAATCGTTTTGAGCGCGGTGACAGCAGAAGTTATAGTTTGGAATCTGGGAGCTCTGCTCCCCAGTGCCAGCATAAAGTGTCGGCCTCTCATTTGTGCCTGATGTTGCAGAGCTCCTGACCCAGGCCTTTTTTTTTTATTTATCTATTTTTTCTACTCATCTCGGACCGCACAGCAGTGAGCCGTGTAAAAATGGAAAAAAAAAAACATACTTCTGCCTGAGTTTTCTGGTTTTATTTTGTTTCGGAGGGCTTCTTTTATTATATTTTCTTAGTTCTGTCTCCACTCAACATTCCACAATCATCAGTTATACACTTATTACAATATATTGCATTTAATGTTTAATGTTTACTTTTTACTTTTTATTCTATGTTTATGACACCAGTGCACCAAAAAGATTTCCTTGTAATGTTACTATTACTTGGCATTAAGGTCAATTCTGATTCTGATTCTGATATTGCCTATGGAGAATCTACAGAGATACACACCCACTCACAATCATTATTCATAGCATTGTATAAATATGTCTCCCCTAACACTTCTGGAAAACCATTTTTTAAAGAAAATCTATGAAGTATTCATTATTTCCCTCCTGAATGATTCCAGAGTCAAATGTGTCTTCTTAGCCTTCAGTGTCAACAATAGCCTCAGATCTCTGTGTGCGTCTTTTAGAAGAAACATGGAGTCATGGAATGAATGTGTTGAAGGCTGTTGGTATCTTTTACTTTTCTATTGTGTCGCTGATGAGGGGAGTGAGCGCATGGCGGTATATTTTATATACTTATATATCAGGAGTGGCCCTTATTGTGTCAGGGCATCTACTCTACCGAGCATTTGACAAACAATGAAGAGGTAAAAAAAAAAAAACGGGATCCAAATGGATGTAGGGGAACCGCAGACATTTTCTTTGGTGTTAGTCTATAAAAAATATTCCAATGCGTTTCATGCGCACGGTGAAAATCTGCCATGAATCAGAAATTCATGTGTGTTAGCAAGTTACAGCCAATTTCTCCCAAAGCTCCCTCTGGAGCCGCAGAGAGGCTTTATGTAGCTTTTGACACCCCTGCAGTATTAATCCCCAGGACCTTAGGTAAACAGATATTTAATACGCTCATAGGTTGGGGCCTTATTGGAAAAAAACAAACAAAATAACATTAAACTCGGCTGTGTATCACTGACTCTACCAGCTACCATTTTAATTTTGCTGTGTAACAGTGTCCTGACCCCCAGTGTGACACAGCACTTCTGTTCTCTCACCCTGTCGCTGCAGCAATAGGAGGTGTTGGTGTGCGTGTGTTTGTGTGTGTGTGTGTGTGTTTGTGTGTTACCTCCTGCTGTGCTGTTTGGATTCGTTGATGCATCCGTTCAAGCCAAGGTCACCTTTCCAACCAGACCTGCAGAGAACACACACATGCATTATATTATCACACAAATACTCATGTGAGTGCTGTAGGCTCACACACGCACACAAAAAGGACAACCTGCTGCACAAATGCCCGCTGCATCAGCGACTCTTGTCACTGGAGCTGTCGGGTTCCATTTCGCTGGCCCCGAGTTGAACCAGCCTGGAAAGGCCCTTTGCGCCCAGTCGCCTCGTTTCCTTCTGCCTCTCTGCACATCGTCTTGTCTTTTGCTTTCTAGTAAAACGCTCCCCGGTGCCCAGAGGCAACGCGTGCGGTTCAAGAGTTCATATTCCCTCAACTGGCTTCCGTTGGTTCGCGAAGCATAAAAATGTCATCTTGGTTTGTCGTATTCGTTGTTGTTTTGACAGACTAGTTGATCCCGAATTACTATCACACGAGTAATGCTCATGCATTGGTGGATTTCAGCTGGGCTGTACTGAATTGTGTATGATGTGCGTTGCACAAATTATTGTTCCAAGTCAATCAGGGTGCATTTCAAAAAGGAACCAACACAAACTCACCATAAAACTACAACACCAGAAACCTTTCAGAGGCTAAAATTGTCATTTTTGATGAATTGGACTCTGATGTTTTTTGTTACCAACAGTAAGGGGGGCTCAGGGTTATTGTCGTATTTATTGATTTTTATTGAACGATTATATTAGGATTTATTGATCAGACAAGATTTTTCAGGCTGTTCAAATTAAAACATTAACTTGGGGTGTTGTTAGGTTGGCCCCTGCTCTTGTTAAACACTGAGGATATCATTCAAGGGAAAGCCTGAGGTTTGTCCTCTAAAAACCACACAGGCTGAATACAAAGAGGCTACATAATGACTGCAGTGATTATGCACAATAATAAATAAAATCAACAAATGCCAACTAATAACGATACCAAACTTGTCATTTCATATAGTTCTACTACAAAACATTCCTTTTTGATGGTTCCTACACTGATTGCTTATCATTTATTAAGGCAAAGACCTCAGATAAATATTTTTCATTAAGATGAATTGAGGCATTAAAGTTGTCTGCCTGTAAAATAGTAAACGGTCCATAATGGTTTGACTGGAAAATACAGGATAACGTCTGATGACAGTGCATTCGTTCATAGTTTCACATTCCGTATCCTCTGATGATTCGACCCTTATATTTAAATCTGTGGAGATTGAAGCCCTGGTGATTGACAGCTCCACTGTGTGTCGGACAGACCTGCGTGAACGCACAACTGTGCCTACACTAATGCTAATCCATCAGTGCTCAAAGTGCAGCGTCATCACAGGCTGCTCCTCTGTAATCTCCCAGACACCAGCCTGGACCTTCCCGTGTGGCCAAAGGCGAGTGGGTGTATATTTGTTATAGTGTAGAATGACTGTGTTATCTTCAAATTCAATTTGCTGCAAAGGGCAATGAGTGGATATATGTCCTCCTGGAGTTTCTTTTTCACCATCCACCACAGGACAAATGTGAGACAGCTTAAGGAAGCGTGAGAGACAACATCTGAAATAACTTATATGACCTACCTAATATTTGCTCTTCGATAGTGAATATGTGTCTTTCTGTGGTGACTGTTGTGTTGTGCTCTGCAATGTTAAATGTCCAATGAATCCTTCCATTTGCAGAGTTAGACTCTTTGCAGTGGTGGTAATTGGAGAAATGACTCAGGATGATTCAACAGGCATGGTTGTTGTTGCAACTACGTGCCTGTTATGTGATTTTATCTTGGAAAAACTGGAGGGGGCGCTACTCACTCCAGTCCTAAATCTAGGACTTGCAGAATCCAAATCAGACCGGGGTCTGTATTGAGAATTGACAATGAAGCAAATAGCAATGCAGGTTTTCACCTGAGTGAGACAGAGAGAGGGAGACAGAGAGGGGAGGCATCTTCCAAAGTGGCTCATTGCGTCATGCATTATTGAGGCAGCTGCTGAATTATGCAAAGCTTTGATATTGATCCCAGGGCTTGCTAAAGCTGCAGTCTTGGGGGGGGGGGGGGATAGGTGAGGAAAGAAAGAAGGAAGGAAAAATAAGTTAAAGGGGAAGAGGGAGGGACATTACGCAAGGAACTTGGGAGAGACAATTGGTTAGGTGGAAAACAACATGAAGAGAAAAAGAGTGAAAAATCCACTGGGGGGGGAAAAAAAAGTAAGAAATAGATTCCCAAAACAGGATATGACAGCGGGAGAACTTCCTGCCTTCATAAATCCATCTCCGACCTTTTCTGGATTTTTTTTTTTTTTTTTCGTGAATAAAATAGCACATATGGAAAGAGAGAAAGGTTTAGTATAATTTCATATCTACCTTTTGAGGCATTGCTTGGGTGCTCCTCATACATCTGGGCAGGGGTGTGACCTAGCTGAGCAGAGACCACAATCCTTCTAAAGTCTGGAACGTCTGTTTTTCTCGTTAAAGGGTCGAATCAGGCAAAAGGTTCCGACTTGTCTTCTTCACTGAGACCAGAGAGAAGCATTTTTTTCTGATCAAACGCCATCTGTCCAAATGTTTGCCTCTGATCAAAGGGAAAATAACGCAATCAATAAAACATCAGACTTATAGGAAAATACTTCAGTGTTCCGCTGTGAGTTGTTGTGGTTGCTGTTGTTGTTGTTGTTGTTGTTGTTGTAGCTGCTCGCACGAAAGGAAATCCTCAGTGTATCTTCCTCTGGACGTTTGATTTGGCAAACATGGGTTCAGGGGAGCCAGGCATCAAACTGTCAACCCAGGGAACAGTAGCCGACCTGCACTACTGAGCAAGACTTGTTTTTAATAAAAGAGACCCAGCAACCTTTTTTTTTTTTTTTTTCTTTTTACATAGAACAGAATGATTTACATGGAGCATTTACATTATGCATTTGGAAATATTCACTCGGCTGTAAGACCAAAATATCCCCGTTTGTATAACTCTATTACTCTAAGCGCTCTTAAAGCTAAAGCTCAGATAATGAACAGACACATAGCTAATTAACTAATTGGCACTGATTTACCACAACGATTAAAACGCTGATGGCAAATCCACCAAAACTCTTTTTTGGTGTGGTTGTTTCTCGGCCAGATCTGCTTTGCATGACTCTGCACATTTTCAGTTGAGGGCAGCGAATCAGACGCAGGGGAAACCGGGCTCATGTTACCTTGCCTTCCATCCTCAGATATGACTTGGATGTTTTGCTGCCAAGATGATGCCGGAAGCACTGAGATGATCTCTGCTCTTCTCATTGGCAGCGGTGGCGCGAGAAGGGAGGGGGCCCACTGAGCCGAGGGGTGTGGTCTCGGCGCATACTGAATGGGCTGTAGTGATGTGATCAGCTGACGGCTTTTCATTCCAAGGAGTTACAGATAGATGGTGTGTGTCCGTGAGTCTGTGTGTCGAGTGCATTGTTAGTCGCGGGAGAATGGCGGCTGGTGCAGTGAGCTCCCACAATCCCATGTATTGCAGCGTAAACACTGTCTTGATTAATTATAAGCATTTTTTTTTACATCACAGAGTGGCAGAGTGAGTGATTAAAGATGTGAGGAGAGTGGGAGAGATGTGACACCAAGTCAACAACTAAAACAACCTCAGTGCTGTGGGCGGACGTTATGGACCCACAAAGTATCTCCATCCGTCACTCAGCCCGTTCAGGCCACACTGTTCTCTCTTTAATAACTAGGATGATACTTTCAATGTAAACACACAGTCATTAACAAGCTTAACTGTTGACACACAGGCATTGCAGTAGTTGTGAATCAAATGTTACTCTCTCCCCTGGTTGCCATGGAGTTTGATCTGGATAGTCTGCGTGTCCCCTGAGGATTCTAATTGAACAAAATGTCAAATTTCAGAGTTCTATCATCTTGCCTTTATCCATTTGGAGACAAAGTATGACTCATCACTTTCGCATTGTCCTAATGGAAAAAAAAAAAAGATAGTTAACAGTGCAGTAGCTTATAGGCACACTTGATCATGGATGGGATGGTTGTTTACAGAAAGCTGCTGCTGTGAATATCCTGACCACTAATTGTCAACAGATGTTTTCATTAGGCGCTTGGAGATGTGGTGCATAACACGCACACATAAACACGGACGCGCGCGTGCGCAGACGCACGCAGAGAACAGAGCTGGCCCTGGCAGTGAATGAGTTAGTGCTGGTGCAGTGTGTGTGTGTGTGTGTGTGTGTGTGTGTGTGTGCGTTGGTGAGTGATGGTGCGCCCCTCCCTGGATGGAACGCACTCCACCGCCGCCGCTCGGTGTCTGCAGACGGATGTTGCCGCATCCCGGCAGCAGGTTGCGCGCCTCTATGCCAAATCTCCTCCTCCGCCTGACGCACACGCACCGCCGACGCGCCTCTCGGGTTTCTAGACACACAACTCTCCGGCAAAGTCGCCCGGCATCCGCATCGGTACGTAGAACTGTTTGTGAGATACAACATCTGATGTTCACTGTCTATTCTTTTGCTTTTCGGAGTGGGATGCTGCGTCTTTTTTTATTTTATTGCTCGTTTCTGGTTTGCGTTTTTTTTTTCTTCCTCTCTCCGCACAGACGTGACGTTAACCATCAAATCACTGCGAGTCAGTCGCTCCTCCGTTTTGCCGGTGTTTGTTGCGTAATACCATCCATGCAGCCAGCATCCCGGAGCTGAACATTCACTTTTTAGACGCAATGGGTTTTTTTTTCCAACGGTGCGTAAAATGTCTGGGAGAATTTAGGGCATGAGACAGCATAAACTCCTTAAACAATCAGTCCTTTTAAATCTACCGTGACATAAGAAGAGGCATGCAAGGTTCAGTCAGAGGATTTGAGCCACTTCTTTATCCAAGTAAGGGGATTAATGAAGGTGATTGGACCGTGGCTGCCTGCTCACTGTGTTTTCTCTATGAAAATACACTATATATGAGCAGATCAATTACAAAGGGAGAAATGAGTGCAGCCTGTATTTGTATCGCTCGAGTAAAAACTAGAAAAAACTTAAAGATATGATTTGCAAGGGCGATGTCCTGGTTAAATAGGTTTTTCCCGTCACTGCAGGGACACACAGGTTTGATTCTTAAAATGAGCCTTTTTTTCTGCTCAGTCATGGTGAGGGGATCTGGATGAAAATGAGAAAATAGAGTAGATGCAGCTGATGCGGATGAACTCGGTGCCCCCTGCAGAGGTAGGATTGTGTCATTGCTGTGGGTTCCATGCTGTTAATGAAATGGGATTAAGTCAGTCTCAGGTTGCTCTTTGGTTGAGAGGAGGACAGACGACCGGACAGGTTCAGGTGCGAGTACGCAAAAGGGGGGAAAAAATACGGTTTGTGTTCTTTGTGTGTGTGTGTGTGTGTGTGTGTGTGTGTGTGTGTGTGTGTTTGTGTGTGTGTATGGCTGTATGTGTTTTGGTTGCCATCATTTGTACGCTGTGTTTCTGATGATTCATTCATGCCGAGAATGTTGCCATAGCCGCTGTGCAGAAATACTAGCCTTGGTGTGTGTGGCAGTGTGTGGCTGTGTGCGTGTGCGCGTGTGTGTGTGGGAGATGACTATTAAACCAAAAAAAGCTAACCTTTTTCAGTATCAGTCAGTTTTCATCCTGCGTTATTGAGTTACCCTCATGTAATAGGCTGCTCCAGTTATGAGCTCTTGATGGGGGGGGCGTGTGTGTGTGTGTGTGTGTGTGGGGGGGGTGGGGGGGGGCAGAGCGCGCATGTGTACGTGTGTGTGTACGTGTGACTGGTTTATTGAGTGGGTGTGTGTGTGTCTGCATGTAGGATTATTTTGGCTCTGATATAAATGCTGATTGCAGAGACATGCATGGCCGTGTCGGTATAATTACTTTGCATAATAATAATAATCCCAAATTAAATGTTGGGATAAAAATTGAGCCATCACCTTCTGCAGTCCATTTTTAAATATTCATTGTTCAGTTGTGCAATGACAATGAGCCCCCCCATTTATATTCTATTCCTAAATTATTATTGCTTATGTACTAAAGTAATTTATTCTTTAATTATTATTTGGTATCCATCAAATAAGACTCTGATACTAAAGATGCATTTGGAGCTTGGATACTTAAACATTCTGTCTGAGTAAACTTGGCCTAGTTGAATATATGCATCACTGTAATGTGTGTGTGTGTGAGAGAGAGTATGTGTGTGAGTATGTGTTTGTCCAATTAATCGGTCCATTTAACAATTGGTAAAATAGGCTCAATGGTTTAGGTTAGAGACATGGTTAACATGAACTTTGCTGAGTCACTGTTTGCCCATCATTGCTTTCTGTTGTCAAGTTGTCAGTGTACTGTATATCATGTGACAGAAACAGAAACTTCAGTATTTCAATCTTCCATTAACAGGCAAAGCTGACGTACCTCTAACCAAGAGAGGCAGCTCACAGTCAGGCCAGATGAGTCACTTTTTGACATTGGATGCCCGTGATGCAGTCCTCACGTCCACACGGTCCAAAGGTTGAAGGTCATCGTGCTGCCACACCTATAAAGACAAACAAACAGATGTCAACAAATTGTCAGGTCAAACAGGAAATGTACGTTTTCGCATTTTAGATACTTTTACTGCTTGATCAACTCTTTGATCAACACAACGTCAACTAAGCTGGAACCTCTGTGAATATTGGGAATATTTGGGAGCTTTGTTTGACACGTGTTTTGGAGTAACTCCTAGATTAGCAAAATAGTTGCAGATAATTTGACTAATTGGTTAATCCGTCATTAATTTTAGCTCTGGTTTGGAATTAACTGGAAACAAAACTGGTGTAACATTTTGAGGGAAAACGAGCACATCCGCTGATCAGGTGACTTTTATCCTGATTCCATTCCACCATAAATTCAAGGAACGCCAGTGTTACACCACACCACAATTATTTGGTCTGTGTATAATTCGCTTCCACAGACTCAATCACTAACTCTCTCCTACTTGAGAAAGTGATTATTTGTTAAGCTGCTAGGATTTGGGATTGCAAAGGATACGATGAACCTCGCCCGCACTTAGTCAGGGGCCAGATTAGCTCAGCGGTGAGGAAGGTGAACGTGTCTGGATCACAGCACAGGGCCGACACCTCGTCGAGAGATGTCCATCGATTGAAATCGCACTCACGGACGCAGAATAGCTTTTCACAACTACAGCACTAATGTCTGTGAATAATTTAAACCCCCGAAGCATTCACCAGTCTCCCGAGGTTCGGCTGAGATGAACGCCACCGTGATTGTTGACATATCTCGTCACGCCGTCTTATTTTCTTTGGCTAAACGCTGGAATTGGGTCATCGGTCGGATTTCCAGTTCGTGACCGACTCGTAAATGGGAATGCAGTGCATTGAAATCAGCTTGATCCAGCTTGTCTCGCATACCAGCAGGATTTGGAGTGATCCTCTTGGGTTGCCAAAGATTGAAAGCCGTTACATGGAAAAAAAAAATCATTAATTTCAGCAAATAACCAAATCCAGTGGTCGGTTGGATTGCTGCCACTACTACACTACTCCTTCCAGACATTTCTATTTTTATATATTAAAAAAAAAATTACAGCTGCATAGTAAATGCTGCCGTTGCCATTATCTGGCCTCCACAGTCCCTGCAGGGCAGTCCAGTAAAGTTTTGTCTTTTCATTCTGCTTCAAGTCTTCTGGTGGAGAGACTGTGAAACCATACCTGCTCCATTTAGATAAGGGTTTTGGCTAAATGGTGAAACGAAGCTGAGACCGTGAGTGATTTGCATTGTTAGATGGACTGGGAGAACATTATAAATCTCAGCCATGAAACGGGCGTCATTATGGCGCTGGCTCATTGCCTCGGGAAAACCTGTCCAAAATCAAATTTTTAGCTTTGCACACTATGGCTGGCAAACTCAAAAATCGTCTACTAAAAAGTCATCTCATATTTCTCGTATACTATTGCATGACTGTCATAGAGATTCCATTTAGGACCTCCTCTGAATATTTGTGTTAGGCATTATTTGCTGCTTTATGTTACCAATTTGCTAAATCGATGATTGATTTATTTGTGTTTCCAATGGTTGTTTTCCAGCTACACACTGTAGATTTACTTAAAATTCACTTTACCTGCCTTATATACCCCCACCTTAAACAGACATCGTGTATCAGAGTTAACACTGGCTTGATTAACTGTAATGAGTATGTGTGTGTGTGTGTGTGTGTGTATATATATACTTATTATATGACATACTCATTACAGTTAATCCTGTCTCCTGGTGATGTTTCTGCACAACAAAGATGTGCTAGTTACAGCAATCAAAACCAGGAATCAAATCGCTCCCATCTCTGCATATATAGCATTATGGTGTGCACCTTATTTCTGCTTTGATAAGCAATAAAGAAAAAGGGTACCGAGCCGAGAGTCTCGTCGACAACAATGGAGAGGAAAGAGGGGAGGTTCTGGCTCCAAGATTGCAGCAGAGTCTTTGCAGTGTTTTGTACCTCCGTGTTTGCTCTACTGCTTTGGCCAGCTCTGCCTGCTGCTTGTGTGTGTGTGTGTGTGTGTGATACAGAAGAGAGAAAATGTACAGATACACGCCATGCTGTGTTTGTATAACATTACTGCAAGCAGAGACTGTTTCGACTCTAAATACAGACCGATGCATCGAACCCCTCTGCCCCTCCCTCCCATCCTCAAACACCCACTGCTGAGATTTGAATAGTCTGTTTTTCAAAAGGAAATCTATTCCCAATGAGCAGAAGCTGTTCAGCCACAGTCTCTGTGGCTCCGTTCCGGTCGATGAGCCCGCTGCTTTTCCTGACATAAGCAAAATCGGTGTCATTGATGTTTGTTTTATTTAAAATTCACTTCTTTAAATGTTTCTTTTGTTCGACCGTGCAATATGCATTCCGAGATACTTAAAGATAGTCTCTTCGTCGTACAGCCTGGGGGAATAGAGAGAGAGAGAGAGAGAGAAAGAGAGAGTATATGAAACGGGGTAAAGAACGGCGTTAAGCGGCTTTTGTGAGATGAAGACAGAAAGACGGAGAAAGAGTCTGAATGACGAAGCAAAAAAAGGGACAGAAAGAAAGGGGATGTGTGTGTGTGTGTGTGTGTGTGTGTGTGGCTGGCGACAGAGTGAGTAAAGGGGAAAAAGAGCAAACTGGAAAATAGCCTAAATGAGAATGACAACGGCAGATACACAAACAGGACAGGACAGAGAGAGTAAGAGAGATCACCCTGCAGAAAGGCAACTCATCCTGATGGCAGCCATATTGGGCCGAGGGGTGTGGAGGTGATGCCTCGGCGTCTACTGCCGTGATGCTGCAGAGCCGCAGTAACCATCAATCCCCCACAGGCCTCCGTCCTCCATCCTCTGATCTGCTGACAGAGACGTGTCCGACACACCCGGGCCCCTGAGTGGTCACATCAGCATTCTCGGCCCTGTCGCACCGTAAAGAAAAAGAAAATCCACCCTATCCACATAAGAGATTTTTGGAAGAAGTGGCGGCATATGCTGCCTTAACGCCCCAGTGGCATTGTTGTTTGGCTGCTCTGTTGCAGTTGGTAGTTTATAGTTGTTGTGTGCTCAGCAAGTTTTTGTGTACAATGAGGTTTTTATTGCTGATCTTTGAGTTGTGTTACTTATAGTATATAGTACATCACGCATGTCATATCTATATCTATATAGAGATATAGTTTGGCTGAATCGTTTGATTAATATCCTTAATATCTTGGCTGCTGGTTATGGATTTTTTTCCCCCCCATCAGACATTTGTGATGACAGTACTATCGTAATTGTTATATTCTCTAGATGGTTATCAACGTA
Source organism: Colistium nudipinnis (assembly GCA_016785305.1). Classification (NCBI taxonomy): domain Eukaryota; kingdom Metazoa; phylum Chordata; class Actinopteri; order Pleuronectiformes; family Rhombosoleidae; genus Colistium; species Colistium nudipinnis. The sequence goes on along the minus strand of JAFBJU010026055.1, from coordinate 321,434 downwards.
TATGAGCTTTTGATTGTTATATATTACTATACTGAATCATCTAGAGGCAATATCTTGGCTCAAGTCTTATATCTGATTGTGTCTACCCTTTCAATCAAATATTATTATTTATTGTATTATTATTATTATCATTATTATCATTATCATTATCATTATCATTGTCATTATTATTATTATTATTATTATTATTATTATTGTTATTATTATTATTATTATTATTATTATATTATTATTATTATTATTATTATTATTATTATTATTAAGTTGAACATCATTTGTTTTCTGAAAGGACAATCCTTTTAGAGGATGACCATAATGGAGGCTGAGAGTGAGGTGTGGTGGATTACAACACCTCACGACGACTGAACCAAAGTAAACTGAGAGTTTGAGAGACAAATCTTTTTATGCCTGAGTTTGTTTTTTATGTGTCGAATCAACACCATATAGAACAGCGTTTCTCTGGTCCCCCTTCATCCGGCGAGGCAGGGAGTTATCATTAGATTAAACATGGACAAGAAACATCACTGTCTGTGTGAAAAATTGATGGCGCTTAACCCGGGGTCCTGTATTTTGCTGAGCATAGCAGGTTTAAATGTGCACTGCATACAGGAAATGCAAATGAGGGATGGGGGCAAAAATGAATGGAGGGCTGTTGTCCATGGTAACCTGTCCTTCACTTTACCATGTTGTTAAATTAAAATCATTACTGTGAAACATTTGTTGGTGTGATTACACCTTTGATAGTCTTTGCATTAGTCTCAGTATACATGTTGAGCGCATCCATTTCGGAGAAATAATCTCCCATCTGTAATCTATCTACTTCAGTTACTTCAAACTACTTTTTAGAGTCTTTGTGTGTAGTTTAAGCCCTCGTTGGTCCTGTGCAAGGTTACATTTTCCAAATGTCGGATGCTTTGTTTTGCTTTTTAATACTTCAAATGCTCTTGCCGTCTCCTAAACCTGCAAAGAAAGAAATCAGTAAATTGAAAAACCTCCACTGTGCCAGGCTGGAATTTTTCAGAAAAAAAAAAAGTCTGAATCTATGAGTTGCTGAGCCCAGAAAGATAGTGGCACCAACACAGCTCTTCTTTTTCTTCCTTTGATCATTACTTTCAGTTTGAATGCTGCCCATAAATAATATTCAAAGCAGAAACTCCAGCATGCACCAGTGGTTGGTCAAAGATATGGATCCACATCTGCTCGTCCTTCCTCCGACATCATATAACATTACAACACTGTGATATTTAATCTCTGAGCATTCATTCGGCTGGAGAAGCTTCTCTATTTCTTAGACCGGATCAGTGTCCTCCCCAGGCACGCATCACGAGGGCTGTTGTTTTTCTGATAAGCTGTTAGCACCAGAAGACCAGCCAGTAGCTCTCTGGCAGTTTTAAAACAGAGTAAATCCCCGAGGGCCAGGAGCTCCAAACTAATAGCCTTCTGTCTGCGGCCAATTGAACAGCATGTGACTTCTGAATGCCATTTTCTTATACCTCTACCACACCTATTTTATTTTCCTCCATCTCCCCGGAGCTGGTGATTTATCTCGAGTCTTCTCTGTCGGGACCAGAGCCTCTCCTCTGCGCTCTCTTTGGCTGCGTGTTGTTTTACCCCGTGGAATTGAATATCTTGTCATTGCGTGACGGAAGGTCACATTGACAATTATTTTTGCAGAAGTGACCTCTCAGCCTCGCCCGAACGCGTCCCGCCCGGAGACCCTGTCCCGTGTCCGTCAGCGTGATGAATGAGATGTCCCTGCCTGTCAACATATTGCTGACAGCCAGTTTGTAATCATTGCACCTCTCTCCTGACACTGCAGGACCTCAGCGGTGAGGAAAATGAGGAATGTCTTTTTTATAAAGAGGCGTGGGCACTTGGTATACTGTATGTGTGTGTTTGTGTGTGTGTGTATGTGTGTGTGCAGGCTTACAACCAGTAGGTGTATCGGTGCAAGCTCACCATCATCTGCACGACTGTATTCCCACAGGGCCTCTCTTACATAAGTGCACTCGTTGTCCTCCACGGAAAAATCTGAATAAAAAGAAAAAAAAAATAAAAATTGCCTGGATCAGCGTTCACGCCGTAAGGATGAAAAAAAATATATAGCTTAGAAGAAAAAAATATATGAATACTACCCTAATACTAGCCCTTAAAAAATCCAAATATACAATGCAAACGTGTGAATGTGACATGTTGTTGTAGATGCAGTGTGAACACAAAAGGCGCATTACACTGTGAATTTGTAGCGTGATGCTCTTAAAAAGATGGTCCCACACATTTTAGTGTTATCTCTTGGCAGTATGAGCTGCAGTGCATATGGGTTTGTGTATTTGTGTGTGTGTGTGTGTGTGTGTGTGTGTGTGTCTCGTTTGACCCTAGACTGCTTTCTGGGCCTCTTTGGCTGTTTGTGTGGTGGGAGGAGAACGTGGGGAAGCAGTGATGTCATAGTTGGCACAATGTGCAGCGATCTCACAGAGACTGGGACACTTTGCCAACAACCCGCCCGCTGCCCTTTTCACGGCTCCTCCTCACTCTCAGGGTGGTCAGTCGGCCGCTCCCTCGCTTTATTTCTTCACTTTTGCCTTTTTTTTTTCTTTAGAGTTTTATTCCGAAGCTGGTGGTGTGGTTTATAATTTGGGTTTGTGTATGTAAACTATTGGCTGCCTAAGGTGTCACACTTCTATTGATTCTTTCTTATTTATCCACCCACCGTTGTTCTGTCTGGGCCTTGCTTTTATAACAATTAAATATACAAGTTCATTAGTCTAAAATGCTGTTTTAAGAATTTGAATTGCTTGTGTTTGTTTATGTTTGTTGGTATATTGACCTTTTTTTTATTGTATCTGCAGTTTGGGGCAGTATCTCGTGGTCTTGATGGACTGATATTGTCTTTAGGCCAATATTGAGATTGATGATATTGATAACATAAAAATCTTTGGTGCCATACATTTTGTTGTTTGGATTAAGGAGAAAGTGATGTACTCAGACAATAGTGCAACGCAGTTTTGTAGCATATTTGTAGTGAAATTTTGTAAATCCTGATATCAATACACATGAATATATATGTGTAATATTTGGCCAGAAATGTCTGCATATTGGATAATCTGCAACTTCAATACAGAGCGATTGACATCAGACGTTAGTTTCCAGTTGAATGCGTGTGTGTGTGTGTGTGGCTAATGTTGGTGTGTATGTGGAGGCTGTGTGCATCACCATGGCAGTCTGCAGCTATAAAGACTGAAAAACAGCCTTTGAAAAGGAGCTGAGAGGCCCTTCAAGGAACATACCGGAAGGTTTGGATGGTTTTTGTTATCTGAGGTGGACTGGGCTGTGGAGAGGACGTACTGAAAAACCAAAGAGCTCTGAATCTTTCAACGACAGTACCTCTGCTCTTATTCCCATTGATTTCTTCCTTTTGACATCTCAAACACGCAGATAGTGAGCTCACGCCCAAGTCCTGCATTAAGTCGGGTGAAAAGTTCATCTGAAAAGAGCAAATAAGTCAGTTAGCAACCTTGGCCGGCTTATGCTCTTTTCTCTTATCTACTTAAGTCATGTTAATAAGCTCTTTTAGACTCCAATCCAAAGTGATTAGTACTCCATAATTCTTTTTGGCAATTAGGAATCTTCTCATTCTGTTGTTGTTACATATTTGACAGTCAGTTTTCAAAAATGCAAAAATCGTAACACAATCGTATTCCAGTGGTGTAGGGAGGCCTAAGTCATGTGTTTGCTGGTGATTTTCAGTTGGTCTTATTTTGTGCTCAGGTAGGGTGATTACACTGAATTCATATTTCAGCGACACTTAAATCATGTTGTGTATTCAGAAAGCAAATAAGCTGGGAGGAAACACATCACTGCTTGTTCTATGTACATTTGTACCAAAAAGCGCTATTAGGTGATATTTCAGTCCTATTTGGACATTTGAAGCATTTGGAGGGATTTATACTCCAACCTTTATAAATCACCGTATAATGTTTTCATATCATTTATTTTGTTGTTGTTATTCTGTCCAAGGCCTCAGTTTGGATTCGTGTTTTTGAACGCTTTTGAAGTTCATTTGACCGGTTTGAATAGATAAACTATCTATAGTTACATGTTTTAGCTATATCCTTAATTGGCACAGAGGCTTGAGGTGGCTTACCAGCACAAACATTCAGCTCTGCCAACTTGTCACAGGACCAGGATTAGCGTTGGGAAATAAGACTCTGGCTTCCTGTAGCGTTGATTGTGATGCAAGGTGTACGTTTGAATCCTGGAAATTCAATTTTCTTCTCATTGCTAAAACATGTCATTGTTTTTGGCATGAGAAATTCACAACGGAGACTGAGGCAGAGATGGGTTGGTTTGTTGAATTTAGCTTTCACTGCTCGTGTTGATTCGGGAGTCAAAAGTATTTCTGCACAAACGGTTCAGTGAAAACATTGGAATTAAGTTGGCATATTTTGGAGTTGTAGCAGGTGCATTTCAATGATCTGCACTGCAGCAGTGACTCAGCATCCACTGGCTGTTTTTGGACACAAACGAGTGTTGGACGTGTGGTTTTGATGCATGGCTCTAGCTCTTCCAGACGTTGCAGCAGTGAGACGGGCCTGTCCTGCTTCTTTAATTTTCCAACCCACTTCACAGCGCTTTATCTCGAAGCTCAGACAATAGAATAGAGACGTGGGGAAGGGATGAGCTCCCGATGGGGAAAATGAGATTAGGGCCGAGGTAATAACTTTTTGATGTCAGGTTCAATCAACCTCTGTTGATCTAACGTGTGTTTGAAGATAAGACCAGAGGCATCAGTTCAGCTTCATTAACTCTCCCATTACTTCATTTGACTTAACTTAACTCGATTTACCTTATACAGAAAACAAGGCCGGAGGTTCAGGAACTTTTGTGTGTACGTTTCTACTGCGATAGAGCCCCAACCATGCACAATACTATACAGGCAGGATTTTTTGGTAGTTGAGATCAAACTGAAGACCAGTTCAAAGGGTCGGGGTTTAGTCATCAACTATATAAAGTACTTTTTTACTTTAACAAAAGGTAAAAAAATGATATAATATAATAATATATACCTAATATAATGTATGATCACCTAAAGTTGCTCAGTATTTCTTAAAATGATCCTTTCAAAAGAAGTTGGCTATGAAATGAAAGTTTGTTTTTCACTGGCCGTGCGTGAGGTTATTTTCTGGGATCCTCATTAAGCTTTGTCATATGTCAGCATGACATTTATTACAAATAAATGAGGCCATTTTTAATAAACCGATCTTAATGCGTCATATCCAGAGGCAGCAGTGACGTGTCCACCCTCCGGCTGGTTAAGTGAGGTATAATTGACGCGAGGATAAACCTTTTTTTTAATGATGAACTAATTGACAAAGCCACAGCGATTAGTTGATCAATCAATTAGCTGATTAACAGCTATTTTTAGTCTATTATTAGTTTAGTTTATTTGTTCAGAAAATAAGGAAGACTTTTAGCTTTGTCTGTTATGATTTACGTGAAACATCAGTTTTTTAGTTTTTCTAAATTATTTTTTTTATTTTTTTATTCCAGACGAAACAGGAAATCTGTAGCTGTCACTTTTTATTTGGAATCACTCCACATGAATTCAACTACATACCAAATTGCTTTAATGTCTGTCCCCCTCTAAGAATCTCCTTTTTACTTGTTTTTTTTGTAGTCTTCAGATTCCTTGAACCCTCTCCCCCACCCCACCTCTCTATCGGCCTAAATGTAGAACATGCTATGTGGAGCAGTGCAGTGGCTGGGCCTCGGTCAATCACTGTTCCGTTTTAGTCGCCCCCTTAAACAGAGCGTTCTCGTTTTGGGAGTTCAGACGTGGATATTTATATCAAGCGGGTCAGCGGAGGAAGTTCTGTCAGACAAACGACCTTCCGTCCTCCACAGTTATGAACACATTCACGCAAAAGCCGAGAGGGAGCGAAGAGTTTATCTCCAAAAGCCCAAGTCATGGGACAGAAGCGGGGCAGATGACACACGGTGTCTCTGCCACCAAAGTTATTTTGGTCAGGAAAGTGGATCATTGCAGATGTGGGAGTTGACACAGATGCTCAGGTTAGGGCTAAAATGAGGTGGTAAAAATAATGTAGACATAGAAAGTCCGTTATATTGATGATACTGAGGGCTCTTTAATCAGAGATGGACTAATTGAGGTTGTGGCTGTTCTATTTGTGGAGAATTTAAAGCAAAAAAAATCTTCAATACTCTAGTAACGTGTGTGTGTGTGTGTGTGTGTGTGTGTGTGTGTGTGTGTGTGTGTGTGTGTGTGTGTGTGTGTGTGTGTGAGAGAGATTCAAGTATTTCCCCTTTGACAGCTTCCTTAGGCTGAGGACAATTATCATTTTCCAAATAAGAAACTTGGACAGTTCTTTTGAATACAGTTTAACAATTGTCAGTGTCCCAAATAGTAAGAGATTTTAATTTGCATATATTTATGTATATTTTTCCAGCATGTTGCCTCTCCTGCACTAGAGTCATACATTTTTTGAATAAACTGACTAGTCATTACAGATGTAGACTTAATATTCCTTAACACTGTGTTTGGTTTGTTAATTGATTAGTAAAATAAGTTTACTTTCAAAACACTGTGTAGCACAATGGTCTTAACCTGAGTTATAGGCCATTTAAAAAGCATTACAGGACTATTTTACATAATGTGCGGGGGTGTGTGTGAAGCAGATGTGAGGGAACTGTGTCCTGCCGTGGCAGTGACAGGCCTCTCAGACGTACCGTATCGTTGGTGTCATGTGACCCGCGGGGCCAAACGGCAGTTTGTCTTTGTGTCTTTGTTGTGTTGGTGTCACGTTGTGCCAGTGTGCGGCGTGCAGCGAGCAGTCACCCGGCGGCAGCGTGCAGCCATCGGCCTCAACCTCTCCTCCGTTTCAGCTGAGGGAAAAAAAATTAAAATACACATCTGGAGGTCAAAGGGTCACACCGACTCTCTGGGCTTTATTTTCACTCTCTGAAATCATTTAGAGACTCGCACCACCGCTGCACAACGCCAGCGCCTCCAGTGTAGTTATTTTTTTTTTTTTTTGCAAATCATCCCTCGCAGTGTAGTCATGGTGCTGTGCGAGTGGACGCGTCTGTGGGCTGCTGAAATGCTCAAGTGTTATCTCCTCCTGAATGCTGCCGCAGCATGTTCATTTCAACGCCGAGGGGCAGATCGCCTTCCACCCGTCAACCGAGTCCCGCAATCTCCTCTCGCCTCACCGTGCTGCGGTCAGTTCTGAGAAAATCATTGTTCAGTATCTCACTGGCAGTGATGTTACTGCAGTGGCTGCAGGGCGGGGGAGGAAAAAAAACAAAAAAGCATATGGACGTTAGTGCGTTGCTATGGCAGCAACATCCTCTAGTTTGGTTCAGTGATTTGAAAGTTGATATACTTCAACCGTGATTCACATATTTGCTTTGTAGGTCATGCGACGACATCTTTATCTTAATTCTCAGTTTTTATTGTTATTTATTTGTGATTATTCTCTCAGTCTCAGGTTCCTGTTTTGTGTCTTTGTTTTTTGCTGTGGCAATAATGTGGGTAATTTATAATGACTTTTCTTATGGACTTCATTGGAAATCTACTTTATCTTAACCGTTGATAAGCCGTTATTAGTCCTCCTGCCACCATTTCTGAGGCTGACGCTGATGTACACCAGCGACCTTTTAAAATCATATCATCTTAGATATCATAGGGCTGCAAACTCAGGGGAAGCCGTGATGGTCCCGGGGGGGGGGTTTGGAGTCACTGAGATCCATCTGTTATTAGACCTGTCTAATATTAGAGCCCGCTTCTGTGCTGAAACAAAGGGGAATTTAAAGCTTAACGTCACCTCTGGATGGATAGAAGTGCTGATGCATTAGGAAAATGTGGATTATTTGAGATTATTCCTAAATGCATTTTGTGATAGTTATCTTATCTTGTGCAGATGTATGCGTCCCTGCTTTTAGTCAAATCATGTTTGGTTGCAATATTTATGGCCTATAGTGTCAACCTCATCGCAGTCTTTTAGTCGGAATCTCACTGCAAGCAGCATTTGCGTCTGTCGGTTGCCACAATTAAAGCAGGAAGTCAAAAGTTATACCAAATATGAATGCTAATATTTCGGTTTCGCATACTGTGTGCGGTGCTTCCAGTTTTAATTCTAAACTTCTCTCGGCCCACCTCAGTGACCTATTTTCTATTCATACTTTAGTTCTTGCCTTCCTGGATATAGTGATTGGCCCACATATGATGCCGAGAGCAGTGTGGTGAATGTCACAGGCTCAAAGAGGCTTTTTTTCTCTCAGATCAGCAGGACGTCGTCAGGCCAGACGACTGGGTGTCACTCAGACTTGTTTTCCTCATCCTCAACCTTCATGTCATTGTCTTTAGTTGGATTTTGAGCTTCTGTGACTCCACATGGGAGATTTTATCTTCACGCTTTTACTTTTTCTCCCGCAGGAGAAAGGACTCTGCACCACAGAAGTGACGTCCTAGAGACCGTGGTGCTGGTCAACCCTTCAGAGGACACCGTTGTGTTAGAGGTGAGTCTCCAGTGTACCGTGCCCTTCTAGGACCGCAGGCTGCAGGTGCACTTATGCATCAAAGGTGCTTTATGCAAAGTTTTCTCTGCTGTAGAACACGGTTCTTGTCAGGAGTGGCTAATGGTCACTTTCCAAAAGATTCAGCCTGAAGAGGTTAGAATACTCACAGCAGCTTAGTGCACTAAATTAAGAGGAGGCGTTAGACCCAATAGTTGTTTCGATGGTTTAAAGCTAAATTTCCGTTAAATATGATATATACATTTATTTATTTGTCAATAAGCCAAACCACTGGTCGGATTTCTGTGAATGTTTTTGAGAAACAACAATATATGACGAAGGTATATTGAGGGTGGGATATTTTTCAGCTGTAAATAAGCTTGTCTGTCAAAATTGTGATTTAAATCAGGATGGGAGAACTTTTAAATTTAAATTTAAATTTCTTTCCTAATCACTTTGTAAAATGTTTTACTCTAACACTTTAAAGTCTTGAAAGACTTTACCTTTAACTCGACAGGTGACTGTTTCTCTTTCTTCCTCTCCCAGATCCAGTCTCTAGTCACAGACTCAGCAGGACACAAGCTTCTGGTCTTAAGTGGCCAGAGCTCGGATCACGGGGGCCTGCTTCTTCAGACTGGGGTTTTCACCTTCCAGACCTTCTCTCAAGTCTTTACTGATCCTGGGGTGAGTCACATCTACTCTAAACGACGTAATTTCCCTGACGAAGGTTTTAAACTGTAAACGTGTGTGGTTTAAAATAGTTTAATATGAATAATTAGGTACATGCTTTGACACATTTTAGTATTTGTTTCTTGATTTAGTTTTTAATAATTTTTTGGAAAGTGTGGAAGTGGAATATCAAAAACAAGGCAGGACGTCATTAGATTTATCATGTCAGATGATTTGTTTATAAAGTTATCTGTTTAATATTACTGTTTAGCCACTGATTAAGAAAACGTTTAAATTAGTATTATGGGAAAAGTGTTTTTACACCTGATGTTTGTTGGTCTATAGACAAAGAGATAGAAAAATGTTTGTCCAAAAATGCACAACGTGTTTAAATGTGTCAAAAACACCTTAACAGGATGACGGAAAATGTTTTCAGTTTATTGCAAATTTTATTTTGAAAATGAATTCACTCCATAAAAAAAAAAGGTCTAATGTCTTCACAATTCTGTCTGATGTGTGCACGCAGCACTGACCGATGTGTCCCTCCTGCAGGTCAGTGAATTACTGGGCACCACAGCCCCCAAGCAGCAGGGAACACTTACTGTGTCCTGCCGGGGGGAGGTGGGCTGGAGCTCCCTGGGACACCAGCAGATCCTACGGGAGTTCCTGGAGTACAGACTAAACCCTGAACCCGTTCTCCCCAAGATGGAGGGCGTCACCGAGTTCACAGAGTACATCTCTGAGACCGTCGACGTCCCCTCACCTTTTGACCTCCTGGAGCCCCCCACCTCTGGGGGCTTCCTGAAACTGTCCAAGCCATGCTGCTACATCTTCCCCGGCGGACGCGGAGACTCTGCTCTCTTCGCTGTGAACGGCTTCAACATCTTAGTGGACGGAGGCTCCGAGCGGAAATCCTGCTTCTGGAAACTGGTCCGTCACTTGGACCGCATCGACTCCATTCTACTCACGCACATCGGCGCCGACAATCTCCCGGGAATCAACGGGCTTCTCCAGAGGAAGATAGCGGAGCAGGAGGAGGAGCACTCTCAAGGATCCACCAACTACAGCGACTGGATGAAGAACCTGATCTCCCCTGAACTAGGCGTGGTCTTCTTCAATGTACCAGAGAAGCTCCGTATGCCCGAGTCTAATCTGAAAGTGAAGCGCAGCATCGAGGAGGCGTCACTGACGCTGCAGTACCTCAGCAAACTAGCAATTAAACCGGAGCCTCTCTTTCGAGTGGTGAGCAACACTATCGAGCCCATTACCCTGTTCCACAAAATGGGAGTGGGCAAGCTGGACATGTACATTCTCAACCCCGTCAAAGACAGTAAAGAGATGCAATTTCTCATGCAGAAGTGGGCTGGCAACAGCAAGGCCAAAACTGGTATCGTGCTGCCCAACGGGAAGGAAGGAGAAATATCTGTGCCCTACCTGACATCCATTACAGCCTTAGTGGTCTGGCTCCCCGCCAACCCTGCGGAGAAAATAGTGCGAGTGCTGTTTCCCGGGAACGCACCACAAAACAAGATCCTGGAGGGTCTGGAGAAATTAAAGCACCTCGACTTCCTGCGCTACCCTGTAGCCACGCAAAAGGACATGGCCTCGGGGGCTCCTCCCTCCGTGGTAAAACAAAGCAAGTTAAAACAGAGAACAGACAGCAAAGAGAGTCTCAAATCCTCCCCCAAAACTGCCGCAAAGGTGACCAAGAAGGAAAGTGAAGGCCAAGACGACGTGTCAGCTGCCACAGAGGCAAAGAGCGACTCTGTGAAGGAAATGATAACGGAGAAAAAAGAGAAAAAGCCGGCCAAGATTATCAAATCTAAAACGGATGTTCCAGAAAAGAAAAAACTCTTAAAAGAGAAATCCCTAAAGAAGCACTCCAAGGAGAGGGTGTCGAAAATGGAGGAGAAAAAGGACAAGGAAAAGAAAGAGATCAAGAAAGTGAAGAAAGACGATTCGGCAAAAAAAGATGAGAAGAAGGATGCTAAATCCAAAGAGGACAAGAAGAAGGACACATCTAAACCGGAGCTGAGGAAAATGACCAAGCCTGACCTCAAACCACTCACACCAGAGGTCAGAAAGACGTTACACAAAGCTAATGTATCGACTGGAAAAGTCAAAACTGGGAAAGTCAAAGCTGCGAAGGCTGCACCTGCTGAACCCAAACCAGCGGAGACGAAACCTGAACCCGTTCCACCCACACCGATACAGAACGGAGCTGTGGAGGCTCTGTCCGTCCCCTCCACACCTGAAGACCTCACCAAGGATTTTGAATCGCTGGCTAAAGCTGAGGTCCCAGCTGTGTCAGCAGAACCACAACAGAGTCCTGAAGTTTCATCTGAGCCAGAGAAGCAGGAAGCACAGGAAATGAAGGTTTCTGAAATTCCAGCTGAGTCTCCAAAGTCTCCTGAAAAGGAGGCGGCGGTCCCAGAAGTGAAAGCGGATGCTGACTACAAAGAAGAAGAATTGAGAAAAGAGAGAGAATTAGAAGAGGCCCAAAAGTTTGAGGACGAGGGAGCAGCGAGTCAGGATGAGGAGGAAGAAGAGGAAGAGGAGGAAGAAAAGGCCCCGGCTGCCGAAAGGAAACTAGTAGAAGAGGAAGAGGAGGAGGATATGGGAATTGGTGAAGAGGAAGATGAATCAAAGTGGAAGGAGACTAAAGATGACGAGTTTGACAGAAAACACGAGTTAGAGGAAATGGAGAAATCTACGGAACATCTCCTGGCTAAGGTTGTTAGAGAAGAGGAGCTACAATTCATCTCATCCAAGGAGGAGCAGGAGGAGCTAGAGGAGGACGAGGCGGTGGAGAAAGCTGAGCTGGAGGAGGTGGAGGACTTGGATGTCATAGCGGACGAAGAGATCAAATACAAACCTGAAGATGTGGCTGAAGAAGAAATGGCCACCGAAATCAAAACCACCACTACAGCTAAATACGAGGAAGAGGAGGATGAGGAGGAAGGCTACCTGTCACATGTGGGGGGGGCCACGGCTCCCATCACCTCCGTGGCGCAGGGGGCGGCCGCGGCCGAGCCCATCTCCTACATCCATGACGAAACCATTCCCGGCTACTCGGAGACGGAGCAGACCATCTCCGACGAGGAGATTCACGAGGAGGCGGAGGAGAGGATCCCGCACCTCCAGTACGACGTCGGCGCCTACGACGTTTCCGTCCCGGATCAGACCCAATCCTTCGTGAACATCCACGGCATGAGGGAGATGCAGGCCGCGGCCATGACGGAGAAAGGCTTCCTGCCGGCCGTGCAGGAGCAAGTGTCCGTGTTCACTAACATCATGACGGCTCCTCTGGCCGAGGAGGAGCACGTTTCCTCGGCGACGTCCATCACGGAGTACGACAAGATGTCCTCCCTCCCCACGTCCATCGCCGAGGATCAGTCGGTGGCTGCAGCTCAGGCTGAGGAAGCAACTAAAGCCTCGCCTCCTCTGTCCAGCCCACCGGAGTCCGCCCCGGGCAAAGAGCTGCCGCTCTCCGCAGGAACTATATCACCTCCTTCTTTAGAGGACGACAAACAATCCAGGACGCCCTCCGATGACCTCCACCTTCCTGTTGATGCTCGCGATGCAGAGGAAGAAGAAGAAGAAGAGGAGGAGGAAGAGGAGGAAGACCAAACTCCTAATGTGGAAATTTCACTTGAAAAACTTCAAGAGGGCTACGCTTCATCCCAAATATCACAAAGTCAGGACAAAGACATCCCTGGCTCCGTGTCTCCTGTGACAAAGCCTGTGCCGGACCTGAAACCAGTCCACCTGCCGGTGGAGGAAGAAAATATAGACGCACCAAAATATGTTTCATCCGTCGTGCCCACCAGACCTTTCGGATCAGACTCGGTCACCTCGGAGAGCGAGGAGCGCTGCTTCAGTCCAGATGACATAACGGTGAAGATGGCCTCGCCTCCACTGTCCGGTCCGTCCAGTGCAGCCCACTCTCCCATTCGTCAGTCCCCAGTGGAAGACAAGATGAGGGCTTTTCCTGATTTTTCGGGTTTGCAGAAGCAAGAGGAGCTTCCCGGTGTCGTCGTTGCAACCGAAGAAGACAAAACCAAAAAGAAAGATGAAGGAGAAACAGAGACACACAAAGATCACGACGAAGACAAAGCAGATCAGCGCGAAGTAGAAGTTTTAACGTCGTTGGACAAAACATCCAAGGATGACGCAAAAGAGGATCCAGTAATGAAAGAGCCTGAAAAAGACACTTCACCAGAGTCGAAAGATAAAACAACACATGAAGAAACAATCTCTGTTGTTGTTGCGTCTTTAACAGAAGTTCATCCGACCGTGTTAGACAGAGATTCCTTCGTCTCCTCTGGACAACGTGATGAAGATGATGGTGTTGGGCTCAAAGACAAAGAATCCAGAGATCCTGTTAGTGGTAAACTTCCAGAGCGGGACAGTCGATTCTTAGACGATGATGATGACAAAAAGATAGATGCTGATGATGATGAGGAGGATGATGATGATGATGGTGATCATGACGATCTGAAGTCTGCAGTTAAAACCATCAAAGCGGAACAGGAGAAAGAGAAGGACGATGTCAAACAAATCAAGGATGAGCAGAAAGACGAATCCGTCATCAAAGAAGATGTTTCTGCCACAAAGTCGAGCGTGGATGAGGAAGCAGAGAAAGGGGCTGTAAAGGATGATACCTTGGATATTAAAGGTGTCGAAGAAGAGCAAACTGTCTCTGTTACGGATACAGCCATTAAAGATGAACAAAAAGAGCCGGAAAAAGACCTGACTGCTGAAACCAGAACCACTCAACCAGCACAGGCTGAAATAACCGCTTCTGAGGCCAAACTAGTCAAAGAAGAGCCGAAGCAGATTGACACAAAAGACCATTTTGACCTCACCCCCAAAGATGAAGTTAAGGAGACAGAGATCAAAAAGGATGACGTGTCCGACAGCGAAATTTTGAAAAAGGAGAAGAAAGAGACGGAGAAAGTGGATGCGTTTGATATTGACTCGATGAAGCCTGGAGAAAAGGAGAGTGAAAAGGTCCACGCCACGGATATCCAGCCTCTTCAAGACCAGACAGAGACGAAGGCGAAGGATGATGTGGCCATTATCGGTCCTGCTGAAGATGAGAAGAAAAAGGAGTCGGAAACAGCTGCCATCAAAGTGACGGAAGACAAGAGAGCGGAGGTGGAGAAGGAAACGACAGGAGAGAAAGAGAAAGGTGACATGGCCGTTATTAAACTCACAGAAGAAGAAATTATTGTAAAGGATGCAGTTACGGTGGAAGAGAAAAAGGGGCCGGACATCATCCCCAAGTCAGAGGAACAGGAAGTGACGGTGGGTAAAGAGGAAGGACCCGCCTCCTCAGAGCAAGAACAACTGAAAGAGAAGAGTAAGGATGATAGTTTGGACGTCAAACTTTCTGAGGAACAAGACAAAGACATGACGGAAAGCAAGAAGGATGTTCCAGCTTTCAAACCTATAGGAGAAGAGAAGAAGGATGAAACTGCTGCTATTACATTTACCAAAGAAGAAGAAAAACCAAGTCAGGAAAAGGAACGCGATGCGAAATCCACAGTCGTAAAGGAAAGTAAAGAAGATACTGCTGCTGACAAAATGATGGAGATGGAGGAAGAGCAGGTGTTCATTTGTAAAGATGTTTCTGCAACTCCAGCAAAGGAAACTGATAACGACGCCGTCAGACCTCTAATGGAGGGAGACAAGGAGCGAGAGAGCAGTAAAGATAAAGATGCCACTCCCGCTGCCGCGGAGGAAGAAGAAGTTCCAATTTCCACCGTCAAAACCTCCGAGGACGAGATGGGCACAGAGGTGGGCATTTTTACGGCCAAACCCATCACACGGGACGACAAAAAAGAGGAAGACTCCAGTGCAGATCATTCTGATGGCAAATCAATAGAAGGAGAAAAGGAGAAAGGCGTGGACAAGGAGGAAAGAATCACTGAAGAAGATAATAAAGCCACAATTAAGAAAGATAAGGAACCGTCTGTGGAGGAAGAGAGAAAAATCTCTGCTGCTGTAAAGCCCCTCACGGACGTGGAGGAGGAGAAGGTTCCATGTGATGTAAGGGCTACACAAGAGGAGGCAAAAGAAACAACAAAAGCGGAAACCTGTGACACACACTTTAAGATCCAAGATGGAGAAACTGAAATAAAGGAAGAGAAGAGCGATATTTCTGCTCTGGTGCCTGTTGAAGAGGAGAAGGAAAAGGAGATCGTTGATACTCCCATCAAAACCTCAACAGATAACAGGGAGGTGGAGAAAATGGACATTCCTGCCAAACCAATACTGGCAGAGGAGGCTAAAGGAGAGGAGAAGGAGGACCACAAACTCCCCCAGGGGGAGATGAAATGTGAAGAATCTAAAAAGGGCGATGCAAAGGGAGGGAAAGAAGCAGAGGACATGAAAGACGAGTCCGACAAACGGGAATCTCCGACATTCAGCACCAAAGATGAGATCAAAGGGACGCAGGGTGATGCTTTGGAGTCTGAACCCAAGAAGGAGGATAAAGACCAGGTAGATCTTCCTCTGGAGAAAACTAAAACAGAAGATATCTGTGACATAAGTGGAGCGCATGAAACGCTTCCTGACATTATTGGTGCCGCATCAGTGGAAGTGCAACAAGACTCATCCGTCGCAAAACCGAAAGAAGAGCTGAAACCAGCTACGGATGTAATATCTGTGTCTCCCCATGCCATCCAGGAGGAGAAGGAAGACAAATCGGATAAAGGAGCGATGGTCGCCGGGCAAGAGGAGCAGACGGAGAAAGAAAAAGACGACGCGCACGTGGCCGAGCTGAGCAAAGAAAAGAAAATGGAAAAAGAACAGGAAAAAGAATACAGCTACGAGAGTGAAGACAAAGAGGACAAGACCAAACCGGCAGAGGAAGACCAGACGGTGAAAGAAAAGTGCGTCTCAGACCTGAAGACGGAGAAGATGACGGAAAAAGAAAAGCAGGACTCCTCCGACTCCAAGGAGGAGAAATGGGAGCGAGAGGAGTTACAGGAGAAGGACAAGAGCGTAAAGCAACCTGCACAGGAAACATCAGGGGGCGCTGGGGTGCCCAAGCCTGCGTTTGTGGTCCAGTCCTCTGATGAAGAAAGAGAGCATGATGAAGAGGAGGAAGAAGAGGAAGAAATCTGTATGGGAGGAGCGGGCTCCAGGCCCCTGTCAGTGGAGCCAATCAAATCAGACCGTGAAGTTGCAGATCCGTCTTCATCCAAACCACAACCACCAGAACAGGTCACAGGGATCATCCCGACGCTCGTCATGCAGGAGCCATCCATCGATGAAGACGTCAGAGAGTCTGGCCAGGAAGAATTGAGTGGCTCACCCAAAGAAGACAAGGAATTGGTGAAAACAGAAGCTACGCCCGCACCTCTCGTCAAACAAGAGTTCTCCGAGACGACGTTTATTCCCAAACTGGACTCGGCTTCTCCCGTCTCTGCTGCTAAAGCCGAACCAGAGTCGGACTCCACTGAGAAGAAGCCACCGCTGTCCACCGTGTCCAGCACGGAGAGTCAAACCAGGAGCTGCGCGCTGTCCGGCACCGAGAGCCAGTCCAGCGCCGAGGAGACGCCTCAGCAGGAGAAACGGACGAGGACGGAGTCCGCTGAGAGACCTGGGAAGGAAGCGGAGCGCGAGATGGAGGGAGAGAGAGAGGCGGCCTCTCCGGGGTTCTCGCGGCCGTGTTCGTATTTCGCGTTGGACACTGAGGAGGCCGGACACACCGACGCTGCAAAAATGGAGAGTGGTGGTGGAAAATTAAGCTCCGTGAAGGTCGATGAACAACAAACATTCGGCGCATCCAAGTATGATCCGTATGAGAAGCCCATTCCCAAATATCCCGAGCTGGACTCCAGGGAGGAGAGCGGAGCGTCTTCAGGTTTCCGTCACAGCTTGGATATCGATATCGACGATAACAGGAGGAGGAGCCAGGCCGAGGCCGGAGAAGGAGGAGGAGCCACGTTCCTGCTGGACGATCAATACAAAGAAGAGCCGCTGTCCTTCAGCCGAGTGGACTACAGCCCGGTGTCCCTCACGGAGAGCGAGCGGAGCGGCGGCCATCGCTCGCCCAAACGTGGAGAGAGAGAGAAAGGCCAGGAGGAGGAGAGCGAGAGGGAAGAACGGCCAGACACAAGTCAAAGCTTCTCCTCCACAGACGTCCACGACAACAAAATGTCCCAACAAGCTGCAGAGTCCTACTCGTTCACTCCCAAAGAGGACAAACCTGAGAAATCAGAGAAGGAGAAAGAGGAAACGGAGGAAGGAGCTGTGGCAGCGACTCAACCCAAGGAAAGAGAAGAAAGTGTGGTTACAGCCGTCCAATCGGCAGGACAGGAAGCACACTCTCCCTCCTGGAGCCAATCAGATCCCGGCACCCAGGCTTCTGCTCCTCCCCCGACCTCTGGACAATTCACAGAGAAGCAAATGACGGAGAAAGAGAAGGAAAAATCTGCCGAGTCATTGAAAGACTCCGGACATGAACGAGAGGATTCGACGTCAGGTCGCCGCTCGCCTGCGGAGAAAGACCTTTTACCTCCACAAGTAAACACAGCCGCTGACTCCAAGACTGGTCCCGCCTCCATATTTTTAGGACAGGAAGTGGATGATAATGTCCTCGTTTCTGATAACAGTCAATTCAGCAGCTCTGCCACCTGCAGATCCATGTTGGACTTCCCCGAAGGAAAACAAAGCGTGATCGATAAAAGGTTAATCGTGGAGGGGGAAGATTTCAATGTTGATGAAGACGAGGATGAAGAGGATGATGAGGATGAGGAGGAGGAGGAAGAGGAAGAAGAAGAGGAGGAGTTGAGTGACGTGGATTTGGAAAAGGGTGCGCGGGAGCAGTCTGAAAAAGAGACAAGCAGACTGAGTCCTGATGGTGGAGCTAAGCTGGCAGAGAGAGAGGACTCCAATAAAAAAGCTCAGTTCCCTGAATCCAGCTTCCTGAAAGAGGAAACCACGTTTACACCAACACCTGACGTTGCTTCAGTGTCTAAAGTCCCAGAGACGGAGGGGCCGGACGCAAGTAAGAAACCAGGGTCTCCTGATGTGAAACCAGCCAAAGACGAAGATGAGTCCGGAGTCACCGCTGCATCCAAAGAGACAAAGAGTGACTATGTGGCCAAAACTCTTCCCTCACCGGAGCCCAGCGTTCCGAAACTGGACGAAAAATGTGGCGCTACACCCGATGCCACGAAACTTCCTGGGAAATCCGAGGAAACGGAGAAAAAGCCTGAAACATCCACAGAGACCAGGTTGACTCCAACAAAGGATGAAACCTACCCTGAAGAGTCAAAAAAAGCAGATGAAGACAAAGGTGCAAGTGCTCCAAGCACTTTGCCTAAGGACACCTGTCAATCAAAGTCCGCAAGCGATCATACAGAGTCTAAGCCTCCGCTAAGTCCCTCCTGCGCTCCATTAACGGGCAGCTACGCCGATATAGGACAGAGCAGATTAGGAGATTATTCGGAGTACCTGTACAGCGAACCCAGTCGAGCTGAACTCAAGGAAGATTTGAAAGAAACGTCGGATTCCTCAAAGCCGTCAAAACATAGTGATGATAAATATTTCAGCCAAAGACAGATCCAAGAAGAAAGTGTAGACACCACCCCGGCAAAACAGGAGGAAACTGGCTCCTCAGCCTGCACGTACAGCACCTTAACCTATTCCACCACCACATACTCTTCCTCGTCGTACAGTTACTCGTCCTCCTCCAGCTCCACCTCCGTCCCGTTGGGCCGACCGTCAGGAGACAGAGGTGAATCCTTCACGGTGAAGTCTAGCTCTGAAGCTCCTCTGGGCAAAGAGGAGCCGTCCTTCGCCAAAGCTCCATCCAGCTCGTGCTTTGGAGGATTCCAGAGGGACGAGTACATGGAGGTGACGATGAAACCCGCAGCCAAAGTGTCTTTACCCAGTCAGCCCGAAGAGGCCAAACAGCCGTCTGCGGACCTGTCCTCCACCGCTGCTGATGTGAAGCACCCCGAGGAACACGCTGGCTCCAAAAAACCTGAAGCGGACACAAAGCCCGGCACCGACAGTTTTTACATGCTGGAAACGAGGAGTACAACCTCCACCACGGCTCCGGCTCCACAGGGGGCACAGATGTCGGAGAGTTTAGCGACGGTAGAATCTCACTTTGACGTCGCCCCTCTCCAGAGGGCCGACTCCTCTGACAGGGAGTCCCAGGGGTCTGAGGAGGAGCCTGTTACACTCGAAATGGAGGACAGCACCCCACCATGTCACATTGGATGTCTAAAAGTCAACGTGGCTGAGCAGGAAGAGACTTTCTCGTCAATAACCGAGTCACATGTGTTGGATGGTACCACACAGGCCACAGAGACGAAGACCGTCACAGTCACAACAACCCAACGCACAACTTCAGTCTCTCCGCCAAGTGACGGCGTGAAAACATTGTGTGCCGCAACAGATGCGTTCAAGACGGAAGAGGAAAAAGAGGAAAGGGAAAAGATGTCGGAGTCAAAAGAAGAAAAGGCAACTGGAGCCCTTGCATGTTTGGAGGCAGACGCAAAGTCGGCAGAAGTAGACACAGGTGAAAAAGACCAAACGAAAAAAGACACAGAGGAGAAGAAACTGGAGGAAAAGACGGGTAAGGAAGAGAAGAAAGCGGCAGCCGATCCAGTGATGTGTGGAAAAGAAGTGGCAGAAAGCGTGGAGGAGAAAATCCTGTTGGACAAACCACCAGAGAGGTTAGAAATGAGGAGGAGGAGCAGCATATCTGACTGGGAGCTCCTGCAGAGGCCTGATGACTACCCGAGTGCTCCTCCCCCTGGTTACCGTGACGACGATGAGGAAGAAGAAGAAGAGGAGGAGGAGAAGGCAGCAGAAGCCATAGAATGGATGAGCCGTGTCCACGGTCCCACCGGGGCCTCCACTCGCCTCACAGAAACCTTGGGTGAACGGGTGGGGAGGCCCGAGCGTCCGTCCGACCTGAACACCGCCGCCTCCTCCTCGCCTCCCGGTTACTCCTCCTGCGAATATAAACATCACAAAGGAGAACTCTCCCCTTCGTTCATCAACCCAAGTCCTCACCCGCTGTCCAGTGACGAGGAGGAGGAGGATGAGGATGCGGGTCACGGCGAGCACCTCCAGGACGGGGATGAGGATGACCAGGAGCAGCACTCGGTGAAGAGGAGATCTCACAGGCAGAGGCACCTCCTCTCTCAGGGTTACCAAGGGGACGCCGGCCAGGGGCCACATCCACCTCCAGGGGCCACGTCGTCCGGTCTGGCAGTCACTCTGGCCGGTGAGGAAACGCCTCCGACGTCCGTGAGTGAATCTCTGCCGTCACAATCGGACTCCGACGTCCCTCCAGAGACGGAGGAGTGTCCGTCCATCACCGCCGAGGGAAATCTGGACTCGGACGAAGACGCTGAACATCTGCCGGTGGACAAACTGTCTACGTCCGGAGGCGGAGCCGGAGGGGGACACCAGCCTCCGTCGCCGAGGACTCACGATCCACTCCCGACCCCGATGAAGGACCCTCTTCCTCATCCTCCCCACCCGGACGTGTGCATGGTGGATCCGGAGGCTCTGCTCAACGACCACAGCGGCACGGAGAAGCTCCTGAAGAAGGAGCACAAGACCACCAAGGGCCTCAGGAAGGCCAAACCCAAGTCGGCCTCCCCGGCTCGTAAGGGCGAGGTCAGGAAGAGGTCCTCCACCCCGCTGAAGCAGGCGAAGGACTCGGCCTCGCCGCGCTCCGCCTCCCTGAGGAGGAAGGACACGGAGAGGAGCTCCAGGCTGACCAAGATGTCCGAGACTCAAGGCTCCAGGAGCGAGATCCTCAACCCCGGGAAGGGCTTGGTCAACGGGGTCAAGAGCAGTTCAGGTGGGCGTCGCCCCTGTGGAGACAAAACACAGTTAAAGTATCTTTAAATGATTTTCCCACAGTTTATTCAAAGTGATTACATCAGAAACACACAGTGACAGTAAGGTGGACTGGACTTATGGTCCTTTAACTGTAGGTATATGAATCCATAAATGAATACATTATTTTTTTAAAAATCTATAAAACTGCTCAGATGATATTTAAGCAACACATATCATTGGTAGATGAGGTAAAGCAGGGGCCCAACATTTCCAGCGCCTGAAATGCCAATAAAATATAGCCATTAGCCCTGAAAAATTTAAAAAGCTCATTAAAATATGATATAATGCAATCATACATATTAACATTCACTCGACCTAGCAGTGCAGCCATCACGTTTCTAAACCTAAGGTGACATACTGTACATTAAACATGATAATAAATTGAAAAAGAAACCGGAGACCATTAGACAACTGAGAGGTCATTTTTAAACAGGAACAATGAAATATTATCAGCACTTTTTTCAGAATAAGGCTTACACTGAAAAAAGGTGTGTTACTGCAGTGTAGTTTTAGTAGCGCAGGCTTTGGGGGTCTAATCAATTTTTTTTATATTTTTTCCAGGTAATACCTCACAGAAAGCGACTTCAGCCGTCCCACCGGGCCCGCCCATCTACGTGGACCTGGCCTATGTGCCCAACCACTGCAGTGCCAAGAACGTGGACCAGGAGTTCTTCAAGCGCGTGCGGGCGTCGTACTACGTGGTGAGCGGGAACGAGCCGGGCAGCGGCGAGCCCAGCCGAGGAGTCCTGGACGCCCTGCTGGAGAAAGCGACTTCAGCCGTCCCACCGGGCCCGCCCATCTACGTGGACCTGGCCTATGTGCCCAACCACTGCAGTGCCAAGAACGTGGACCAGGAGTTCTTCAAGCGCGTGCGGGCGTCGTACTACGTGGTGAGCGGGAACGAGCCCGGCAGCGGCGAGCCCAGCCGAGGAGTCCTGGACGCCCTGCTGGAGGGGAAAGCTCAGTGGGGCTCCAATTCACAGGTGGTCACTCCCCCCCCACCCCCCACCGCCTCCATCTGCTCATCCACGCCACTTATCATACTCTCTGTACACTGTGGGAACATTGTGGGATGTGCAATAGTAAAAATAGAGTTGTAAAAAAAAAAAAGAATAAAAGCATGTGGTTCATCACAACTGACAAAACTCACCCCATCAGCAACATTGCCTTGTTAATTAGGCCGACTGTGGCTGATCTAGAGGCAGACGATTTCTAGAGGAAGAAATTTTCCTCCTTCCTGTCAAGAAAAAGCAAATAAAGTTTAAGCAAGAATTTGTTAAAACACACATTTCAAAAGTGAAAATATAAGTACAGTGAAAGCGGTATGAATATTAAATATTGAATAATAATACATTTATTTTATCAAGTATTTTTATGAATGCTTAAAGATGCTTTACATAGTCAATATTAAAGAATACAAAAACTAAGCTCTAAAAAAAAAAAAAAAATGCTACAACATTAATCACGCATAAAAAAGACCGATACGAGATATTTCCTGAAGCTGCTCTCTGTTCCTCCATGGCCTGAACATTTATCATGCAGACACCTCTGCACCGAGTTAAGTGTACTACAGTTGTCTGCGCAATCCTAAAATCTGCACACCGGTGGGACATCGCCTGAGAGGAGTCGGATAAAAAGCAGCCAAAAATCTCCAAGTCAATCCTGGGCCAAAATCTATAAACTGATTCTGCCAAGGTGCAGAGAGGTAGTACATCCAGTTCTATATTAAGTCAAGGCGCATGGTAACGCGCGCACGGCAACAGTCGGCGTAGGAATAAAGGAGGATATGAGCTTTCCCATGGGGTCAAAGTAAACATCAAAGAATGTTTGAAATTCACATTCAAACGAAGCTGAGTGGTTTCAAAGCGACACGAGTTGCCTCATGGAATGACTGACCCTCACTACTCGTATCATAAAACTGCAGACACAGGAAAGATAAATTATTCACAATTTGAGAAATATACACCATGTCAAACATTCATGCATACGCACATAACCCCAACATTCTATCTTTATTCTGACCAACGTTACTAACTTTCTCTCTCTCCCTTATTTAAAAAAAACAACAAAACCCTCAGGTGACTCTGATCCCGACCCACGACACGGAGGTGACCCGGGACTGGTACCAGCAGACCCACGAGAGGCAGCAGGACCTGAACATCATGGTCCTGGCCTCCAGCAGCACCGTGGTCATGCAGGACGAGTCTTTCCCCGCCTGCAAGATCGAGTTCTAAGCCCCACGGGCCTCCTGCTGTGCTCCTCCACCCACCACCCACCCCCACCCCCACCCCCACTCATCATCAGCCAGAGCCGACAGCACCCTCCGCCTCCTCAGAGCTCAACACACTACATTCTGTTCGCCGGATTAAAAGTCGAACCCGTGGGTTTGTGTGCTCTGTGACAGTAAGGTAAACACTACTTTAACGTTGGTTTCCTTCAGTGAGTTAAATACCTGCCGCAACACGCCTACACACCTACTATAGCTCCAACAACTTCAGTAACACAACACCACTTTGCCTCATGTCTTACAAACAAACGGGCATCGTTAAGCCACAAACGCACCACGCCACATGAAACCACACAAACACCTAAGAAATACTCCCAAGAGGCAAATTACTCATCCGAAGGACCAAACCTTGGATCGTTATTGATCAACATCAATAAAAAAGAAGAAAAAAAAGAAAAAAACAATTATCTCCATCAATCAATAGTCTCTTTAAATTATACACGCAGTGCACAGTAGAGTTAAAAGCAAAACTCATCCTTCCCATCCTCTGCTCACACTGCACTAGTGTTTGGATTAAATCAATAGCATTAATTGATGTTATGTTGGCAAAAAGAAAAAAAAAAGGAAGAAATGCTCCTACCTGTCATCAAGTTATTCGGAGGTTGCCTGAAGTTGCCGCCCTCTGAAATTCTTCTTCTCGGCTTTCTCAGCTTCGCTGGTGCATGATGCTTTGCGTTTTAGCTCGGACTCTATTGGAGAGAGAGAGAGAGACACGCATAGGGTTAATATTTTCATTTCGCCTTCCCGGCGTGGAATGCAGTTTAGTGTAGATAGGTTACTACTACTACTACTGTTTGGCTGTCTACAGTGAATTCCGTAGAGACAGGCAGAAGGACAATATTTTCACACTAGTCAAATCTCTGCTGGATGTAACGGTTCTTCTTTATCACGGTCTCTGTTGGTTGTGTGTCCTCCCGTATACGTGTACATGTTTCTATATCAGTACCGAGGTTATTTATTTTCTGCGTCGACCTAGCAAATTATGAACCTCAAGGGGACTGCAGCGTTTTTGTTTTTTTGTTTTTTTGATCATGCACTTTTTCCAGAAGGTTTAATTTAATTTGTCTCATCTCCTCCAGCTCCATTTATACAGTCTGTCAGTATCACAGAGCGATGGGGGAGAGAACCTGTGACAAATGTAGCAACGCAAGTTTGCCTGTTTGCCACTTGAAAGAGAGAAGGAATCACCAGTAGGAAGCTAAATATTTGTACGTAGTATTGGGCTAATTCATTTTATTATGTTTTTTGGATAAAAAAAGATTATGAATTATTTAATGTGTTACAGGAGGCTTCTTTCGTGTGCCTTTAGCTGGTGGTTTTAGAGAGGGCTAAAATATGACGTGGACATTTTCCAAGCAGACTCACCAAGCAGGGTAAATCAAGTACAGGACGTTGAAACAAGGACCAATCAGTTCATACAGTACACACGCACACACAAAAACCACGCGCACACACACACACACACACACACAAAAACCACGCGCACACACACACACACACACACACAGGATACTTCGAGAACACGCATCAAACGTTGGAATTAGTGTTGGAGCTGTATCATCCAATTCACCATGAAGTCCACATCCTGACACGTCACTTTGATAAAAACGAATATGAATGTCGTGAAGCAAGGTATTGCACCCAAAAAAAAACGGAGCGCACTTTTCGGAGGAGAGTTAAAGCACAGAGAGTTAGTGTAGCAGCAGCAAACAACGTTCCACTGTAATATAACATCAACAACCAACGCGACGGTCCTCCAAACTGAGAAGGACGAGATCGTGGACATAAAAGCCACGAGCCCCGATATTAATCTCCCGGACTAATATTTATAGAATGAGCATGAATGTGATGACCACGATTGTACTGGATGCGGTTACAAAGTAGGAATGTTTTAGTCGTGTTGTGCGTGCGAGGAACATACGATACACACACACACACACACTTGAGTAGCTGTTTTTTTTTGTTTTTTTTATAACGCGGCATGGTTTGTTTCTGTAGGCTTCGGAGGAGAGTGAGGTTAGTTTTTTCCCCCTCTGGGTTGCGTGAAAGGTCTTTCTGCTTGTTGTTGGCTTGAGTAACTAATTAGTAATAATTAATATTATCGTGCGCTAGCCTGGGACCCGTGCCAATTGTCTTTTCTCCGTCGAAACTCACAACACTAGTACTCAGTTATACCTCATCTTCCAAAGCTTCGGTGCTCTTTGCTCCACCTGGCCGAATGTCTTTTTTCTTTCTTTAGCATAATACGTATGCCCTGTGTAAGCCTTGATATGCATTCTCGTCCCTCTGTCAGTTTTAGAGGCAGGCCTATTTTTATTTATTTTTTTAAATCCCACTGAGGAGACTTAAGTTTGAGCCAGATTACATATTAAGTGTACATAGAGACATTTGTCTGGTAGGCATTCAACCGAAGGGTCAGTAAATGTTTAAAATAAGTCCCTATTTTACGTTTACATCTCAATGTTTGTGAAACAATCAAGCAAAAAGTCCTTTTCACTGTTTTCTGCAATGTATGGAAATGTATCCAAATGAGGAGGAAGCCTTTTAACGTATGGATCAGAATCTAGGGATTTATCTGATGCGTCTTACTGTCTTTGAATAATGTCTTTAAGTTGGCAGATTCCAAATACCCGGTCTTGAGATGCCGAGAGGCATGAGAGGAGCGCTGTGAATTACTCAATACCGAAACTGTATATCGAAACAGAAGCCGAATGCACTATACAGGAGATCTATTTTTCTGAATGTAGAGTTGGAACTATCTAATGAATGCTGCTGGATCAAAACAATAGACATAAAAAAAATCCATAAAAACAACCAAAAAAAACAACACAAACATTCACACAAACCCAGACAGAAGTAGATTTGAAGGGAGCACAGAACGTGAGCAGATACTGTTTTCTGTTTTTTTTGGCAAATTGTCAATTCAGTGACAGTTCGGCACCAAAGGAGCCGCAAAGGTTTAGATTTCCAAACACGGACATCCCATAAGAAACACTAAAAGTAACACACACACACACAATAGCGACAAGACAGCTGAAACCGTTTCCTTTTTCCTGAATATGACTTGAATGACACATGCAGACTCCAAAAACCATCAACAACAACAACAAAATCCCACATGTGCACGCACTGTGTGTACTCAGACGGGTACTGTGATGAACACGTGTGAAGGAAATAACAACGATTCCTTCTAGTGACGCCTGTTCACGTGTGGCTGACTTTAGCGACAGTACCCTCGACGTGCTTACTGTTCAATAAACCAAGAAATACAACCCACAAAAACGCAGACAAGACACAGAAAGAAAAAACAAAACAAAAACGTGCATCTTTCCGTTCGTTCCATTGCCATATCTGCATTGAAATGAAGCATTTGATCACAACATGGTGTCATCGGTCCATCTAATCTTTCTGCATGTGATTTATTTAGTTATAATCCTGAATGTAATTGTTTAACATGGAAATAATATATATATATATAGAAAAAGAAAAAAAAATACAATTACAATTACAATGCTATTTTAAAAGAGGTATATTTGCAATTGTCTTAACTGGTACTGTAACGACCTACAGTAATATAATACTGGGCTGTGCTTTCATTGTTTGCCCTATTAACAATGTCGTTAAGAAGAAGCTGTATTGGTAGTTTTGTTTTCTTCTGTCTGGGATTTTATTTTGCATTGTATGAATCTTAGTTTGTTTTTTTCTTCCTCAGCGCAATATTCAATATCTCTCTGTCTCTTTAAACTCTAACTGGTTAAACTAGAACTACTGCAGATTCATTGTAAAAGGGAAACAGCCTGGTGATCATCAAATAAAGTACCTTGAAACCTAAAAGTGTCTCGTTTTGTCTTCCTTTTATATATAATACATGGTATAGATTTCATACGAGTAGACTAGTTTCAGCAGCTAAAACTTAAAACGAGCTTTTAATGGGTTTTTGTCAAAAAACGTTTTTCCATTCCCTTTACAAAATCCACAAACAGCATTTTAGCCGTACTGTGACATAATTGTAGTCCGAAGCAAATTTCAGCACATTATCCGAAAGCCAATCATTTTTCATCACTAAACGCGTGATCTCTCAACTGGCTCGCTATATTTGTCGCATATCATTAACTATGATTGGTTCCAGCCGGTGGACCAAGAACTCACTGCTTCTGTACCAGTAACAGCGACTTGACAATTTTGTATCTGTTGTGTAACCAGGTTTTTAACTCCTCACAGTCACAATGCCATTACCACACAAAGCGGGTTGAGACCACTCAGACAGACACATCATTTAAGAATCGCCTTTTTCAAAGTCTTTAAATGTGGAAAGAGTCTTTTGCTACATTGCCAAATTCCATTTGTACTGGAAAAACATGCCAAGAAATTCCTACTGAATTCTACTGTACTCCGGAAAATGATTTGAGGCTTTTTGTACAACAACAAAAAAAAGACAAGAGATATACAATGAATTCAAAGACACCAGCTGCCAGGTCAAACTAAGGTGAGGAAATTAGATATTGGCTTCAGGAAACAACCGGTTCGGTCAGGTCAGCTTTGATTGGTCACGTGGATAAAATTAAAGTTCAGCCACGCTGCTTCGTTTTCCACTCCACACTTAAAAAAACTTGTGTGCGAATCTTAAAAAAAACAAAACTACACTCCACAGAAGAGGCACAGATCGATCTAACTCGATTCATCCACATATACACACACACACTGCACACATCATTCAACTCCCTGATCAACGGCCCGTAATTTATTTTTGTCTGCCCTTTTCTTGCCTGCCTCTGATTGGCCGGACACATACTCGCAGGAAGAAAAAGTAGGAGAGAAGAAGGAGAGAGCAATGTGGCCTGTTGCCCATCTACCCTCACAACATTCTATACAGACCGACACGTCACAACGACAAACCAACCAACTCCACCCTCTCCATCCCTCCCCTGGTTACCATGGCGACACGTTTTGACTTTGGAGGAGGGGAGTTGGGGATGAGAGGGTGTGGATGTAACTGAAGGTCTGACTGGGCCCCTTCCCGCCTCTCTGCCAGGTTTGGATAATTCTGGGTAATTAATTCTCTCATCATCATGACTAATAGCTGCCTACGCCTCCCACTCCTCTCTTTGCATTAACATTTGTATTTTAAGGCAATTAGCCAAGTGCGAGATAAAGTCGGTGAACAAGGGGGGGGGGGGGGGGGGGGGGGGGGGGGGGGGGGGGGGGGGGGGGGGGGGGGTGGAGAGCTGGGGACACGGTGACCTACAGTTTAAAAATACGTGCGGAAAAAAGGACAAAAAAGGACAAAATCAATTAAACGGGGAGCTCAGTGGAATCATTTGTTTTTCATTTCTGTTTCTCACAGGGTTATGACTGCAAGGCAGATGGTGAGCTGGGCCTATGAAAACACAAACGACAACAAATAATTATGCCAAAAGCAAGTCCAAAAAAAAAATCAATCAATGCAATTTTTTGCAGATTATTCATACAGGGAGAAGGAGCGAGGACGCATTGGATGCGGAGATGATGGACAGGAGAGGAAAGAGCGGAGGGATGAGGAAGTCACCAAAGAATGGAAAGATCCGCTTTTTGGGCCACATCTGGGGACAATTAGGTTTCCATCCCATCGCACCCAGAGCGACACTGAACTGGCAACTCCACGTCTGGACGGACACTTTTTAAACCCCAAGGCCTTAATTAAAGGTTTCTCTCCGCCTCCGTTCCTGCAGTCAGCACTATTGAGTGAAGGTCACCGAATTACACGCGTGTGCGTCTTGTGAAAACCGTAAGAGAAACCAGCTACTGTGTGTTGAAGCAGGAAGGGCTTTGTGTGTCTGTGTGCGTGCGTGTGCGTGCGTGCGTACACATCTACCTCAGTGAGAAGCAACTTGACCCTTCCACCTCACAGATTGGCCCGTCCTCACTTGTTTGGCGCTGTTAAAGGAACGTTAGAAAAGCCAAGAATTAGTTTTAGAATCTGACAGACAGAAGCACAAGTATGTGTGTGTGTGTGTGTGTGTTTGTTTTGTTAGAGAAGTAATGAATTGATGCTTTGTGTTGAATGTAGTAAATAAAGCTTGAGGGGGGATTTGGTCATCCAGACATAGATGACATCATCTTTTGGCTTCCAGTGAGTCGGCGGTCTCCGTCTCGCTCTGTGTACCCCGCGCCGCTCTGGAGGAGTCCATTACATCTGGGGACGCCGTCATGGCAACGCATGGGAGCAATGAGAGGAGGCATGAGTCATCGCTATTCTTGAAAGCTGTTTGGCGATGAGGAGGACGAGGGAGAGGAGGACAAGGGGAAGACAAAGATGGGAAGATGAGGAGGAAGAAGGGAAGAACACAGAAGAGGGGAAAGATACATATTAAAAGGAAAATTAGACAAGGAGGATACAAAAAAGAGAAGAGGAAACAAAAAAGGGGGTTGGAGGGGGAGGTATAGGAAACAAGGAAAGGAGGCGAAGGGAAGATTTGCAAACGATGAAGAAAGAAGAAACAGGTGGAGGTAAACAAGATTGAGGTAAGAAGATGATAAAGAAGTAGGTGTAGAAAAATAGAGGAGAGAGAAGGAAACGGAGGAAGAGAGGAGAGGAAAGGGAGAGATGAAACGGAGGACGAGACAGTGGGGAAACAGCTGAGGTAAAGATGGGAAGAGCAGTGTGGGAGAAAGATAAGTGGAGATACAAGAGGAGAGGAGGGAAAGAAAAAAGGGGAGGACAAAAAGAACAGATGAGAGAAAAGGGATGCGTGGGAGGAGAGGACAGGAAAAGACTGATGGCAAAAGAGGGGGGGGGGTCGAGAGAGGAGGGGGGGCTCACAGCAGTGACAAGGAGCTTTGTTCAATAAGAGGTTTATGTGTCTGGACTTTGGGCCATTAACCAAACACACAAACACACAAACACACAAACACACAGGTGGCAGGGGTGACCACACATGATTTGTTGGTCTTTAGAACATATTGAACAAATATTACTGTTCCACCATTTTTTATTACTCTCCTCTCTCCTGACCTGAAGCTCCAGACGTGGAACACAACAGAAATGATTTTACAACTTAAACCTCGTCTTTGTTCTCCAGCAGACACGCACGCCCGCCCACCCGCCCGCCCCTTTGGCTGGCAATTAAATAGCACGTTCAATAATCACATAAATTCACAAAACTAAAATTACCTACGACTTTACGGAAACAATGAGTTCATCCTATTAAAATCTAAAATGATTTAATTGACAGCTAAAATATACATATACAAGTTTGTTCGACAGCAGGTGTTTACAGGTTCAGGGGGGGTGGGTCGGTTCATTTTCAGTTACTTCAGTAACTTCAGTAATCAGTACTTGATAGAACCTTGTTTAATTTCTCCAGTCTGGAGTTACAGACGGCAGAGAGTAACGCTCCAATTGTTGAGGCACCCTATAAAAAGACGGAGCTTTAACAGAACAACACTTTGGTCAAAGTCATAAAACTCCGAGAATTCAATATTGAACACTATTTCAGATTCATAATTGAACTCAAATGAACTGAAAGTGAACTGACCCCCTGGTTCAGTCCCATGTTGATCCAAAACTATTTTTGTTTTTTCTGAATTGTGTTATTGGTCGACCTGAGCATCACCTCTTTACAAACCACAATTAGATGCAACACCAAAAACACCCGTCATGTCATTTGGGGTGGCAAAATTCAGAAGAATTCAGCATCCGGTGAGGACACTCAAGAAAACTGCAGTATTCAGGTAGTCATCTCGCAAAAGTACATTCATACCATTTACCTCATTTGAGTGGTTTTTCCCTTTAACGCTAGAATAAGTCTACACCACAGGTTTTCTTGAAATCAGATTTGATTTGTGAACGCCCCAAAAGTGGGAAAAAAAACAAAAAAAACATAATACGACTAGAGCAGAAAAAAAACAAACAGCGTGTGGAATACTTTTGACTTAAACATTTCTCTCACAAATGATTTAAAGGCACATTTAGACATCAGCTGTTTGCACTGAATACCAGATCATCATAAAAAAGACTAACTCAGTCCGATCGAGCACGTGAGAATCGGTGACATTATACAGCTGTCAGATTCCTTTGGTTCCATTTTGACACGAGCATAAAATCTTTTGCAGCATCATCTTTATAAAGCAAGTGTGTTTCGTGAAATAACGTTGACATGCTTACTTAAAACAATAGGTTGGAATTTTGCCAAAATACACACTTCCTGGCATTTTTACCAAGTTAGGGCTGCTCAATAACACTCTCAGGTATCTAACATGACGATAACACAAAATATCCAATTTCTCTTTTTGTTTTCGACGAAAAAAAATGTGAGTCAATTACAATCTGGGTTACGATTAGAAAAAAAAAAAAAGAGACATAACATGGCGGTTGAGTGTAACTTTGTTATTGCCTGCTTAACTAAGCTAACTGGTCTCTGGTGGGAAAACGCATGCGAGAGTGCCATCAAACTACTTCTCGAACACTCTCGGCAACAACGTGTATAAACATATTCCCCCCAATCTCAAACTGTTTCTCTAACCTTTGATTTTTTTCACGGCAGGCGTCGACATTTGGGCCCGAAACGCACAAAGCTGTCAAATGTCACTTACACTTCATTTTCAAAAAACAACAACGGTCCGCTTTCTTTCAGGCTGAGCTGAAAAAAAAAAAAACTGAGCTGGACATCGACAGGGAGGAAAAATAAACCAGGACAAGGTCTTTGGAATTTCAGATGCGTATCTATGACAGGCTGGGCTCCAGGCACTCTGTAAAACATGTCTGGAAGTTTTTTTTTTAAATAAGGCAGCTATGTGTTTTGATATAATGACTTTTGGGTTTTAATGTGAACAATGATGCTCGGTCCGCGCAGTCCAAACTTCTGAACATTTCGAGACACTGAGGAGCAAGACGGAGGTATTTAAACAGATGGATGTCCATTGAAAGCCGTTGTGGTGAAGGAAGGGTGCACCAGAAGAGTCCGTGCACAGGTCCAGCGGTTCCATTTACAGTCTTGACTGTTCATAATACCTAAAAGGCAGAGTGGCCCCTCACCAGAATTACCCAGTGTTTGGTTTTTTTTGTGAAAATGAGAAGGACAGGGGAAAAGGTGAAGTACGGGAGTGACGCACAAACCGAGGTCTTCAGGTGGTGCCCCCTCAGATACCCAGCAGTCCTTGTGTTTTTTTCCCCCCAGACAGTCTACTCACTGAAGCTGAAGTTCAGACCAGAGGAGGGGTCTGGGATGGGCGACGAGGGACCCGCACTGGACACAGCACTGGAGGGGATGCTGCCATCTGAACACACAACACAAAATTCAGTCACTTATTCAACACACTCCTCACAGTCCATCTGCAAATCATTTTTAAACAAAATGTATTGTTATTATCATTATTATTATTTTGTTTTTTTTTACGTCATCCACTCATCTCCTGTTGTCATAGAAAAACTTCATGAAATCAGTATTTGATAAATCTGATAAACCAGGCCACATGTGCCGGAGACAGAAAGCCTGAGAGCTGAGAAGCCACCCAGAGCCACCCAGTGAGCCCAACATAAATAAAACACACCGGAGAAGAGGAGTTAAAAGAGAGATGGGAGAGCAGATGCTTCATCAATCACCAACACTGGTGAAAGCATAAATGAATCACCAGGGGGGGGGGGGGGGGGGGGGGGCGTAACGGGAAATAACAGACTGGGGAGAGGTAGAGAAAGTAGAGGGTGACAACACAGAAAAGTCTCTGATTATCTCTCTGTGTGCCTTTGACTCATAGGGTCGCACAGTTTTAGGGCATTTTCAAAAGAATAAATAAACTCACTTTGTAGGAATGCTAACTATAACACAAAAGACCCTCTCCCATCATGTTATGTTCAATTGCAACTCATTACAGATGATGATTTTTGGGTCCGTATTGGGTTGGTTTCCAGAAATGGAAATTCAAATGAGTTTGTTTATACCAGTCAAATGTGTCGTTTTTAGAAAGGTATTAAATGGTTGAATTAGCTGAAACAAAAACAAAAAAATCATGACTGACAGGTACACAAATAGCTTTGTTTTTATGAACTGCTGGGTGACAGTAAATGGATCATCTATTTATGGGCTGAGAGTGTGACCAGGAACACTCCATTTCTTTCCTGATTTATTTTGCAGCTGTCAGCACCTACAGTACAGCTATATTATTAATATGACATATTATGAATAATAAAATAATAAATAATGAACAATGTTGGCTGAGGATCTGTGCTTGGTTCATGGACATTTCAGCCGTTCGGCTGATGAGGAACGGTGACCTTTCTGTGATATTTGTCAATTGGGTCACATTGGCTGCCTTCCGCATGAAGGTCATTCGGACTGAATGTGACGGAGGGTGACCACGAGGCTATTTATCTTCATCGAGGCCAGTGATGAAAAAATCTTCCTTCAGGATTCATTCTTAATGAGTCCATTCAAATTTAACACATGAATCAATCTCCTGTGCATCTATTTACATAGTTTACGAATAAATGTAAGATTTAACACAATAAGCTTTGTATATATTTTTAGCCAAAAGGGTCTTAGAATGTCCTAGAAGCCGCATTGTGCCGACAACACATATTAAAGAGTTCATCATGTTGCATAATGTCATTAAAAACACTCACGCCACAGAGGCTGACTGGGCGGCCGCAGAGACGTCTCCGATCCGGAGGAAGACAGAGGCTGCTGTGGGCTGTAAAGAGACGTCTGGCTCTGAGAGTCAAACAGGCCGGAGAGCGCTGGAGCCAGGAAACAGAAAAAAAACAGACAACATTGACATCCCTCTCCAAATGTCAACACCAAAGATTGTCGAACATAATGAGGCAATGCTCTAGAAGTTTTGCATTTTACACGACCCGAAAACACCAAGAGGAATTGGACAAGTTAATATAAACCCAAGCAGTCACCATATTTAACAATGAGTTGCCAATATTTTACAATCTGAATTCAGAGGCACATTTAATAGAAAAAGGGTTTTGACTAGAGAGACAACACAGCATAAAAGGTCACTGTTATCCAAATATATCACGAATGCTCAGAAACCATACTTTATTTTGCATCAGAAAAAACAGTCTTAATGTAATTAGTTTAAGGTTAAAATAAAACATAATTTAAATAATGATGTAGCATTGCTTAAATGGACAGAACTGAGAATACCATTGTTCTTTTAAATTAATTATTAAAAAAAAAAGCTCAAAAAAAGGTAACCTGCACAAACAAATATTTTAATGACGTCCACTTTTTTTGCTTCCTAATAACGAAAGATGAACTTGTATTTTTTGGATCAGTGAAAAAAAAAACAACAACAACAACAACAACAACAACAACAACAACAACAACAACAACAAAGAAGGATGTGGTTAATGGACCCACCTTTCATGGTTTTGGCGTGCGCCTCGCTGCTGCTCTCGCACACGGTGTTGAGAAACTCGTCCACCTGCTTCAAGGAGAGCGAGTTGTGCAGCGTCTCCAGCGGGTAGATGGAGGGAACCATGGAGCAGCCTTCAAACCCTGCGGCACAGAGGGGACACACAGAAGCACAGACGGTTGTAGCACTTCTCCGTCGCTCCGGGAAAGGTGGAGGAGAGACGGAGAAGTCTCAGCGGGCTGTTCATTCTCCTCCGAGCGGCAGCCATTTGTGTTTTGTTAAAGAAGCGACACAAACTTTTAGCCCACTGCGACATCTACAATTAGTATCACGTTACCACAGTGTCGACGTGTCAACTAACAAATAATCTGGAATATGGCTGGTGTTAATTTTCCTCTTTTGGTTAGTAAAACCAAACCATCAAAACTCTGATCGAGTGTCATTTAAATACAGTCAAATGGAAGTTTCGAATCTTCACATTTTGAGGTTCGTGACCGAAGCCAGGCTCCGGACCCCCATACAGAGGGGCACAGACTTCCATTCTCTTTTTTTTTTTTCTTTCATCCTTGTAAAAAAAAAAAACATGCCCGAAGACCCTGACAGCATGTGGGAAGAAAAACCAGGACCACGCAATAAAAATCATCGGGGCTACGTATGTCTCCTTAAGCGAGACAGCAGTCACTCTCACTGCGATGAGGAAGGAGGGAACAGACATGAATATTGGGGGATTCAATCTATTTCAAGTTTTGATAATCAATGGATAGAAGATGGCCACAAACCTGGCATCTCAAAAAAAGTTTGAAAATACAGATGCATAATACACATGCAGAACAGTCGTTATCTTCAATTTTAGATTGTCCTTTCATAAAATGCCAGGAGAATAGTCCATGATACACAAATGCTATGCAACTTTAAATCTCTCTGTAATGTATTTGCTGTAAGCCCGATGATGAACACAATGATGAAGCGACGATCCGTGGTGATAAAAAGAAGAAAAAAACTAAAAAAAAACGGAATGGATGAAGGTTGGAGCTGCGCTTCTCCCGATACTCCCCCCTCCCCAAGCTGATCAGCATTGCATTTCTCCCACATGAAGGATTAATGATGGGGAAAAACGCAAGTGGGCTGCCGGAGGAGGAAGGCGCAGGATTGGCGAAACCCAGCAGCAGAAAGAGCTTAATGATGCTTGGGCAGTGTGAAGCGGAGGCGAAACGAGGCAGGAAAGTCCACACGCTCCGAAAGTCGGAACTTCCTGAGGAGGATTCAAGCAAAAGCTTCCTCGGAGTTACGCTTGACCTCCGTCACGCCGCGCGGGACTCGGCTATCTCCATCACCAGTAATACAACGTCCCAGAGAAACCGATGGTGTACAGAATCATGTACGGAGTAGTAGTAGTAGTACAGAACTCAATTTAAACACCTAGGAATAAAAACTAACAAAAAAAAAAAAAAAACTCCCTTGACAACCGATGTTATGGCTGCTCCTGAGAACAACGTGTCCATTTTAATGACACAAGCAGAAAGACCTACAGTCAGCATTTAAAAAAAAGACCAAGCACCACTCCAGGACTTGAGTGGCCGAGGTATCTTAGATTTCCCCAGCTGATCATTAGTGGAGTTTCTCAATGTTGATGTTTCTCCCGGGATAATTCATATTTCATGATAATTGAAGTGTGCAGCCGCTGACACAAGCCGGGAGTTGAAGGAATACCACATAGAATGCAATTAATTTCCTGTGTCCCTCCTCCCTATCTGGACTGCATACTAGTATCTTCATATAGATGTGGAATTCAGCTCACTCACACACAAGATGCAGTGGGAGCAGAAAACACACGCAGACACTACACCGCACTATCCATTCTCAATATCCCCTCGCCGCAGGCAAATACAGAGACAGAAAAGAAAGCGCCAGGATATTTAAGAGCAAAAAATAAGACGATAAAAGTCTGTTACAATCTGGGCTGTTCCTGCAAAGAATAATCGTGCAACTCCGGCAAAGTGACACATCGTGCCAAGACGTGCTGCAGAAACTCTTTCTAAAATCAGCACTTTATGAACAGGCCGCCACTTAATGAGTTAATTAAAACGAGCGCTATGATGACCCAAATTTTCCAGCCAACAATCACATTTCTGCCACCTGGCCAGGAAACGATTGAGGACAGACAGCGGAGCCCAGACCTGACCTAACCTTTGCAGATGGGAAGGTCAAATTGGGGCTATTCATACATGAATAGTTATTGGTCACCTTTGTGCAGATTTTAATGTTTAGAAAGAATGTCAAATTGAAAAAAAACATCTCATTTTAAAGACAGGACAAAATAGACATGAACTCAAAGCCAAAGAGAAAAAGATAAAATTCTGGCAGCTGTTCAGTTATCTCTGGGTTTTAAGATTTGTGAATTCCAAGTAGTTTCCTGTAACCTTTCCTGGCAAATTCAATCAATATAGCGTTTATAATACTTTCTGACAGACCTTTCTCTTTTACTAGTGTACCAGGCTGTATAATAGTCGACTGAATGCCTGACTGCAGCTTCAAACTATACCAACTTTAAGTGGGAGGAGAAAAATGGACATTGCCTACTTTAAAAGCCACAAATATGCAAAACGGAAAACCATTTCATGTTTACAGTTGAACATGAAATGGAGCAGAGCAGCACATAAAATGATAAGGCAGAAAAGAGTGGGGGGGGGAAACAAGGATGAATGCATGGGAAAACCAAAGCGGAAAAATAAACCAAAAGCAACCAAACTACAGTGGATGCAAAGCTATTTTGGAAATCCCAGAAAAATCAGCGATCAGTTAAGTAGATTATAAATCAAATCATGTTGCGAACATAAAAAAATCTATTTACAATACTATTTCATTTATTACTTATTGATAATGAAGTATTCTTTCTCAGATGATGTACTTTCAGAATGATTATGGTCATTTATGTATGGTCATTCTTCACTTACGACACCTACATTTTCTCCCGAGCCAAGATGCCACTTGAGTCCAAACCGGACAGAAGCACCAATCACAGCGGTGTGTCCAAACACTTGTCAACATCATATCAGCTATCCGAAATTACACATTCTGCACAGACACATCGGCCGGCCCTGGGCCCTCAGGCAGCAACACCTCCTTTCTCCTGCTGAAGCGAAGCCAACACGACTCCCAGTGCCGACACATGCTGGGATGTTTCTGGGCTATTTATCTCAGATACCATTCAGGCACATCCAGACACTAAAGTGGGATTGTTATTCTGCGCTTCGGAAGCCGTGCGTTTGCTCCCTCTCTGTGTAACGGAGCCAGCGGAGCTGCCACCAGGGAGCTCATCCGTGAATGATCCGCCCGTACACACAGTGGTCGCACAAAGCTGCCTCACACACACACACACACACACACACACACGTTTCATCAGGGAATGCAATCAGAATGCAGCTTAAAAAAAACATTTATGCTTCAGAAAGGAAGGAATGAGGAGTTGATCGGACTCAATCACGCACAGCGACAGACTCAAAAAGAAAACTTTGCATTGAGCAATATGCACAATATTCACAAACTCACTCACCGTGTTAAGAGACCAAGTCTGAAAGCAGCAAACTGTTCATCAACAGTCAATGACCCTGATCCTCTTTGTTTCCACAATAGTCACTTATAATTGGCAACCGTCCTATGATCATTATTAATGGTTTTAGTCTCCGACATATTGAAAAAAATATAAATATAATCATTTTAAACGATGGATAAGAGACGGAACCTTTCCAGCGTTTTTTTTTTTTTGAAAAAGAACTCTTATAGAGTTGGCAGTTCATATTGTGTCAATCAATTGATAAACAAAACAACACCTCTAGTTAATTACCAATGTTGCACAAACTATAAAAACAAGACAACAACAACAACAACAACAATCACATACAATATGTTTTGCGGTCCGATTTTAGAGCTCCTGCGGTTTTTACTTCTCACCTTGCTGCAGGGAAGTAGATGCGCACTTCAGCGAGTGGGATCTACACTGTGGAGTGTGGTTATGAATACAAGAGGACATTTCTGACCACATCCCCATCAGCGATGCAGCATGTGGAAACTTTACAGGCTGTAAGTTCAGTTAATCTTTGGGGTTTGAAGCCAAAACTAAGGAATCACTCAGAATAGATGATTTCAAAATCAACAAAAAGTGCACGAGAGGATATGTGGCGAGGTGTGAAAAGACGATCTACAAACGGAAAACATGACAAAGGAGATGTATTCCACACACGGCACATACACCCGTCCTGTGAAGAGGCAGCAGGATCAGAAAGGGAAATTAAACAAACGCAGGCAGAGCAGTGGGTGTTAGAGGTGAGGGCCGAAACCAACACAACCTAAAACAAACACTGAGTGCGTGTTGGATCAGAAAAACCTGTGAGATTTTGTTTTTTTGAAACCTGGAGACTTTTAATGTAATTAACGCCCCGCCCCCCTCCCCAATTTTTTTTTTGAAAAACACAATAAAATGGTTTCCCACATAAAGGCCATGCAAGATAACAGGGACAACTGGAAAACTGCAGGAGTGTCGAACAGAACTTGAATAAATGCAAGACATACCATTGGTCGGATGCCTGGCAAACGACACAGAAAATCTCTTTACTGCCGGCATAGAGAACAGCTCTGAGGAGATAAGAAAGGTAATAGTGGTGTTACTGGGACTGCCGCTGCTGGTACCTGTGTCTGCCTGTCTGCCCGATTTGTCTGGATGCGTTGACATGAGAGAGAGAGAGAGACGGAGGAGAGAAGCACAGAGAAAGTCCCAGCCATCCGTCTCTGTCTGTCTGCCAACCAACATGCATAAAAATGACAGTCATCTCTGAACAGACGAGGAGGAGGAGGAGGAGGAGGAGGAGGAGGAGGAGGAGATGGGAGGAGGTGGTGGAGTCGATGGCGTAAATGTTTTGGTTGAATAATAAACATGCAGAAAGTCTGACGAGGAGGACGAGTCTGTGACAGGAAACAATCGAAGAAGCCACTCTCCACTTTCCTGCTCTTTCCCATTCCTCAACCTATGATTTTACGTTACATTTACATTTCTGGAAACACACGTCCATTTTCCCCAGCCAATAATTACGCAAGATTCTGTTCCTTTTGCTTCTGCACTGCCGCAGACTGCAGCCAGACAGCTTAGCTAAAAGCCAGGACAGCCAGAAAACAAAGGGAGAAATGTACCCTGGCTTTGTCCAAATCTGCCTGTGCCTCAAAATATAACTTCATTCCTCAACCCATGCAAAAACAGGTCACATCTCTTTTAGCTCCGTTTTTGGTCACCACATCCTGGGGGGGGGATATGTGGCTTCGTACTTGCTAAATGCTCCACTATGTTCACTAACCCGGTCTTTAAATCACTGGGTGACCAGCAGGCAGTGAATCTCAAAAGTAGCACAAAGAAACGCACAATGATGAGCTGAAAGACACAATGAAGCTGAAGCCAGGTTTAGAGTCAGGTGATGGCCCTATGCGGTTCCATCACAACAAGTACACATGTGATCCTTAAATCCAAATTTTTTTGGCCGGTTTTGGGCCCCCCCCGGGGGGGGGGGGGGGGGGGATATGTGGCTTCGTACTTGCTAAATGCTCCACTATGTTCACTAACCCGGTCTTTAAATCACTGGGTGACCAGCAGGCAGTGAATCTCAAAAGTAGCACAAAGAAACGCACAATGATGAGCTGAAAGACACAATGAAGCTGAAGCCAGGTTTAGAGTCAGGTGATGGCCCTATGCGGTTCCATCACAACAAGTACACATGTGATCCTTAAATCCAAATGCAAGAATAGTTGGCTGAAGAATATCCGCTATTGTATTTCAAATGGTGTTAAATTGCTTTTTTAAAACCCATTCAAACGAGAACATTTGGAGCATGACGGTTGGTGAGAATAAAGAGGCGTGGACTGGGCTGTGGGGATTAAACAAATAAAAGGTTGTGCACCACTGCCCTGAATTACCGACCAAGACTGCGGATCATTATCAGGTTTGGATTCGAGCCAGGACAGAACTTCCCTAACCACGTAGAGTAAAAAATGGTGTCCTGAGAGAACACTTCTCTTCCTTTGAATGAGCAGCACTGTTCAAATCCTCATCCGTCTCCCAAAGCATGACGCAAGAGATGTGAGAAAGGAAAAGAAAATAAATCGGTTCACTTCTGGCAATGTCGCCTTACAGTCAGACTGACACCCAGTGGACAAAATAGATAAATATATATACATCTATAAAAATATAATAATTCTTCAAAACATCATCTGTTGCTGAGCTAACTTAAGTGGTGTCATATTCCCATTTGGATGCAGCTAAACAAAATGATGCAACTTTCCAGCAGTGACCATGAAAAAGATATTTAAAAATAAATCAAAACTACCTTTGGGATAAATAAATCTGATTTAAGGACCTACCATGTCTGACCATTAGCAACATAAAACTAAACGAGATAGGATTACAGTATTCAAAAGCGGATTATTGCATCTCCCAAACAAGCTGACTTTCTGAATGAAAGGATGTCTATGAATTGGGACTAATGAGAAACAAACACTGGATTATGGATTTAAATTCCCTGAGAGAGGCTCCATGTACATACGGCAAAAACTAAACTGCACAGAGAGAGAGTTCAGTCTATTTCAACTGATTTGGACCCAAGCATATAGAGAGGTGATCGGTGAGTGGTCATGCCAAATCTGGAGGAGAAACGCTGATCTCTGATCAGATCACACAGACCAATGCAAGGCAGCATGCTCAAAAAGTGCTGCAGAGCAAATCTCTGCTCAGGCAAAATCAGTGTCATTATCATGCAGCTCTGAAGCAAATCACTCACAGAGTCTGATGCAACAGTTTGAAATCGCTGGTTTGTTTTCGGGAAAAGAGGAAGAAAGGCAGAAACAGAGCTTTGATCCAAAAGAAAAAACAAACAAACTGTAAAAGTCCGGAATGTCCCCAAAAAATAAACGCAACCAAAGTATTGAAAGCTTAAAGAGGGGAAAAAAATAAAATAAATAAAGGATGTTTTAAAGTGAGATCTTAAAAAATAAAAAAAGGATAGAGATAAAAAGAAAAAAAAAAAAGAAAAAAG
This sequence comes from Colistium nudipinnis, assembly GCA_016785305.1. NCBI lineage: Eukaryota > Metazoa > Chordata > Actinopteri > Pleuronectiformes > Rhombosoleidae > Colistium > Colistium nudipinnis. Next base: position 279,644 of record JAFBJU010026055.1, on the reverse strand, counting down.
ACCCGCCTTGTGAAGAAAGAAAAACAGCGCGGTTTGAACATACCAAACATGCCAATCTGACATGGCAGACTGCCCGGGGACAGGGGTGGTTTTCGGTGGAGGTGGTGGTGCGTGCGGACGTAGTCCCGCAGGTTGGGGGCGCTACAGGACACCCCGAGGGCCGAGGCACTGAAGAGGCCGGAGCAGAGTGAGCCTGTGTGACGGAGGTGTTAGGGTTGAGCATTAGTTTTTTGTTTTTTTCTTACAACACACCATGCCGTTATTGTCATAACAAGCTGTAGCTATGGGAAGTGGCTATCACGGAAGTGATGTAAAACAGTGTCAAAAGCTTGTAAATAAAGTTTTCCATTTATAAACTTTCAAAATAAAATAGTTTGTGATAACAACTTGTGAATCGGAAAACGACAAAGCTTCTAGAGATGATGATATGCATGATCGACAAAGTTGACACAACAGTGACTTCATCTATATGACCTGTGTGAGTTTATGTGGGTGTATGGATATGTATAAACAAGGCTTTTTAACTTACAACAAGTAAATATAAATCCCATATGTTTGGTTATGTAACAAAAGCTGCTTCATGCCACACACACACACAAGGTACAAACTCTCACTGAGGTGCACATGACAAAACTGTTTCCACAGAGCGACTGCAAACAACATTAACACACATTCATAGTTTGATGGTTTACTCCACACCTCTTGATTTAGCCAATGACCTTCCGTGCTTGTGCGAGTGTCGCCATGTTAGCATGCTGTTGGAGGTCCGGTGCCCTTGGAGAGTGTGCACACAGCAAAACACGAGGCCTTCAAGGGAACATGCAACTACCCTTGTTTTTGCTGTATTTATGGAGTGTGGGGGCGGGAGGGGGTTGTTTTTCAAATTGGGGCACTGGGAGTTGTTCACAAATGCTTCTCTGATGCAGATCATTTGGAACATTTCAGGCATGAAATTCATTTTATATTTACATTTTACAAGGTGTTCACTATCGCACCAAAACCAAATTCAGCCCAGTGGGAATGTCAGCCGTACAAGACTGTAATGTTATGAAAAATATATACTTCAAAATGCACACCGTGAGTGCATTTATTTAGACCTGCTAGAAGCCTTATATTTTGAATCTTTAACTCCATAAACTAAGATAAAAACATATGTTCTATGACAGTACATATGATATTGTGAATGATGGTACAAGGCCATGCTTTATATAAAATCCATCTGTGGTATGGAATTAGGACATTGATTACCTTCACACATTAGTAAAAACACCCAGTGAACTGAAGTCTGTTCTTAAGATGCTTGGATCATTTCCTGTGCCGTCCTAAGAACTAACAGATAAAAAAAACAAAAAACGCCTCCAGTATGTTCCTATGTTGTCACCTTATCACCTTGCAGAGATATATGCGCCTCTGTGAACACTTCATGACACCAGAGAACATGCAGTTGGCTGCAAACACAGCCCCCGCCCTGACCTCTTCCCTACATAGTTTGGAGTCTGATCCCGTTTGGCTGCTTCTGAGTTAAGCTGGGTGGAAACTACGTGACCGACAGAGAGCAAAAGAGGTGGAGTGATGGAAATATATGAGGGAAGGAAAATAAAAACAGACAAAGAAGAGCAGGAGACAGGGTGAGATATGGAAAGGGGGGGGGGGGGGGGGGCCACAGTCTAAGGGGGGGGGGGGGGGGGGGGGGGTGCCACAGTCTAAGCTTGTGATGAGTGGGAGGATGACAACTGGAGATGAATGTGTTGTGAGGTCAGTGTCTGTTGGCATTAAAGCTCTCTCTCTCTCTCCTTCCCCCCACACAGAAATCACTCATTCACTCACACAGACGCACGCACACACACACACACTCACGCACGCACGCAAGCACGTGAGGCGCCCACCTAAGCCAATGGTCGGTTTGATCTCAGGAGACTGGCGTGAACACGAGGGGAAGAGTCGGTGAGAGGTGCCGCCCTTGGTGGACAGGGTGGGAGAGGTCTCGGAGAGGACCTGAGGGGGGTCATGGAGACCAGGGGTTAACACTGACACATTTAAACAACACAAACAAAAATAAAACGGTGAACTGAAAAGAGACTTTCACTCAAAATTAAAGATCCAACCAAAACCACTGAAGATTTTCGTAATCTTAAAACTACGTCCCACTAGTAGCCCGAACAAAAACCAATACAGTCCGCTACCTCCATGGAGCCCGTCTTGCGGTTGCGAATCATGGGAGACCTTCGCTGGATGTTGATGGGCTCGGAAATGGGAAGCGCCTGGTCGGGCTGGTCCTGGGACAGGTCCTCCAGACTGCCCTGGTTGGGCTTTTTGTCTTGATTCTGGTATGTGCAGGGAACAGTGGGTGTAAATGAGTGATGTTTCTTATATTCTGGTCCACGAACCCACACAAAGTGAAGTTACAGCACAGTGGTGGCGGCGTGACTTCCAACTAAAAAGCATAGAACAGTTGAATGTCAAGAGGTAAATACAATGCTGTGTGCATGTAAACAGAGAGAAACACACAACACATGTCACCAAAGATGACTGAATGAATCTTTTAACTCATTCCAGATACAGTTTTGCAATTTCATCCATTATAAAAAACAAAAACATAACATGCGAGCCTAAAAAAACGAACTACTAAACTGGCATTATAGATAAAAAAATTATAACAAATATTATTGATGTCTAGAGGCCAAAACCATTGCATCAAGTATAAAAAATGAAGACCAAACCTCAGACGAGGCCGGGCGGAAGCCGAATCCGAGGGGTACGTTCTCCTCATCATCGCACCCTTTGACTCCTGGACTGAAATGAAGCTCCACGTGGAAACGCTCCTCTGAGGATGGATCCTGTAAAAAAAAAAAAAGAAAGAAATGCATACATACTTAAAATGGACAAAATAGAAATAATAAAAACCTCTGACGCACAGTAAGACAGATCTATCTGACCTTGTCGTTGTCCTCATACAGCATGATGACAATCTGTGTCATGTAGTTGAGTTCAGACACAGCACTCAAGTAGTCCATGGCTTGTTTCCACTGCTGGTCCTTCTCCTCCTGATACACACGCGCACACACAATACATATGCTAATGAACATTCAATTTGTGAAACATTGGACAGTATGAAACAGATAAGATTTTAAACATACATTTATATGAAATATTTGCAGAACCCTGCTTCCATTATTGTCAAGGTCATTGCTATAGAATACATAACATACAGGAATTTGATTGTCTTCATCATTTAGTGAAAACTGCAATGCATTTAAAAAAAATCTGTCTATTCATAACCCATCTGCTGTTTTAGTATACCCACATGAATCTTTACCAGCCTCCAGTTGGTGTAAAATGAAAATGACCGTCTACTCTTGTCCTGCCAAATCCTCATTAGCATATAGACATATGGACACCGTCTCTCTGTAGAAAACAAATCTGTCCCTGATGATAAAAAACCTGGGCTTACATTCAGCAGTCCTCCGTAGCGGAAGACGCTGAGCAGGGAGTGAACGTGGCTCTCGCTGGTGAAGTACAGCCGGGTGCGGACGTGACGACCGGGTGACATCACACCCCGGGAGTACCTGTGCACCAGAGGACAGGAAATGACCTCAGAGCTCGTTCACCAAAATGAACAATAAATGCGTGTGGGGTTACTAAGCTCACAGTGGGTGTAGCTTATTCACAGCCTCGTCTTCGTGGGTCCTCTGCAGGTCAAGCTGGATTTTCTTCATCAGAGGAACACAGTAGGCCTGAGCAATGTCCAGTTTCTCAGGTTTGTTGATGCCATACTCCTGATAAGAAAGATATGGATCGTTCACACATTGTAGAGTAGAAGGCAGGGGAAAATAGTGCACCCTGGGTAGAATGCAGTTAATCAGTGATGCATTGAGGGGAAGACCTGCTGGAAGGGACAGTGCTCAGCTCTAACCTGCGGTATGACTATGTCCGCCAGGGCGCGGGACAGTCTGAACAGCTCCAGCGTGTCCTCCAGGCCCAGGGAGGCATTGTGCTGCGAGTCGTATTTGATACAGTCGTAGATGTCCGGGATCTTGCTGATGTCGTAGCGCCCGTTCTTCATGCGGAAATCCCTCTCCAGTTTGGACCAACGCTGAAGCATCAGCTCCAAAGTCTCGCTGTGATAAAGCTGCAGGTCTGGAGCAGAACACAGGATGATGTTCGTGATTTACTACAAGAAGGCATTTTTACAGTCTAGTACAGGCAGATAAAAGACATCCGTTAAAACCACACACAAAAAATTGGTATTATTCTCTAAAAGCAGCGGAATGGTTTTTCATCTGTACGGATGGATACACAGGTGCTGAGGGCTTGCACTACCTGCAGACTTGGGATCCTCAAGTTTCTTTCTGATCTGTGAGGTGAGACTCTGGATGAGGGTGTACACCTTGTCACAGGTCATGACTGGGTTTTCTATGACCTTCATGGAATTCACCAGTGATGGACTACCAGTTGGGGCCAACTGGGAACCAGTGAAAAACAGAAGAAAATAAATAAACCAATTCACTAATAAATAAACTACAATTATTATGTCAAACAACTTATTCAGGAGGGAATTATAACCAAACACTTCCCACAAAATATATTCATGTGCAGTTTTTGTTAAAAAACATATTTATCTTTGGTTAAATATTTAATTTGACATTGCAAAAGTAATCTTATTAAATCTTATTTTTTGTTCAGGATTTAATTTGCCAAATACCTTCCCGTAGTCCTCCAGTGTAAAGTCCTGATGCTTCTGCATGATTTCATGCAGCCTGGCCTTCACCTTCTGCTGGCAGTCGGTCAGAGAGTCGCTGTCGCTGTCCAACAGTCCATTCATGTTGGCACTCTTCACCATTTGGACCAGGATCGGAGTCAACTCTCCCTCCAGGGCCAGAAGACCCTGCAGAGTAAGCAGAGAATATGAATATATCATGTTTCATTATTACATGAACTGTGTAATGTGGGAGAAATACATACATGACCACTAGAATAAACTTGACATAGAAGTATTTGCTGTGGATCTAAGGCCTCAGAAAACAGAGCATTCCGTGTCTACAAAATAATCTTTGTTACAAATGGTGCACATTGGAAAAAAGAGTATTTCTATATTTCATTTGCATTTAGTATAGAAACAAGGGAGCTCAGCATCATCAAGAAATGCTGTCCCCAGGAAGTGTCAACATTTCTCACTTTGGTGTTTAAACAACATTGATGATAGTCAAAGGTATGCAGGTAGAGGCAGATTTACCTTGGCAAAGGCAGCAGCTGTCATCTGGACTCGGCCTTCGTCAGAGGCGTAGATCTTCAGGTCGTGGCGGTAGGTGCTGTGCAGGCGCAGGAGGCCACACCCAGGAAACCCAGCATAGTCCCCTGGAAGATTCAACACATAGGAACAATTCACAGTTAACTGCATCGAATAACTGCGCAGTAAACCTCACAATTGGGGAAAAATTAAAATTGTCCAGGAGGTGGTTGCAAAGAAAAGACAGGATATTGATTTTACCCAAAAGGACCAAGGATTTCATAGTAGGCACACAGGTAAAACAGCCCCCCTGTGCAGGTGCAACATCACTTTCCGTCCAAATGCCCTCAAAATATTTGTATAGGATTTGACATAACTCAAGAAAATAAAATTAAGTGAGAGTGAAGCTAATAAATACGGAGTAAACCCCAACATGACAGCGGACAACTTCCCTGCAGGTGAGATCACATACTTCAGATCATCTTCTGGACAGTACACATTTATTTCAATATTTAAATGGATGCAGCTGTGGGAGGCGGATGCATACCAACGCTACAGATCAAATCACACCGATGCTTCATGCATTCCTTTGGTCTACTGCCAATTAGCCTGATTTTATAATATTGACCAAATTGAGTTACCATGCCTTATTTTGCAAAAAAAAAAAAAAAAAAAAAAAGGATCTGTTGCATGTCAGTAAAGAGCCCTGTTCTGGGATATAATTCAGACTAAAACAGGCTGGATTAGATCCCGGATCAGACAAACAACAAATAAAAAGATAAAAAATAAAAATGTGCAGTAGGATTAGTGTGAGATGACCTGTGTTAGCTTACAACACCTGACCTGTCTGTGTGTGTGTACAAACAAGCGGCCTTCACAACATTTTTCTGCAGCGGATCAACCCGAGAAACAAGGACACACAAACGACACACAGCAATCTCAAAGTGGGACGAGCGGTAACTAGTCGCCAGGTGAAATGGATCAAAAATCATGAGGAGAGGAGGAATCAAGAGTTAGTGGACGGAGCGACACACTCTCAGGACGACAGAGAGGAGTGGAAAGAGCGGTGACATCCAGGAGACCCTTCTCTTACCAAAGCCAATAGGGGACTCACAGCCGGGGGACCGGCGGTTACCGGCTGGTAGTTTACACAGAGCAACGACAGGTGAGAGAAAAAGAGCAGAGTTAATAGACAAAAAATGTGTGCTGGAGCAAGAAGTGAGAAGACATTCGCTCCGAATCGGATTTGGCTTCAGGGTTGTGTGTCTGCACAGTTTTTTGTTGTTGTTGTGGTTGTTGGCTCGCATGCACTGAGAAACAAAGCATTAAAGAGAGGAAAGGCTGATCGATGAATAACACCAAGGCATGACGCAGTTAAACCCCTTTGGAGGAGAGAGAGTGGAGAAAGGCTGACAGGCTGACAGGAAAATGCGCATTGTGTAGTTCTGTACGACACTAACAATACGAAATTGCAACACTTGTGTCTCGTGCACTTTGAACAACACCAAAGATCACAGCTGGGTGAGGTGAGATGTGTCGAGCTGCGCAATGTTCCACAGGTAACTCTTTACCAGTATGTACTGTCAAAACCATTTTTACTGTATTTATTTCAAAGCAACATAATTGGAGTTTTTTTCTTTAAAAACAAATCTACACTCATTGGCACCTTTATTAGGTTTGCCAACACAATCTTATGCCATATAGTACAAGAGATCCGCCTTTAGAAAACTTGCCTCAAGTTGCACTTACACACAAGTGTGCTTTTGACCACATCACCCCAAATAAGGAACATTTGTAATATATCAGGCAACGTTACAACATCACATCCATGAAAGCAAATAATATATAATAAAAAATAATAATAATTCAAAAGTAATGTTACACCATGCAAGAACTCATTTCCACCACAGCCACAGCAGTTGTGTGTTTGATCTGTACCTTGACCTCCGGGGTACATGCAGCGAAAGGCTCGGCCCAGCTCCTCAGCCTGAACCCGGCCCGCAGGCGTCAGCTCTCCACCCCACTTCAACACCAGCAGCAGAGAAGGGCCGTCCTTTTTGGAGTCTGGGTAAAAACAGCAGGGATTTTTGTTATTATACCATACTTTACAAAACCATAAAGCTACCTTTAGTTTCCCTCTAAGTTGTCATTGGGGGGAAAAACTGCACAAAAATAGATGTTCATCAATTTAGTCCCTCCGGGATAGTTCAGCTTCGCTTGCATCATTTTATTTTATTTTATTTGCTAAATCGCCGAGTTCAGATTTTCCAGATTATTGTTTTTTTTGTAAAATGGACTTTAATAAAACATGATGTTTTTTTTAAACAACTACAGTTCAAAATAAACCAGTGGAAATATACATACTCATTATGTATGTGTATGTGTGTGTGTGTGTACCTTCTTCTTCACTGGAGGCTTTAGGTTGGCCATTGCGAAGGTACGTAAGCTGGACTTTTCTGTTAATACCTGAGAAATGACCGTACCTGGTGGGTAGAAAGACAAAGTAAATGAAAAAAAGAAAACATTTATCCCATCTTTTACAAGTTTTCACACCAAACACATATCCGACTTCCATTCCAACAAAAACTTAATAAGGAAAACAAAACAATGTTCCAAACAAAACAAAAACGAATATTAGCAGTGGGTTTATTGATAATCCTGCCACTCAGTAGATATTTTGGAGCGCAATATTTAAGGACCACAGCATCGGATGGACCTTCATGTAGGATTTTAGTGCGTGTGTGTGTTTGTGTACGTGCGCATGAGAACAAACAGAACGAGTAAGTGCGTGTGCACGATGAAAAACAATGCCAAAAATAATACTGTGGCAATTCAACACAAGCCCATATGAAGAGCCTCCACTTTCCCCCATGTGTAATGCTCTAAAAAGAATTTGGCACATGCCAAAGACTAACAGCCACATAGTGTTCTGTAATTGGACAGGCAGCTGACAGGAAGCCTCATAGGCCACATGATGACGGACCCTGAACCAAGAAGAATCTTGTCGGGGGGCCAGAGAAGTGGAGCTTCTGTCAGAGACCTGCGCCGAAGACTATGGTCAGATAATTCTCGTCATTTGACTGAAGCAAGTGGGATGTCGACAGGTTTTACTATATTTGGACATTTAAGGTAAAGAGGACAGGGTCTACAATCATTTACAAGAATAGACGCAAGGGAAAGCAATCAAAGTTATGGGCCATAAAGTCTCTGAGGTGTACCGGCCTATGGAAATATATTTTAGGGATTTACATGTAGGTACCAGCTGTTCAAAAGCGATCAAAGTTGTCAAAGTGTACATTGTATATAGAACTTCTTCATGAGCCCACATTGTTAAGGTTGAGGCTGGGCATCCAAAGACAAGAGCAAAGTTATGTAATGAGAAATAAGAAATATATGTCTGCAGCAAAAGAAGAAAGCGTGGGAAGGGATGGATTCATAGAAGTGTATTTGTATGAGTAGTCAGACGAGGGACTACAACAGAGACAGGCTGAGAGGAGAAACTGAGGGAAACAGCTGATGGACATTCCTCACTGTTGCACAATGAGCACCTCATATAGAACCACGGTGGCGCAGCTCCTGCTGGTGCTAAGCAACGTCAACCCAGGCAGATATATGTTCATACACAACTGAGGCAGCATCACGTTGTCCTAGACGCTATCTGCCAAAAACTATACGTCTACCGAGAAGAATTATTGCAGTTTTTTCTATATTTGTGGAAAACATTTGACATGACTTTTGAGAGCATCCTTGCGTTACTTTTTTGGGGGTAAAACCTTTGAGTTGGCATTGGCATTACAAAATAAAGTGGATTTGAATTTTGTGTCTTTAAGTTTATTTTCCTTTTGGAAATCCAACCCCACATTAAGTACATGACATAGAAGCCTGTCCAATACTTCCAGATTCCTGTGTTATGTCATCTGAGAAGAGCAGCAGCAAATCACCACAGTTAGTATAAATGCTGGTGGTAGGCAGGAGGAAGGAAGACATGAGAACACCTAGAGTCCAGCTGATAGGTGGTCAGGACGTCATGCAGATAACACGGCACACACACACAGAAACACACTGAAACACAGTGAAATCAAAGATATTTGACTGTGTATGTGTCCAGAGTTAATGGCTAAAAAGGAATGACGGTTAATGGAACGTATACAATCTACACAGTGTACAAAACATTAGGAATATCTTTCAAACATTAACTAAAGGTTAACCACGACGCACCTTGGTTCATGTCGGAAAGAGAACAAAAAAAAAAGAATTCCTAATATTTTGCACATACGGACTATATAGATTAAAGGAAAAGGAGGGTGGTAAAACCTCATCCTTTCAAATGAGAAGGGAAAGGAGTGCGTACTGAGTGTCATTCAAGCTGGATTCCCTTTTGGAGAAAAGGAGGAGAGCAGGGGATGATTGGGCAGGAAAAAAGAAGAAAGAGAAAGGGTAAAGAGTTAGAGACCAAGAGGGAGGGAGTGAATCACAGTAAACATGTGTCTGGCAGTGAGTGTGAGAAAGGTGACTGAGCCGTGTTGGAAGATGAATCTACGTCTGCATCGTGAATCACAGCTGAGAGAGGCATGACGATGGCAGGGAACAGGGAGATGATGTCTGATGCCGTGCGCTTGTGTGTGCGTGGGTGGCTGTCTCGGATGTGCATCACTCACATCTCCAGGACAGTCTTGAGTTGTTCCAGTTTAGATTTCTTCTCCTCGATCTCACAGTCGTTGTGCTGGCCCAGCTCAAGCAGCAGCAGGCGGGCGATGTCCAGCACTTCCTGGAAAACAAATAAGCAGTTATTCTTCATTTGCCCTAACTTAAATGTCACTACTGCCAATAAACAAACACTGGAGCCGCTAAAAATGTCCTCACTTAAAATGATGTAAAATGCTTTCTAAAATAACTATATATTGACAGGATGACAGGGCTTCTAATTACAAATGTTAAGAAAACAACAACAATGGCTTGTGATCATATTCATTTTGAAGCCTAGTACTGTATACTTGAATATATAATAATAATCTGCCAAAACAACCAGAAACACACAGCCAGAGGGGGGGAGCGTGGGAAAAAAGAAGGAACAACGGATTAAAGTTAATCTCACTCACCTGAAGCTGTTTTGGCTTTTTTAGTTTTAGTTTTCCTGACTTGTAGCCCCCATGCTTATCAAATAACTCGAAGAATCTATGAATGAAAAAGGAAAAGAGCAGGATGTTAAAGGAATGAAATCATTTTAAAAATAATGTTAATAATGAAGGACAGAGGCAATCTGGACATTTTTACTTTACATGTGGCAAACAGGGGGTATGGGAATGCTATGGAGTTGTGCGTTATTAATATTAAATATCTTAATAATCTTGAGGGTATGGGAGACTTACAGAGGATGCCGGACCTCCATTTTCATCTTTTGCTTTGGTGTGCGATCTCCATGTCGGATAATGGCAATAACACAGCGCAGCTCCATCCTAATATAGAAGATGATAAAAGATTTAAAAAAAATATATATACAGTATATATTTTTAAACAGAAACTTGCACGTTCAACATTTTTCTATCCAAATTAACAAACCTCTGCAAATACCTTAAATCACTGTGAAAACACATTCCTCCTCACTGATAGTGTTACTGACAGCAAGTGTTAAATAATAATAATAATTATTATTATTATTATTATTATTATTATTATTATTATTATTATTATTATTATTATTATCATTTAAAAATGTTAAATAGTTAAATCAATGATTTTTTAATACATGGACAAAGGTTGATAATTCTAACGATAACCTTTACAAAGACACACAGTACTGTATGATGTCATATCATCACATACACACATCATGTATTTGTCATTACGCACATGGTTCCTGAGGTGGTTGGGACAATGGGGATGTCTTCAGCCTCCATGGGGATGGACCAGGGGATGTGGAACTGAGGGGCTAACTCCCTCATTACCATGTTACTAATGAAGCAGAGAAGCGTTAAGAAATCAGGATAAAGGATAAATATCACAAAAGTAAAAAATAAACACAAAGTAAAAGTAATCATGTCATTTATTCTTCATGCCATTCTTCAGTTTTATTATAAATATTATATAAATTAGGCAAAAACCAGTTGCACTCCAAATCATACAAGGTGTAGTACATCAAAATAAGCAGCACACTTTTCATAATAATGTCAGTGGACTCATGCTCACATAGTGGAGGAAAGCTTTCTTCCAAAAGGTCCATCTTTCCATTTGTCAAATTTATGAGTTTTTACTTTCACAGCTTCAGTTACTAAGCCTCAAAGGGGAGGTGATAAATCAGAGACAAACTATGATGTAAAGCTGACAAGAATCCTCTGAGCTGGAAGGACCTGTGGCAAAATGACTACATGACAGCTTCAAGGATAGTAGCTGAACAGTGACAGCAAAAATGGCAATAAACTGTTATAGTGAATTATATTTCAATATTACAGGTCAGTGTGTGTGATGGAATGTCACCTACCCCAGGACTTTGGCACAGTCGTCATAGTATTTCATGGAGTTTTTGACAAAGCTGAAACCGTTGACGTCACAGACAAAGGAGTGGCCATTGGCTCTGAGCAGATCAAACCCACAAACAGTTTGCTGGAAGAAAAGAACAAACATAAAGTGGGTTTGATTGGATTATGGGTCCATTGTTAGCCACAATATGTGGCACAAAACTCTTCGGGACACACCCTCAGACTGCTTCTATCAGACTGAGGTAACAGCATTATGATAAAAACAAAAGAGAGAAAACACAGATGCAGCACCTCACTACAGAGCCCACCCCTAAGGTTCACAGCTATAGTATGAGAAATATATATATATATATACAGACACTAAAACTATCACAGGATTCATTTAATTTCATTTTTTTTTTTTTTTCTGATCTGGTATAAAGAATGTTTTTAATCAAACAATGTTTTGTCCTGTGCTGTGCTGACAAAAAAATGAATGAATGAATTATTCATTGAATCCTCTGAGCTGGAAGGACCTGTGGCAAAATGACTACATGACAGCTTCAAGGATAGTAGCTGAACAGTGACAGCAAAAATGGCAATAAACTGTTATAGTGAATTATATTTCAATATTACAGGTCAGTGTGTGTGATGGAATGTCACCTACCCCAGGACTTTGGCACAGTCGTCATAGTATTTCATGGAGTTTTTGACAAAGCTGAAACCGTTGACGTCACAGACAAAGGAGTGGCCATTGGCTCTGAGCAGATCAAACCCACAAACAGTTTGCTGGAAGAAAAGAACAAACATAAAGTGGGTTTGATTGGATTATGGGTCCATTGTTAGCCACAATATGTGGCACAAAACTCTTCGGGACACACCCTCAGACTGCTTCTATCAGACTGAGGTAACAGCATTATGATAAAAACAAAAGAGAGAAAACACAGATGCAGCACCTCACTACAGAGCCCACCCCTAAGGTTCACAGCTATAGTATGAGAAATATATATATATATATACACACACTAAAACTATCACAGGATTCATTTAATTTCATTTTTTTTTTTTTCTGATCTGGTATAAAGAATGTTTTTAATCAAACAATGTTTTGTCCTGTGCTGTGCTGACAAAAAAATGAATGAATGAATTATTAATTTTCTCTGCCTCGGGCTGTAGTTTTCCTTATTTGTTGGTAATCACCGTTTCGTCAGATCAGTATTTTATGAATAATTTCAAGGGTAGAAGGCTTAAAGAAAAATGTTTCAGGGCTACTGCCATTTGCATAGAACAATTGTTTCAGTAATCGGTCTGAAAATAGTTTCTTCCAACTCCAAAAATGGATTTAATGTGCTAATAACACAAAATATTACAGTGTGTGTACAGCTAAACAGAAGTTTGCAATGTTTAACTACAAATGGATTACTGCACACAAGAGGTACACAGTGGAGTTTCTCACAAATCTGATGTCTTGAGAAATAATACAAAAATAAAGGACAAGAGAACGTCCATAAAATCTTACTCATAATGAAGTTTTAATTTTCCACACTGCAGTTGAGACTTTACCTTGAAGGCCAGGCAGACCTTGCGGGCCACCAGCTTCTCCATGGCGGTGAGCATGACGGGGTAGCGGATCTCCTTCCCCTCACTATCCCGCTCTACTTTCCCATCCAGAGCGGGAGACTTTCGGGCCTCGGCGTGAGCGTAGTCTGGACCCACCGTGTAAACCTGAGGTGTCCACATAACACACACACACACACACACACACAAAAAAAATCAGACACACATGGCAGGAAGAACATGTCTTATAGTAGATGATAATAATCTCTATAATGATTGTTATATTTCATAAAGTGGACCAATCTGTGAAAAAATGAACCACGACCAACAGCATGTAAAGTTGCACATTACCTTCACATCAGTTCCATCTGTGGGCATGAACTCCTCGTAGATGTAGGATCCAGTTTTTCGCACGCAGCTCTCTGGGGAGTATACACTGCTACGACTCCCTATCTACAGCAAAGAGAAATAAATTAATTTTTTTTGTATGTGGTTTAATAGTTGCAGGGTAGTGTTCAATGGCCACGTATTCTTCTTCTCATCAAATAATGCATTAACACCGAGCCTCAGACATTTTTTGGAGAAACAGCAAATTGAGTTTCAATGATATATTCAGAGGGAGTGGACTCTGCAGAGTTCCTTTGGAGACTACCTTTCTGAAGAGTCTTTGGCTGCCTCCTCCAGCAGATGTTGGGTAATATATGTAGACATTGTGGTCTTCGGCACACACGGGCTTCTCCACAAAGGGTTTTGGAAACACCTCCCCATTGACCTCCACATGGTCCTCTGCCTCCACAAGGTTACATTCTACATATGGACATATCAGATCGCTATTCAAAATGACGCTTACAAACAAGCTAAGACAGGTGACATTGTAATAGTTTAGTATGCCGATATTCATTCTAGTTTATCTTATAAAGTGGCGCGGTGTAAAAACTTTGTAAAAATAAAATAAAAACCTTCAGGATTGTCGGGATCTCGGTTTAACACGGCGTAACGAGGTAGTTCAATGCCCTCTTCTTGTAGGATCCGGTACACTTCTCTCCTGACAGGGAATTAAACAATCGTAACAGATAAATCCCCAAAATGTTGGAGCATGCGTTTGTTGTTTGCGTTGGGTGGCAAACAGGAATAGCTAATGCGGATATAAAGCATGTAAAATAGCAATTAGGTCGTTGACATTCCCATGAAAGCGCCTTTCATAATGCACAAATGAGCTTGGCCTTGGGTTCAATTAATGCAAAGTTCTTGAAAAAGACACCATGAAAGAGGTCATAAAAAAAACATGAAAAGCAGGAATTAGGAAATTATTTTTAAAAGTAACATATTGAAAAGAATACAATCTTATTCTCCACCTTGATCTCCTCTGGCAGGTAATTCCAAAATTGATAGGCACACATTAATGTTTTTGTTTTGTTAAGGGACTCACCCACCACTTATGTGGCTGCGTGTGTGTGTGTTCTACTAGGTTCTTGGTGAACAGGTACCTGTCTTGTATAAAATACTGCATATTGAGGTCATTGATGAGCAGTGGATTCCTGAGTTTGGCGTATTCCACAGCTTTGTCCAGAGGAAAACCTAACAAAAAAATGACATGCACAAAGAAGGAGTATTTACTTCAAACTAATATTTATATGTAAATGTCCTGAGATGTCTCCTTAAAATATGGAAAACACAGATTCCTTTGTTTACTTTTCATGTTTTCATGACAATTTTTTTCAATTTACTTTTCAGTTTTTACCCAGTCATGGCACATTTCTCAAAAAGCACTTGTTTTTTTTCATACTGACTGTGATTTAAACAGTGTGCTACCATAACAATGAGGTAAATTTTCTTGAATGACCGAAAAAGGACCAGGCGCCCCCCGCCCCTGCTCCAAGACATGGTTAAGAACGCAAAGCATTTCATTTATGGGACAAATTTATAGTCAGTGGCAGAACATATTTAATTGCTGTATCAAACTCCCATCTTAGTCAGACTAAGAACAGGTTACTGCAACAGTAAGTTAGTCATCTCACTTCCCTTTTATGTCTTTCAGCATAAACAAAGGCATTTCAAAACGGCAGTTTCACATCCCAGAAGAAGGAAATATGTTTTTATCATTTAGTACAGTTACATTATAGTTGGATTTCAATCTCTTTACCAGTGGACGATTTCATGGCAAACTCCTATGGTGCAAGTAAGAAGAATAAACTTGACCCTCATGCAGCAGGACACTCCAGGCTTTTACGTTTTACCTTTGGAGTGGAAGGAGATGAGGCAGTCGCAGAGGGGCCATTTCTCCACAGGCTCCTCCAGGATCACCTCCTCGGGAAAGATGACCATGTCAATGTAGTCAAACTTACAAAGGCGCTCCAGGATCTGAGTCATGGGCTTGGATTTGGACTTCTTCATCATGGCACATATGCCGACCACAATCTGTCGCTCCGGCGGCTGGTGGAGAGGACACGGGACACGTGAGTAAACACAGCAGAATTGTATAGAAGAATAGAAGATAGGGTTTTAAATATGACAAACTGTGAGATTTCTGGATATTCAGGATTTTCAGGATCATTATCCTGATACAGAATTTTAAGGTAGAGTCTGTGTTAAAAACGGTCACTAGAGGAAAAATAAAAGCTTTCTCCAGGTCAAACATATTCACAAAGTCCACTTCTAATTTCACATCTGCTGCACAATGAATTTTACAGCCTTACATAACTGATAGCATGGCTACTTTGTTCTTGCTCAGCGATGGATTATGTCTGTGGACTGGATTTGAATGCATGGTGCATGGCTTATTACAAACAATAAAAAGATGCGACATTCTTAGACGAAAAAAACGTTTCATCACATTTTGGATTCCTAGAATTACCCTACGCTAAGTTGTTTTTGTTCTCACTGGTTCTAAAATAATGACAAGCAAGCGGCTTATGCGCCACTGCCATAAAGTCCTTTTATAGATAAGAGGACACGAGAGACCTGGGACTTTATAGTTGGTTTATGTACTGTATTGTTCTCATGCCAACCATTTCCAAATAAAACTTCCCACTTTAAAATGTCCAGGCCTGTTTAGTTTCCACTGCCTAAAACTGACCAGCACAGTAGCTCCCGGTCCTGTTCCAAAATTAACTTTTTTTCCACGGTCCATCTACAGTCACCAGAAAACCTATGGCTGGTATTATTAACAATAAGTAATAAGAAAACGTTGAGGCTCAAAGCAATAATGTCACTTTTATCTGATGAAATAAAAAAAGAACCACATTAACAACTGGAGCAACACAAGGTGCACCTCATTACACACCTGTGAACCATTGACTCAGACCGTGTGCACGCCTAAACTAATGTCTTAGACTCACCGACTCGTCCTCGTCGTCCTCCATTTCTTCCTCTTGAAACATCTCGTTCTTCATGCCTGTCTCCATTTGACCCGAGTCCTGCTCGTCATCCTCACTGCCAACCACAAAGAGAGGAACTCGTCTGCGACCCCGCCCCCGTCCTTCCTGTGATCCTGGTCCGCTGCAGGGCTCAGACATCACACAGACCCACGTGGAACATCGCTGCTCCAGGCGGCTCCTCCCAGCACGGGGTCAGAGAGCAATTATTATGGCTGTGCAGCAGGAAGAACACTATCGGTCAACAATACGGCTGGGTGACTGACACCTGAGGGCCGCGGTGATAAAGTAAAGGGTTGGTTGGCGTCTCTGATAACGGCTATGTGTGTGTACGGTACGTGCTGAGGTAGAAAAGGCTTAGGGGACGTCCTGAGAGGCAAAACAGAGGAAGTGGACGTCCCATTTGTTGAGGTAGACGGGATCCTGGTGGTGTCAGGAGAGAGGAGGTCTGGCTCTGGGGGATAACATGACCCAGTCTGGAAAACACTTCTTCACTCGCAAGGCTCCACGGTCAACATCTGCGCAGCCTTGTTCTAGCCCTAGGTAGAAAAAAATAAGAAAAAAAACACACAGAGCAACTGGTTCAGCCACTACGGCAAATCTATTCCTTTAGGTGATACACAAAAGAGAAAAACGTTGACAAGTTAAACAATAACTGCAGGGTTCAGTTACATGTAAAATTGATTCCAGAGGAAACGGGGAGATGGCAACAAGGCTCATAAAAATGGTTTTATATCTAGATTTTCTATAGAAAGAGGTCGACAGGTGAACTGTGTATCAATCCTGGTGAAATCAGTTTGACTGGTGCAAGAATTCAACATTTTCCCAAAAGTTTTAGAAAATATAGTGAAGGATTAAGGAAATGCAGAAACAAGACCCACATATTCCAATGATTTCTTTGTCCAGATGTAAAGGGCTTTCAAAAGAAAATTCACGTGATGTTAAATATAGGCCTTTTTTTAATGAAACCTCTAAGATTACACTTCCCAATGATCCAAAGAGCCAATTAGTTTTCATTAATTAAACAAAAGTTCATTCTATTCTATTTTAATATCTCTGGAAGCAATACACATCTTTAATTCATAACCAGATACAATAATAACAAATAGAGAGATTAAGCAGCTCTTCCAGATGAGCCTCCTTTCATTTTCATCATTAACACACATACACTCCCACAAACCTTCCCACGCACCTAACTGCTCTATTATACACCACTTCACATTCACCTGTTGCTGACTCAGCTCGATTAATTCTCTAAAGAGCCGTTTGACGTTGCCATGGCGACAGGACCTATGGAGGAGACCCACCGTCTCTTCATTGTATCCTGCAAGTACGTTAGTAAGTGGGATACAGCACACTGGTGTACATTTGTACAAAACATCTTAGATGAACACTGTCTTACTGTTATTTTTCCCCATCATAATTATTAAACGATTATGTTTTTTTCGCTCCTGGGTTCCCTTATAGTTTCTACACAGTAGTCTCTTACTTTTCAGGACTATAACTGGGGGGGGGGGGATAAGTTGCTTCATAGATGAGTTGACAGACAAATTCATCTGCAACCGTTTCAATAATCCAATAATTGTATAATTGTTATTTTTGCTCAACCGTTGTAGGTGACGCAAATTGTGACACTTCCCAAAATGTTTCGAGCTCAAATATCACCACGCATTTGTAAGCCTTGTGCTCAATATAACTGTGTGTGGTTTGCTGCTAATCTGTCACCTGATCATATACCATACAATACAGAAACATAAACAAAACTGTTATGTCACTCTCTGGTGACTCAGCCAAAAGCGATGGATGAGACGCACTCTGTACAGTAGCATGTACACAAAACAGGAGACGCAGCCAAAGCCGGGTCACATGTCTCTCATCACGCCCCCTTCAAACACCACCACCACCACCACCACCACCACCACCACTCTGACCACACCACATACAGTAAACAGCTGACTCCAGGGGAAAGAGCTCCAGAAACACACGGACAGATCATACCACCTCTCAATGGCAGCTCACAAGACCGTGCTCTCCGGGAGGCCTTTGAAGCCGAGAGCTTTGTCAAAGTCACTTCCACTCACATACAGCACAGATTATTTCACTGGCAGCGCTCAACGCTCTGGCTACTACAGAGCGGCACACCCTCTTCCTGTGTCATGGACTCTCTGCATGAACATACCTCGGCCCAATCGAACACACAACCCAGAGTGACCTTGGGACCCAGAAATAACCGTGTCCTCTCCTGTTTTGGGTGGTGAGATGGAGCCAGGGTTCGGGTGTTGGGTGACAAAGACAACTCATCACTACTATCCTCTGAGGAGATGACAGGCAGCACGGCCCAGGGCTGACAAACACTTAAAGAGATGGACTCATAAATAAATACCTGCGATTGCAGTTAGCGGGATTTTATTCAGTCTTTACCACGCAAGGGATGCGACCTTTGACCCACCGGCTGACGCTGCACTATGCGACAAACGCTCCAGAACGTCAGGTGCATTAAATAACGTTCAGTAATAAACTAGGAATCAGGACTGGCTCCAAACAAATACAAACATGTACACTGTACACACTAGGGATTTCCAAAGAAAATCTTAGAATGTTGTTGTTTATTGGCGGTTGACAAACAACTGCCACATAACCAGCATCTGAGAACTGTAACAGCTGATTTGCATCGTGTGGTCAATTCAGCATTTTATTTGCAAAAGTGACCTTCCCACTCTTCCTGAGGGATTCACACAGAGATGGATAGCATTGGCAGATGGTCGAAAAAAAGTTGGCTAATGACAGAGGATGTTAAACCTGGAATACAAATGTACCATAACGCTATACAAGATGGCAGTGCTACTATAACCCAACCCGCTTCCATTTTCCAATCATGATAGAAAGGTTTCAAACGATATGCAATGCTATGTGCGTAACATAAAAGTAAAAAAATAAAAAATGAATAAAAAAATAATGTTTTTGCCCGCTATACGCCAGCATCTGCTGTGCCCATGGCTTGGTGGCCAACAGAAGTTTATTAGCATCATAAATGATTCAATGTCCCTTTCACCGAGGACAAAAGATATGGAACAGACAAGGGGAACCAAACATAAATTATTGTGCGAGACTTTCTCTTACAAAAGACATTATACTTTATATCCTCCTTGAATAATATCAGACAGCTGAAAGTTTCCCAGCTGTCACTGCAGGGCCAGAGAGCAAGAAGGCGACACCAATAAAAGGCTTTTAACCTTTAAGACCGTCTGCTGCAGGAAGCCTGCGCCACGTTTATGAAGGGGAGGAGTTGGTCATTAGACCCTATTCACTATCACCATTTACCTGATTACACAGCAAATAATGAGTCATTAAACAGTTAATGTGCTACTCTGTTTTTCACTTTCTGGGTGAATAAGAAAAGGAATAATGTATGATGATATTATAGTGTGCTTGTAATTGGAGTCTTTGTTGTGTAAATAATCTACTAAACAATGAAGGTAACGAATTAAGAATAAAGTGAGGATCATACTCAATTAAGTAGTTATTCGAAACATTAACCAGTTAAGTATGGTATCCAAAAAAAAAAAAAAAAAAACTTACTGCTGAGCGGAACATGTTTCTTAAAAGTGGACACAAACAATAGCCATGAAAATACACCCAGGGTCAGAAAACATGCGGGTGATGTGCCACTTCGACAAGCGTATAAATTCATTATGCACCGAGCACTCAAGATATTAACTTTGTTACGGAATACGGAATACAGTCATTACTGAAAACGGAGGCCATAATCAGATGTCTACCACAGGCACATTACTTCTCACTAATCTAAGCCAATATTTCCACGGGGAGGAGAACTCTGATGATTTATGTAATGAGCAAAGACGCGACATTATCATTCTTTCTCTAAACAGCTGATGAATAACTTTTATCTAGCCTACAGCTTTCAGAGTTGCAATACAATGAAACTTAAGTGGTTCCCCCGGGATAACCTTGGCCACAGAGCAGCAGCAACAAAATGAGGATACATTTTAATATACACAAGGTTTGTGTTAGGGGGTTTATGTATAAAATGTGGAACAAAAAGGGCGATCATTTCAGCATAATTAAAACTAAAAGTACAATTTATGAAAGAGCAATAGATCAAAGCAGTTCCCACATACCAGCTGCCTCTAATGAGCTGGTATGCACCAGGCATAATTAATTACATTCGACCTGAGCTTTGGACAAAACAAGAAAAAAAATGGAAAGTCACTTTGGTATTAAGGGACTTTTGGCATAAAACTATATTTTTCACAAAAAACATAAAATTGCATGTTTGTTTGTTTGCACTTACTTTGTTTAACTTGAGACATGCGATATGAGAAAGGCAGGAAATCCTGCCATTTAAGGGGCTGGAATTTCGGCACTGTTTTACTACGTTTGATTAAAAAATATCAGAGTGAACTTTTAAGTTTATTTTGTGGGCTGATTAATCGTTGAACTGCTTTTCAGCGCTAATAAACACCACGCTCCATTAATTCTCCCATATCAACTTAGTAGTGACTGAAAAAGTGTGCGTTTGTGGTTTTAGGTGGTGCAAAAATCCACTGAGCTTCACACGACAAACGCAACAATCAGCATCAAGCTGCGTCCCAAATCAACATGAGACACAATGAATGAGTCACCCGGAGGTTTGAGAGTGACACACATCTCCTGAGAAACAAACTGAACACACAAAACACATAGCAGTGAATCGGTGCTCCACAACACAACCACTGCAGACACACAACAGGTCGGTTAAAGGACTTTGCATGCGTTTGTCCTTCCTATCACATAAACCTAACTTCTCCTTTGAGTCTCACCGCGGGGACAAAGTCTCCAAACCGTCGGGACTTACCGGCAGAGAAACGGCCGCACTCCCCGCTGCTCGCCTCCTCGACTCGGCTGTGTAGAGAAGCAGCTGCAGATTTACGTCTCTTTCAATATTTCTTATTTTTATTTTTCTCCGGAGCAAAGTTACGAGACGTTAAAGTTCACGTCCGGTCAGCGCCACCACCGCCGCCGCTGCCGCTTCCTGCCTCTTCTCTTCTCTTCTCTGCCTTTTTTCCAAACTGCGTGTTTCCAAGGCCGTGGCGACACTGACCCCTGGCGGTCAAACCCCAGAATTGCTTTACTGCACAATAAAAAAATAAATCATGTATGTAAAACGTTCAGTAATCATGATGAGAGACGACAGATAAAGCATACAGACATTTAGGAACATAGCTGAATAAATTGTGAATGACCCTTTTTGGAATGGAATCATATTTTAATTATTTTATATTGTATTTGATATTATCTATATGTGTTCAATAATCAGTCTCAATACCATAGCTCTGTCTTGAAAGCCTGAATAAATCGGGGAACATTAACAAACATGTGTCACAGCTAAGCTAACACTGTCTTTAAACCTGGCAAAGATATGTTGGTTAGGTTTTACAGTCTTTCCCTTAGGTGCAATATAAAAACAAAAGACTGTGGTCCTCCCACACACTCACACACACTCAATACTCCTTCAACCGAAAAAAAGCAATGGTCTCTATGTCTGACAGTGGATATATACAGCATGAGGGAAAAGGCTCAATCAATAAGGTTTTAAATGTTAATGTCTTGGAGTGTTTGGAGTGTTGGAATTCATGTGCCAGTTAAAAATGAAGCAGAACAGGATTGTGTGATGGTGGTTTACAAATGTGAAGCTGCAGTAACCAATATATACTAATGATTTAGATAACCTTTTAGCAAACTTCCATGACCACCTGATCCTCTTTACTATGTCTGTGTTTGTTCTCCACCAATGAGAGAAATGGCCGTATTTCTCCATCGATGGACAGACAGAACACATGCAACCTTTTTACTGCATTAATTTATTCATCAGCCCTGCTGTCTCTCACGAACCACACACAGTCATCGGAGGTAAGAAACAAACCCCACATAGATTCCCATATTCCCACAGTTCCCTTTGCTTCCCCTTTCAGCCATTCCCAGCATCAGACTGGCCCGGTGTGGCTGAGTGACTCTGGCAACCTGTCAAGAAAATGTGGAGCGGCTCTCTGTCCCATCATGCAGCAGGACATGAGAAGCCAGTCTGTGTTCTAGTATAAGAAAGTAGTGTTCACGAGAAACCAGCAACCGCCTCTCCCCCCTCCTTCTCCTCATCTTCTCACTCTCACCACCTATGCAGCATCCAAAAATCTTTTTTTTTCCCCTCCAACACTCAAAATTATGTAATGCTTTTAAAAATATATATCTGAAACGCTCTGTCTTCTCTGACTCAATGGGAACTCTATGGTAAAGGGTCATTTTGGATCTTTAACGGCTGCTGACAAACAAGTCCTTATCCACTTTATATCATGTTCAGTTTATATTGAGACAGAAAAGGTGTGTTAAAAGTGTCCAACTCAACATTAGACACATAGGATTAAATACTGCAGACACCAATCGGGAAGAGGAAGTTAAATATATGTTTGCTGTGACCATTTTAGTTCCCCAATAAAATCTTCTTTCATGTATTTTTCATGGATCACTGCATTCAGCCACTAATGATAAATATTGAGGTGAATGGGTTCTCCATGTGTTTCTCTATATTATCATCGTGTCATTATGGCTCAGAAACGTTGCCACATATATACTGATACTGTATTTTACATTTATATTTGTCTCACACAAGACTTTTTTTTTAATAAGACGAATAATGAACATCGGAAAGAGGCCCTACCACAGTCACTTTTTTTTGAAGTTCCCTAGCCTAAAAAAGTCATATCATCATATATCTACACATATTCTATTTCAGTCATTTCCTGTCTGATGCACTTTAAATTAGTATTTGTTTGATTAAAATACAGTTAATGTTTTCTCAACAATGTGTTTATAACGGGCTGTTTATCTCCTCTGCAGCTGTGCAATTCAGCAATGAATCTTCTCCCATCAAATCCTGCCATTTGTTAAAACACCAATAGTCCATCAGTCAATCACAGAACAATGAACAAGATGATCTTCTTGTATCTATTGTGGCTCATACAACCACACATACATATAATTAGTGGTTGGGCACATCAATCTGCTATTCACTGACAAAGAGCTGTAGAAAATGCAGCTCTACCACTTAGATAGACTGCAAGAGGCCATGCCAACACACACATACACTCCCTCTCTCTGTCACTCTCTCTCAAACGCACGCAGGCAGGCACACTCTCTCACACACACACACACACACACACACACAAACACAAACACCCACACACACCTTAAATGAAGGACAGCAGGAAGAGATACCGAGCCAGGACTGGTTGAAAGAAGGCCTTATTACAGGGTACACGTGCATGCACGCACGCACGCTTTCACACACACATACACACACTTGTAAAAAGAAAAAAGAAAGAGAAACCATATAGCCGATTGTGTTTTTGTAAATGCAATATGTAGATACACAGTTGGCGCCATCTTGTGGGAAAGGAAAGGAATGTCAAGAGTTTTGCAGAAGTTGTGAATAAACGTTTTGTTGTTCACACACATAAAAACGTTTCTATCAGTACTTTGTTATTTGTGTGAGCAGGACTCTTATTTCTAGATAATTACACATTTTTCGTTTGAACTATGCATCATGAAAATCCTTCATAAAACATAACAAATGCAAATGTTTCCATACTAATCACGAGGGGTCAGCGAAGGAGTTTATGTGTGTGAGTAATGTCTCTTTCATTTACACCCACATCACGCACATGTCACATGTCTATCTATTCTCACTGGATGGAAAGTGCATCAACCCCTCAGCTGAAAGAGATGCCTCAGCACTTTCCCCTGTACTTGAAATGTATCACCCTGAAGAAAAAAAAAGCCTGAGTCTGGTTCCAGTTCATCCCACCCGACTCCCTGTGTCAGCAATATTCCAGCTTGTTTCCAGCGTGCGGCTGCTCATATTTGGATGATTTGAGCCAGTGCAGAGAGAAAACAAGTGTCTCTGTGTTGACCTCCCTCATCCACTCTGAGAGGTCTTTCAGGCCGACTCCACACAGTGTAATGCTTCCAGTTTCAAGTCAAGTCTGTACTCACAGGGACTGTTAATGAGCTGGTGGTGTCGACAAAGACACAGACGAACCCACTCGCACTCAAACACAGAATTAACTATTTCAGGTGATTTGATCTGCTGATTTCAGCCGCTCCAAAGCTGAGTATCTTATAACAAATAAACCAACATTTTATTTATTTTTTGCAACAAAGGGTCATTCACAGACAAACTAGCGTGTTATATTGTAAAAGTGAGTAACGGGATATTTCACTGCCATATAAAATAGAACATTATTGATTTTGTGAGTCAGCTCTACTCCACATCTATATATATATATTATATACCCACACACAATCATTTTATGACCCAGACTGTGAAAAAACACAGAGACTTCTTGTGTGTTTTAATATGTAGTTAATCCAACACACTCAACACTTTTAACAACCTCAGTGTAATTTCAGGCCAATGACACAATAACCCACTGGAGTTTTTTTTTTTTTTCCTGCTCCAACAGACAGAACATGACTGTGGTTCAGTTCTTCAAACTTAGGTTTGTGGTCTGACTTTGTTGCTGGGGTGACTGGTATCAATAACCAAACTGGAGAACCAATAATCTTAAATTTTACTCTAAAACCGAAAAATCAACAGTCAAATTCCATTTAAAACCATAAAATTATTGAAAACTGACAAAATCAACCAACTAAAGCATGACTAACGACCCTGTGAGGCCTCCAATGTTACACTTACCGCACAGTACAAAAGTAACACTAAAATACATGAAAAAAACAAATCCAAATAGTCAAATTTATACGCGACAGCAGTTTGACTGTAAAGGTCGTATAGTTTTATGAAAAAAAAAAACAGTAAGCCAAGACATTATTAGTCGGACAGTTTACCTCCTAACCAACGGCGTTAAATCCTCACATAGACATGGTCTTGTTTTTTTAAATATTGATATCTGGGTCAGTTTTGGTGCGGATGAATAGCTCTCCCTGTTTGAGAGAAATGTGAGAGCGTAGTTTTTCCATAACCTATAAAACGGACATGGAAAACGGTCTCGTAAAAGGAGCGGGGATATACTGTATATATTTTTCGTTGTTGTACGTTCAGCTCTTAAGTCACAGTTATTTTGTGGTTTTGAATGGATTTCCCATGTTACAAAACTATGAATGTCAGACAGTGGCTCCAGTTTCATGACACACTTTTGGATTTAAGATTTGAGAGACTCCCTGAACCTGCTGGCTTGGATTCTGGGAAAACCCAGAATTACCAGTCAACAATGCAGCTGCTTAGATAACAATAGAAACCTGTGGTTGTACATACAACGACGAATGCGCCAAATCATTTCAATTTAAAAAAAAGGGGAGGGGTGGTGGGATGAATGTGTTACCAGGCAAACATTCCTGGTGTAAAAAAAAAAGCTGCAGCATAAATCTGTAAAATAGATGTTTTGAGGCGTTGTGGTTTATAAAAGGTTCTGGCGTCAGGCTTTCTGAGCTGCTCTTTGAGAAATGTTACCCGGCAACAGCTGATTGACATGAATGATGGTGAGTAAACCTGATGTTTGTATTTCATCTCTGTGCAGCTGTTGAATAAACAGTCAGTTGGCAAATAAGCACAAAATTAGAGTAAATCGCCTCTTAATACCCGTTCCCTTTGAAGATGCAGTGGGTGAACGCAGCCTGTGTTTACACCTCCGAATAGAGTCACTCCACCTCAGGCCAACATTAGCATGTTTAACTTTAAACTCAATGCACACACACACACACACACACACACACACACACACACACACACACACCGGCAGGACACAAGACTCGTGTCAAAGTAGGTTATAGTTGTCAAACATGTGTGTAAACATGCAATACACAGGCACCCACACAATTACATTCTTCAGACTTTTGATCAACAAACGTTTGATGTTGGTCTTTCATGGTATTTGACAGACTTGCATAATTTTGTTTTTTTTGAAACACCTCTTAACCTATAGATTATTTCATCCTAATGGTGTAGAAAACACAAGATGGAAGGCTGCCTACATTATTTATTTTTATTTATCAATCCAGAGTGAATTGATCAAATCCACTTATTTTGTCTCCTATGAAATATATATATATATAATAGATATCTTTTACCACAGCCACTTCAAAACTCATAAATAGTAAGTGGGAAGTGGATGTGAGATAAGGAAGCTCATGTGAATGTTGGCATTTTGGCACATTGACGTTCTTTTCCTGCACAGCACCAACATTACAAAAAAACCCAGACGTGCAGAGAAAACTCAGCAGACTGGAACATATTCATTTACTACTAAGATAAAAAATAAAAATAAATCTGAGCATCTCCAAAGTCATTCAAATTCATGCCCTAACTTTAAAATATGATATTATCATCCCTTACGCATCCCATGCCTCGCCTGGCCAATAATAAACAAATAATAATGTTTGCAAATGTTCTCTATGAGCAGCACTCTGACTTTCACTTCAAACCCTCTCCGGCTCCGGATCAATGGACAGCTGGTACCATTAGCCAGTCTATGACGAGTGTGTCGATGAATCACTTAAATAACAGGACTACGTGTCACCCAGTGAATTGACAACGGAGAAGTCGGGTCAGAGCAAAGACCTAGGCTGTTCAACTCTGCAATGAGAAGCAGTTCTGTATACGTTGAAAGTAAAAGTCGTTGAATTGAGCCCAGATCGTACCTGAATGATATTTGCCCTCTTATTTCAGACATTCATATCTAGCAATGTCCAGCAAGTTTGCTTATAGCTTATCTGGGCTCTGAATCAACATCCTCACTCACCCAGGCACATTTTATAATCTCATCCTTTCTTCATTGTTCAGATTCTCACTGATTCTGTGTCTCAGCTTTGATATTCAGGGCTGTTTGTATGACCTCACCAACTGGCAGCGGAGGACCACTCGCTCTCTTTCTCTCTCTCTCTCCCTCTTTGGCTCTACCTCCACACCTCCCCTCCCTCTCCCTGCTTCTTTCCAACATCTAAATGTGTGGTGAAGTTTGAATAAAGCTTCTTTCTGCTCTCCTACACAGGCAGGAGCAAGAGGCCCCTGGAGTCTGTGGCACTGGGAGCTGTGGAGCATCAACGGTACGTGTACACCTCACCACCACTCTAACTGGGAATACTGGGAAAGGGGTTGTAGGGGACACTCTGATTCTGCTTCTTGCTCTGCTTGAGGGACAGGTATTGGTTCAGGTACTCAAACGGCAAACCAGAGGTAACTTTTGTAAGTTTGTTTTTTTAATAGCAACCAGTTCTGTTACTTGAATTATAATGAATTATTAACAAACACAATTGACGTTTGATTTAAAAAGAAAGTAAAATGAGTTTGGGGATTTATTTTGCAGGAAGTTTTACTTGATTGCACTTAGTGATGTATTAACAGAAAAAGCTAATTATAGACTTGGTTCACTGGTTACATTTTTCAGCACTTTGCCGGGAATGGTTTATAACTAATCTGTGAAATATAGAATATTGAAATGGATTTTCTTATTTTTGTAATTTGGATGAAGGGTAAACGTATAACTGATGGGCTTGTATCAATGGAAAAATTAGAATATTTTTCATATTTACTAATCATCTGGACCGGTAGTTTCTATTATCCACTTATGAACTTTTAAAATGATACAGCATGTCTGACAACTTCAACCAAAGAGCACCGGCTTTCCTTTCTTTTAATCATCTCACCATCCCTCCGGTGTGTGCTCGAAGATATTTAAACGTGCAGCAGTGCAGAGATGAGCATGATTGGGGCTCATAATAGATCCGACACCGCAGGGTTGATCGAAAGATCAATATGTTTTTTCAAACAAGCTCAAACTGACATTGTTTCTAGGTTGGACCTTAATGCTTCTTAAATTGAAAAATAACAAAATAATGTACTTTTTTAAATGTGCAGGGGGCGAAGCATCAGAACTGTGCAAATTGGCGCTTGATTTAGGAGAGAAACAACGTGATATAGAAAGTGTCAAAGAGTGACCTCTCGTTACGACGGAAACGTCAGGTTGTGGGAGCGCATGTTGTGAATTGCAATTCTCAGGTGTCGGAGACAAACAATACGCAGAGGTTTCGGTTAAAGCCAATATCTCATGACCCTAAATAGTCCTGTGGCAGCCTCTACTCTGCGTGTGTGTGTGATTTTATAGTTATATGTCGAGTCGTGTATACATTTGAATATTTTAACTGAGTCATGTGCCAATTTCTGCACAAGCAACCCTTGCATCCCTGACTGCTGAATAAGAAGACATGCACTAATGAGGCCATTAGCACCTGTGAATATGATTTTTTTCCCCCTCCTCCACCCATTTCACTGTACAAGAGTCTGTGTGTGTTCCCACACACAGGCCTTACAGTACGTGTCAATACAGATATATGTGCGCACACTCTTTCTTTACCGGGGGCATTAGACGTGCGCTGACACACATTCCTTTTGCGCCATCTATGAGTGTTTGTGTGTGTGTGTGTGTGTGTTTGCGTATCATGTACAAGAGTCTGTGTGTGTTCCCACACACAGGCCTTACAGTACGTGTCAATACAGATATATGTGCGCACACTCTTTCTTTACCGGGGGCATTAGACGTGCGCTGACACACATTCCTTTTGCGCCATCTATGAGTGTTTGTGTGTGTGTGTGTTTGCGTATCAATGCCGACTCTGTTCTGCTGCTGAGGGACTCAGAGGGTTGCAGAGAGAGTAGGTGGAGGAGGGTGGGGGGGGGGGGGGGGGGGGGGGGGGGGGGGGGGGTTAGTAAGGTGGTGGTTGTGGTGGTGTGACGGGGGTGGGGGTGGCTCCCCTGGATGCCCGCCTTGTGTTTACCTTGGCAGGGGGTTGCACCCCTCCCAGAGCCTGCTCCTGTCCGTTGGTGGAACAGACCCAGGCCTTATGGCCCCGCACCTCAGCCGGGAGCGGAACATACCACAGCGTCCGAACACGGAGGCATCAGCCATCCCAGCGAGTGAATGGGCACACTGTGGAGAGGAGGAGGAGGAGGGCTGATTGGTTTGACCTGCCCCGGCGGGGCTCGCTCACGAATGCGGGGGGACATTATGAAGTGGCCGCAGTTTAAACGAAGCATTAAAAGTGAGGCGAGGTATATCTGCTCAATGATTGGACAGAGAGCCAGGAGAGGGCTTTTGGTTGGCTTGGCTGGAGAAACGGCGGAGGGGCTTTTGGCTGGCATCCTCTGTGTTCATGCATTATGAGACTGGGAGCAGAGTTTGATTGCTGCCTGGTAATTGCAGACTTTATATATATATATATTTTTTTTTAGGGAGGCGCATCTCGACTGCGAGAAGAGTCCTTTTCGGCCAAATCCCAGCCAAAATAAATGTGATATGAATGAATCACCTTTTCATTTATATATATTTGGTGGTAATGCATTTTCCTCCAAAAAAATACAAAATCAAAACTGTTTGGGGCCGCTCAGTTTGCAAAATGGTGTAAAGTTAAAAATCTGGGAGCATAAAACAGAAAGTAATAAAAAAGGAAGAATTGACTTCAAATTCATAGGCCCAATCCAAAAAGCAATCCATTACTGAAGATGGCATAACTTCTCAATTGTGTTCTTAAAGAACATTATAGGATTTCAAGGGGAATAGAAAAGTCAGAAACACCAGTTGGGAAATAATCCAGATAAGGCCAGAAGCCAATAAAAAAAATCTTCCAGGATGGACTCGATATCACAGATTTATAATAACTGCTCAACAGTGTGTGATTATTCCTGTGTGGATTCCTCTCTATGTCTTCACATACTGTGTGGTATTTTATGTTTCCGGGCCAACATTCACTCTCAGGCACATATTAGACAGCAGCGCAAATATTAGAGCTCTGAGATCGGAGGCAGCCCACCCACACACACACACACACACACACACGAACACAACTGTGTCTATACAAATGTATCATGCAATTCTATCCTACCATGTGAATGTCATCTTGCATCTATATGGTATAGAGCACAAAGCTGTTTGAATGATATCATACAAATCTGTTAATACCTACATTCCTCATTTGACCTTTCACCAATCTGAGTTCAGTCACGGCAAGCACCTCGCCACTGCAGCCTGGGGTTTATCGGATGTAAAGGTTTCTCTGTGGCCGTTTGGAACGAGCTGGGAGTATCCTACAGCTCGTCCTGTGAACGCCTCACAATGAGCGTTCAGTTGGGACTTGCAACGGTCTTGGTGCGCTGCACGTCACAGCAGTGGAACGCTGAGAGAAAATAAGCAATGTGGGAATGTGGGGTTTGACTGATGTGGGTTTGTGATAGTGAAACTCGCCTTTTCAGATTAAAGTTGCCAGATGCGAATAATAAATCAACTTATGGTGAAATTTGCAGATCGCATTATTAAGCTTGCACATCATGAATATACTGTATACACAGAGACAAAGACACAAAGGCAGTTACTGTTCCCACTCAAACCGGCCAACACACTCAGAAAACATGAACAGGTCCGTTAGTAAGCTGGAAAAAAAATAAACTTCTCCTCAACATTAATTTGTTCAGATTTGAAACAAATGGAAAAGCATTTCGCATGAATGAATCATACATCTGCCCTTTTCTCTGCCTGAACTTACTCTGGCACCGAAGACAAGAGTGGCCTTTCATTCCTCTCTTAGCATGTATGGGCATTTCCAAATTGTATACCGGAGACTTCCTATTTCCATTTTAAGCTGACGAGGTGGACGTCACAACCAAATGCGCTGTGTTTCCGGGAAAACACGGAATATGAGTGTGAGTGTACAGGAGTTGGGGGGGGGGTGGAAACAACACAGTGGCACACAGAGGCAGAGGCAATTGGAAATAAACAAATAAAACCACTCATTCGGCCCCACACTTACTTTACAGTTCACTGAACAAGCATTTCTGGTAAAGAGATGAGTTTTCCAACACTGTTAATTCTTTGATCACGCTCATTTTAGCCAATCAGTTAAAAAAAAGGCCTAAAATCCACATTTCATGATCATTATTTTGGTTTTCAAACTCAAGGCCATTATTGTGTGTTTTTCAGGTAACGATGACCCCCTTGCTTCTGCTGTGTGTGTCCTTGCCCCTCATATCGGCAACAATATCATTTGAAGATCATGATGGTAAAAACCTCTCTGAAATGTCACTATGTAAAGAATAGGAGAAATGAAAATTAATCTGTCATTTTCATCTGCTCTGATTTTGCTAAAAGTAATTTAATGTAATTAAATGTATTGTATTTCATTTAATATGTAGCTGATGAATTGGACCTTCTGTTTAAGACATTTTTTTAATTAGACTTATTTTTTTTATCTATTTATGAACATTTTGTATTTTTAGACATAAGAGATGTGACTCAAAAAAGCGACGACTGTAAAGTTTTATCTTCATTAATAAATAACATACTAATATCCACCTCCACGTACCTCAACGTACGTCTTCCCCAGATGTGGACGGCATGTTGCGTGTCAGCATTCCCATGGAGATGCCTCTGCTTCCTCTGCTGGGAGGCAAGGTGGTGATACCTTGCTACTTCCAGGACAACACCGTCAACGACCCCGGCGCCCCCACCATCGCCCCGCTCTCCCATCGCATCAAGTGGTCCTACGTCACCAAGGAGAAGGTCGCCACCATCCTGGTGGCGTCAGAGGGAAAAGTTCAGGTGGAGGTGGAGTACTTGGACAGAGTGACCATGGTCAACTACCCCCTGGTGCCCACCGACGCCACTCTGGAGATAACGGAGCTGAGGTCCAAGGATTCCGGCACTTACCGCTGTGAGGTGATCCACGGCATCGAGGACAACTACGACTCCGTGGATGTCCAGGTTCAGGGTACGCTACAGAAACACCAACAATGCATAATAATAATTAAAAAATCATTAGGTTTCATCAGTGTTTGCCAAAAAGGCCAAAAATGCATTTGTGTAGGTAAACATGATATTGCAATCTAAATTAAAATTCAATTTTTAACCCTTTTGAACCCAATTTATCACTTTTTTTTAAATAATTGCTGGTTGGGTTTTAGTTGAATATAAGAAGAAGCTGCAAAAAGCCTAAAGCACACATTTAATCACAATGTTGGCATCACTATACCTTCACGTCCAATTTCCTGATACTTTCTGCATCTCACAGGTATCGTGTTCCACTACCGAGCCATCACCACCCGCTACACCTTGACATTTGAGAAGGCCAAGGCAGCCTGTATCCAGAACAGCGCCACCATCGCCACTCCGGCCCAGCTGCAGGCTGCCTACGACGATGGATACCACCAGTGTGACGCTGGATGGCTCTCTGATCAAACCGTCAGGTAGTTTTCAGCCCCACTAAACTGCTTATTCATCCGGAGTCACCATCCAGTGTGTTTGCCATCAAAGAAGTTCAAACCCCAGACAGAGCGACGATAAAATCTTAAAGTCTCTTAGATTAAAAGTGTAAAACCGTCAATGTGCCACTTTTACATCTTTTCACACCGGGCCACTATTTGCATACAACAGGAGCATTTGTCAGTTTCCGAAAAGTTCCAAATATGGTCAGAGGCGCTTTTTCATGCCTCTTGTTCTCTCCAGGTATCCCATCCATGAGCCCCGGGAGCGTTGCTATGGAGACAAGGAGAACTTCCCCGGCGTGAGAACCTATGGCGTGAGAGAAGTCAACGAGACCTACGACGTGTACTGTTTTGCTGAGAAGATGTCAGGTAAACACCAAACGGCTCCCTGATCCAAAGGAAACCACCTCCACACGCGCACACACGACCGTTTCCTGTCACGTAAACATGTTCATCTCCTCCTCTCTCTCCTCCCAGGCAGAGTCTTCTACTCCCTGTCGGTGGAGAAGTTTTCTTTCTATGAAGCAGGAGACCAGTGTGTGAAGCTCGGTGCCCGCCTGGCCACCACCGGAGAGCTCTACCTGGCCTGGAAATCTGGCATGGATATGTGTAACGCTGGCTGGTTGGCAGACAGGAGCGTGCGCTACCCGATTAACATCGCCAGGCCCCAGTGTGGAGGGGGGCTCCTGGGAGTGAGAACCGTCTACCTGCACCCCAACCAGACAGGATACCCCTACCCAGACTCTCTTTACGATGCCATCTGTTTCCGAGGTAAATCCTTCTTTTTCTTTTTTTTGTGTGATTTTGTATTTATTTCTAATTTAAGTCCGATTTCCTCAGCTGGTGAGGATGAAAATGTGGTTCCTGGAATAACCACGCCTTTCCCGGACGTCATCCGCATGACCCCTGCCCCCAAGCTGTACCAAGGCCTCCCCACACCACCTGGGGGTGAAGAGGGCAGAGGTGGAGAAGTGGGAACCCTCTCCCCATTGCCCGTCCCACCCAGTGTGATAGACACATACACTAAAGTGACAGGACTGGACCTGACAGGCTTCGATGTTGCCATGGCTCCCACAGGTGAACTGGATTTGTACTTGGTTAAGAACAAAAATCTTTTGATTATAAACTGTGAGAAATGAAAGTGGCACAATGAAGGGACTGAACTTTACTAAATACAGTACATCTCAGGATAAAAGCTGGGTCATTACAAGGTGCACATATGTGATGCCTATCTTCATTTCATCATTTAAAAGAGCTTTGGGACTGGGACAATCATATTAGCTAAATCCCTATGACAATTTGGAAACAATTTACCCAAAATATGAAATAATTGTAATCAAGGTTGGTTAGGGTTATCCTCGCTTGCCTGCCCGATGCTCATTGGCTAACGCGATGCTGCAATAATCAGGGGCAGCCATTAAATGAAAAAATTAACTACAGTCTGCATCAGGAAAAAACCATAATGACAAAAAATTGTGACTGAAAATACAGTCTCGAGAGAAGAGAATTAGAGAACACGTCACCAAGGAGAAACTCACCTCACACTTTCCTCCTTTCACCAGGTGTGGTGTTCCACTACAGACCCATCACCGGTCGGTACACCCTGACCTTCCTGGAGGCTGAGCTGGCCTGTCAGAGCATCGGCGCCGTCATCGCCAGTCCCCAGCAGCTGCAGGCCGCCTTCGAGAAAGGCCTGCACCAGTGCGACGCCGGCTGGCTCCGTGACCAGACTGTCAGGTATGTGTGTGGAACAAAGAATTATTATTATTATTATTATTATTATTATTATTATTATTATTACTATTATTATTATTTATTATTATTATTATTATTATTATTATTATTATTATTATTATTATTATTATTATTATTATTATTATTATTATTATTATTATTATTATTATTATTATTATTATTATTATTATTATTATTATTATTATTATTATTATTATTATTATTATTATTATTATTATTATTATTATTATTATTATTATTATTATTATTATTATTATTATTATTATTATTATTATTATTATTATTATTATTATTATTATTATTATTATTATTATTATCATTATCATTATTATTATTATTCATCTGACTAACCAGTGTCCTTAATTATCAGGTACCCGATTGTGTCGCCCAGAGATAATTGTGCAGGCAATCTACCGCACCTTCCAGGAGTCAGGTCCTACGGCCTGAGGCCGGCCAGTGAGCAATACGACGTGTTTTGTTACGTGGAACGCTTGCGAGGTGAGCAACGAGAACCCTCTAAAAGCAAATTACTGGATTATTTCTGCACTGTCTACCTCTACCTTAAATGTCTGCTGGGCATGTCTTCTCAGGCGAGGTCTTCTTCACCAGCGACTACGACAGCTTCTCCTACGAGGAGGCCGTGCAGCACTGTCAGAAGCTGAACACCAGCCTGGCCACCACCGGCCAGCTGTACGCCGCCTGGAACCGAGGACTGGACAAGTGCCGCCCAGGCTGGCTGATGGACCGCAGCGTGCGCTACCCCATCACCACCTCCAGGTCCCACTGTGGAGGCGGGCAGGTGGGGGTCCACATCATCTACGCCTTCCCCAACCAGACGGGGTTCCCCGACGAGCACTCGCGCTACGACGCATACTGTTTCAAAGGTAAAGTATATCCAAGATTTTAGCATAAATCACAGTACATCACGACACAGGCTGTGTTGGTTTTCTGGTGCTCCTTAAATGACTTCAACTGCTGTTCTTTAAAAAGTTACTATGATTTAGCTTCCATGCTTTTTTTTTTTTTTTTTTTTCAGCTGAAATCCCAAAAATTCACACTGAAATCGTGACCAGTGTAAATGTGACAATAGTGACGGTGGATGTTATCAATAAGACAACAGTCTCAATTGATCACATTTCTCCACCTGGTGAGTGAGATACAAGCAATTTGTTTTCTTCCTATTTGTTCGTTTCTTGGGGCAGATTTCGAAAATACTACATTTTCAATATTCTATTCAGGGCACACTTGCTGGATTGTTGAATTTTTTGTTTTTCTGTTTTTAGTTGAACCTACAGTCCTATACAATGAAACTGAATACAATGTGAACATCACTGAAATAGAGGAATTTATCAACGAGACAATCATCACACCTCACCAAGTTACTCCTACTGGTAAGATACACCACTTAGGGGTTATCAATTGCAATTGTTGCTTTTTGATGAATCATTAATCATCATTAATTAATGCTTTAAAGATCAGGTTTGG
The DNA here is from genome assembly GCA_016785305.1 of Colistium nudipinnis. NCBI lineage: Eukaryota > Metazoa > Chordata > Actinopteri > Pleuronectiformes > Rhombosoleidae > Colistium > Colistium nudipinnis. The sequence continues at coordinate 243,476 of JAFBJU010026055.1, read as the reverse complement.
GTAATTAAACAACAATTCACTTTGCTAAACCAGACATAACAAAATATGGTAACAAATGTTGACTTTCTTACCAAACGCTGAATGTCTCCTGCAGTGGGATCCACTCCGCCTCCAGTCCCCGTGGATGCGTCCGGCTCTGGTTCAGCTGATCATTCAGCCAGTGGCGAGGCTTCGGGAGAATCTGGTTTCTCCAGCACGAGTGGTGACGCCTCCGGCTCGGGACAGGGCATCAGCTTCAGTGGACGCACCGACATCTTCTCCGGAGACCAGTCCGGCTCTGGAGGGCCGCTGGAGGCCGGGGGAGGAAGTGGCGTCATGGTCTCATCTGGAGAAATGGGTAGTGCCTCTGCATCTGGGGAGGGGATTGATGGGCAACAATCTGGCTTTGGGGTCTCAGGATCCGGTTTTACCAGTGGAAGTGGAGACATCAGCGGAAGTGGAGACATCAGCGGAAGTGGAGACAGCAGCGGAAGTGGGAGCATCAGTGGAAGCGGGAGCATCAGTGGAAGCGGGGCCATCAGTGGAAGTGGGAGCATCAGTGGAAGTGGAGACATCAGTGGAAGTGGGAGCATCAGTGGAAGTGGAGACATCAGTGGAAGTGGGAGCATCAGTGGAAGTGGGGCGGACTTGATCATTATTATGGTGGATGGAAAGATGGTGGAGGTGTCAAAGACCAAGAGAGGACCTGATGAGCAGCTTTTAGACAAGGAAGGCATTGAAATATTCCAATCTGGATTTGCATCTGGATCTGGATCTGGATCTGGATCTGCATTTGGATCTGGATCTGCATTTGGATCTGGATCTGCATTTGGATCTGGATCTGCATTTGAATCTGCATCTGGATCGGGATCGGGATCGGGAAGCATCTCTGGTTCGGGCTCCGGTGAATTTTCCGGCATCTCCTTTGTGGACCACAGTGGCATTGACCTGACACTCCAGCAGTCCGGTGAGCAGGAGGTGTCTGGATACCGTCCCTTTGGATCCGGGTTCCACAGCGGCTTTCACAGCGGTTTTTCATCCGGCGATTCCGGCAGCGGTTCTGCCTCTGGAGACTCCTCCCTGCACCACGACAATGTCATCTTCTTGACGGACGACGAGATGATTGAAGTGACCGCGAAACCGACGGAGCAGCAACCTCAGCAGGGCCGGGGGGTGGTGGAGGTGAGCGGCTCAGGAAGCGGCTCGGGGATCTACCATGAATTCAGCGGCGCTCTGGAAGAGATCTCAATGAGTGGAGCCCCTCAGGAGGCAAAGACTGAGAAGCTCTCCATCGCCCTGCCGCCTGGATCCACCATGACCTACTCTGAGTACATCGGTAGCCTGAGTCACTCGGGTATGGGGGAGGAGGAACAGGAAGTTGCCACCGTGTATGCCGTGACCCCCGACGCCGCCTACACCGCCCCAACCACGGCACCATCAGTGTCCCTGGCCACTCCTGCTGTTGCTGAGGAGCCTGAAGTCGCGGAAGGTATGTGGTTTTGGTTTTTCCTTTGCAGTAATCACTCTCCCACCAAATGTATCATCATATACTAAATATAAACTGGACAAACCATCTATTTCTATGTGCTTTCAGACTCTGCAGACCCGTGTGATCCAAACCCCTGTGGTTCAGGAACCTGTTCTGCACAGGGAGAGCTGGCTGTGTGTCAGTGTCCCGATGGATTCACCGGTGAAGACTGCTCCACGCGTGAGTCCCCAAACTGCAAAAGCTGAACAACCTTTTTTTTTTTTTTTTTAAGAATGTGATATACTGTAGATATTCCACATTTTATCTGTATTTGTGTCCCAGTGTCATCTGATGTGTGCTTGTGTGTGTGCGCAGCGGTGCAGGGCTGTCCCGAAGGCTGGCTGGAGTTCATGGGCAGCTGTTACCTTCACTTTGCCGAGAGATTCACCTGGTCTGAGGCCGAGCAGCGCTGTCAGGAGCTCAACTCCCACCTGGTCAGCATCGGCTCCCAGCAGGAGCAGCAGTTTGTCAACTGTGAGTTGTTGGTTGAACCCCATTCAGAAAACTGCAGTGCTATAATTGTTGAATTTTCTGGTTTTCTCCACATTTTCGTGCAGATATAGTTATAGTACAGCGCACAAGGTCAAACGAAACAAAAAACTTGAGATGTAAGAGATATAGGATTTTCTCAAACTTAACTTCCTCTCCTTGCCTACACAAAAGCTAGGTAGGCTTTTCTCTGAGCCAATAGATGTCCACTAACCCCTAGTGGCCAAGCTGACAATGAAAAACCCCTTTAGTGAAATTGGGTCTGGCACTTAAGATATGCTTGAGGTGCGAGCTCAACTATTTTCAATCTAAGAATTGTATTTCTCTTTGTGGAACAGCGCATGGTCAGGACTACCAGTGGATCGGGCTCAATGACAAAGATGTGCAGAATGAGTTCCGCTGGACAGACAGAAGTCCTGTGGTGAGTCTGGTTGGGGACTGTGAACCATTTCAACCATTGCATTCACTGGAATCGCCATTTTTTGAATGTAGAATATAGCTACCTGTGCTCATTCACTGAAATATTGTATTGACTTTGTAGAGCTTTTTGAACTGGAGGCCTAACCAGCCGGATAACTACTTCAACTCCGAAGAGGATTGTGTGGTGATGATCTGGCACGAGGGCGGACAGTGGAACGACGTGCCCTGCACCTACCACCTTCCCTTCACCTGCAAGACCGGACCAGGTAGGCTCAGTGCGTCAGTCTAAACATTCCCGGAAAACCTGGGAATAATCCGTGAGGTGGCCCTGCATCAAGCCCATTGTTGAACTTACAATTAAAATAATGATTCATGAACCAATAAATGTCCCGTGACCTTTCAGCCACCTGCGGAGCTCCCCCTGAGGTGCAACACGCCCGGGCGATGGGCAGCGGCAGAGACAACTACCCCGCCAACTCCATCGTCCGCTACCAGTGCGACGCGGGCTACACACAGCGCCACCTGCCTGTCATACGCTGTATGCCGGACGGACAGTGGGGGCAACCACAAGTGGAATGTACAGAGGGTGAGCACGCAGGGAAATACTGAAATATGAATTTGTATCAAGAGCATGCAGTAAACTTTGAAGGTTTAAATGAAAAGAACCGAAACAAAGAAAGAGACTATATCACTGTCGAGAAGTGAACTCGGTGGGGTGGCTCTCTGTATATAAAACAGATCCTTTAGCCACACCGCTCACTTTGGGTGGAATTTATAAAGTCCTTTTGGCCACTCATGTTTACATGATATCATCAGTATGCGTACCTTTTCTCCCCCCAGCCGGCGCCAACAGTAACAGGCTACACAAAAGATCCCTGAGGAGGAGAAGTAAAGCCACCAGCAGCCAACAGGAACAGAGGAAGCTGCTCTGAGCAGGACTGAAAGGACATACATCAGAAAGCCACAAAGGGACCCCTTTTTCCAGAGATGCATGGACACCAATGCAAAATGCCCGACCAAAATGATTAAAATCCCCTCTTATGTATATACACATACTAAAGCACATTTAGACAGTGACAGACGTGACTGATGTTTTGGGATGTTTGACTGTCACTCTGCACCTTCTGACAGGATCGTCTCCCCCCCCCGCGCCCCTTCGTATTTATAGCATCTAATTTATAGCCGTGAGTCCGAATTTGGACATTTGTACTCAATGCAAAAAGTGGTACATTTTCTGCAATCAATTGCCAGCACACAGATGAAACACTGTCAAACAGTGATAAGAGTGACACACACACACACACACACAAACGTCCAAAACAGTCCAATAAAGGTTTTTCCCATTGCATCTGGATTCTCTGATGTCAAACATTGTTACATAGACGTTTTTTTGTATTTTGTTAGATCTGTGTTATTTAGCTTTTTTCTTTCTTTCATTGGGTCTTAGATTACAACTTACAATTATTCTCAAGCTTTTCGGTTGTGATTGGTGTGACTACAGCAATTAGTTTTTGTTTTACTTGAATGCAAGAAATACATACATTTTTTAGATTGTTGTTTAAAAAAAAAAACAATTAATATTTTTTTCAGGAGACCATAGTTGTCTTCTACCTCATGTTTGAGAAGCATTGTGACACCACCGCACCAGTATTAGATTCACTACGACAATTGTGATTTTTTTTTCTTCCATTTTTAGATAAATAACGTTCCAGTTCAAAATGACAAAAGTTTCTGAAACAAACTAGGATCGAAGCAGTCAGCACTCATGCACTTTTGGGATTCATCAGTCACGTCTGGGATCATCATTTGAATCCAGTGCACTTTAGACAGTAAAAAAAAACTAAACAAGAAAATCCTCATCTGTGTCTGACAAATGGCAAGGAAAGGATTCCAAGTTAACAAGTGATAAATATTGTGCGACACTCACCTGGAGTGGGGAGAGAGGGAGCCTCCCAACTGGTGCATAATTCCACCTCACTGGGTCAACTAACATTGCAAAAGATCCCAGGTTAGCTTTTACATTTGCAACTTCTCAACAGTGACCCCTGACCCCTGTCAGCGGCGTCTGACATGAGAATGGCGCTTTTATGAGATTCCGGTTTTGCTGAATAATGAGTTTCTCACTGTAAATACTCTCACAATTCTCTGAACAGCAGGAGCTGTCAACGACTAACACGAAACACGTTTAATTCATTCATTCGTCATTAACTGTTAGGTTGCAGTTAGGAGTTCCCTATGAAATGGGCATGACTGATTTAGAAGCACACTGCAAAGAAGAAGACACAAGTGGATTCAACTGTCCGAGCCTTTGAATGAGTTGAATGTAAAATGATCAGAAAAGATATGAAGGATGTGGTGGTAGAGGAGGTGATAAAATGTTGACCATGACCTTTTAAGGTCAATATTAGCTTCAACACTGAAACAGCAACCACACCCACACACACACACACACACACAAGTCCAACTCTCAAGTCTCATGGGCACACAACATTCAGGGGAGGAGTAAGTCTAACCACAACACAAAAATTAAATGCATAATTTGCTCAAAAAATGTCTACTTTTGAAAGTAACCTGAAGTGAAATGGCTGAGATTTAAGAGTAAGCTGAAGTCATCAGTGAAGTGTTGATGAAATTAGTTTGGCTAAATAAACGTATGGGTCAAAATCAGTGTTTGTGATCTCCTGATTCCTCAACAGAACGATTTCACAGATAACACAAAACATGGGCATTGTTGCACATGCACACACAGGCATGGCCTCTGTTGCGATGTTGTTCTGATCCCGCCTCCTGATGTGAACATACAGTATACATGTACTGTGCTGTACCAAATAAAACTCAGAATCATCCGTCTCTGAGATCATTGTCCTGGTGCACAACGGTCACTCTTCACCACTGAGCTGTTTATCACCCTGCTTTTCATATGTCTTACCTGGCAGATGAAAATCCCACTTTTGGGCCAACATCATCTTTCTGGGGCGCAGCTTAATTGGAGGTGAGCTCTGGGAGCCCAGAGGAACAAACCAGGCATTTAGTTTGTTTTTCACCTTCCTGTGGAACCCAACCCTGAAAACACAAACTCAGTAAATAGCTCCTTTATCAGCCTCTACAGCAAATACCTTCCTCACTAGGGTCTTCTGTGTGTGTGTGTGTGTGTGTGTGTGTGTGTGTGTGTGCACGCGCACTGGCACATATGTGCGGTCCCAATGTACAGGGTCCCACAGATTAACCTTATGTGTATGAGTCAGTGTGCGTAGGAATGCATATCTGTGTGTGTGTGTGTGTGTGTGTGTGTCGGCATGCGTGTGTCACCACTCATGTTCGGCCAACAGGTGTAAATAGGATGTGTTTATAAAAGCTGTTGGTCCATTTAGTCACTGGGAGTTGTGTTTGCAGCCGGATGCAGGAGGGCGTAGCGCCGTGTGCGACTCCACTCATCAAAAAGTGCAGCGTGCCCAGACAGAGTGGCGCGTGTTCGCTTTACATACAGTGGCCGTTCTGTACGGGTCAGTCACCCATCTCACCTCTCTGCCCTGGCATTCCAGTTTCTACGGGGAGGGGAAATTGTACAAACCTGTGAGCACGCCAACCAACGGTAGGTCACCTTCTGCTGCGATTAGGAAATTAATTGAATCTGAGAGATTATACTTCTAATTGCTTCAGGGGATTACCATGAAATGGGGGAACAGGTTGTATAAATGATTCTAGGTGAATTGTCTATTGTGCAGATTCAAATGTCCTCAATTCTCATATAGAATTATTTCAAGATATCTTATTATTATTACTAATATTTTTTTAGCTAGCATCAACAAAGTATTCGTCTTGACTCGCAGTTTTAACACAAACATATTTAGCGGGATTTGCATGCCGTTGCTTGGAAGTTTTTGGATCTTACATTATTCTTTTAACAAATTTAACTTGCAGAAAAAAAGCCCCTTTTCTGTTGTGGTTTTATTATTTTGTAGAAAATAGTACATGATACATAATGGAAAAACCAAATAAATCACGATTTCTTCTTCCACGAAGCATGTAAACAAAGGCGGTTTAAATATAACAATATTACAGAGAATCACTCATATCACTACTACTCTTAATCACCCCTAAACAATTCAAAATGAGATACTTTATACTTTATAAACTCAGGTACTAACATGTAAGGAGAAGGGTATATTTTACAGTGTTAGAAAGACAGAATGGGTCTGCGGTAAACTACGGTGAGTGGGTGTGCAGTCGTGGACCGGGTCTAAAGATGCGGCACAAAGATAATGAAAAACACTCTCTACTCCCCCTCACTGATATTTCTGCAGGATGTAGTCCTGGTTGGGATGCTGTATATTGGGTCTCTATGGCCAATAGTATTTGGACACCCCCTGTCCAAATACTTATATAAGCCCTGGCCTAAACCTGTGGGATGAACTGGATTAACAGCAGTGTGTCATGCCTCACATTAAAGTGGCTGACCCCGATCATTTATTCATGGCTAAAGTAAGCTAAAAAGTGTGCCGTAGAGTGTGGACAAGTCGACGTAAAAGTGCAAAAACGGTGACTGATGAAATTCAGTCCTATGGAGGTGGAAAGTGATTAACTCGAAAGTGGTGTTACACTTTTAAAACAGCTCAGAAAATGAACAAACTGCTAACTTGCACCCAGGCTACAGCTCAGGCTTACCTCCCGAGTCCCGTGCGAATGTTTTTTTTTTTTTTTTTTTTTTTGACATCTAGCGATAACAGTAGACGCCAAACTTTAGGCTGAGAGGAGGGAACCCAAAACTACGTACCCCTGGTTCAGGCGGGCCGCAGTTGGCCCGAGGCTTTGTGATAGGATAACGCACGCTGCCGTCGGCCAACCAGCCGGCGTCGCAGCGGTCGAACCCGGTCAGCCTCCAGGCGGCGTACAGCTGACCCACCGTGGCAATCTTACTGCCGTCTGTGGCACACGCCTGCACTGCCTCAGTGAAAGTCACCTTGGTTGGTCGCTTCAAGAAGTATACGCTCCCTAAGGAAGAAGCAGATCATAAATTACGATATATATATATATATATGATATATTTAGCTTCAGAACATTCTGACATCATCACACTGACCTTTGACAGAGGCCGAGAAGCAGAAAGCATCATAGGTGTGAAGGAGGCGGTGGCGCTGGCCGTAGCTGCGCAGGCCAGGAGCCAGGTCGGTGCCCCCGCAGCCCTCGCGCGGGTCCGTGATTGGATACTGCACCGAGCCATCGGCCAACCAGCCGGCGTTACACCAGTCCAGTCCCTCGCCCCACGCCGTGAAGAGCTGCTCAAACGTCGCCAGAGTGGCGTCCTGCTCCCGGCAGGCTTGGCGGGCCTCGAAGTAGTTGAAATTGTAGCGTCCGCTCTCAGAGTAGTAGGGAAACACCACACCTGCACGAGGGGAGACGTGTTTTATACAGTGTGTCTGTGTAATCATACATTCCAGTACAGTCCCATTCTACCTGATGTGTGTTTGGTTTTTGATGGAGTCTGATTTGGAAAAAAAATCGAAAAACCTTGGTGAAAATAAATGGTGAAAAAAAGATAGCATCACCACTTTGCATGCAAAAATGCATGTTATCATTTGAATCAATATAACTATAACACAAGCTGATTAAGGCACACACGGACCCACAGAGAGCAGCGGCTGATTTCTGCAAAGTTTGATTTACTGTGGATTTACCAAATATCTATTTTCCTTATTAATATATTGATTTATTATTTATTTTTCCTGTATTATTTTTAGACGTCGCCCAATTTGAAGTTACACCCCAAGGAGTTTCTAACCACCGCCAGTGCTAGAGAGCAATGTCTTTTAGTTTGTGTGCGCACGTTATTGATGCAACAAATGGTGCCATGCGCAGAGACATTTAAAGATGCACATTCTCACCTCGCATCTCCAGCTCCACCGTCACGCTCTCGTCCTCCAGGCCGTCGATCACCTCGCACCGGTACCTGCCCGTGTCGTTGAGCTGCAGCTCGTTGATCACCAGGGACATGTCCCCCGGTGCGGAGCGCCTCAGGCGCACGCGGCCTCGGAAGCCGCCGTAGCTGCGGTGACGGTTGCCCATGGCGACCATGACCTCGGTTTCGCTGGCCAGGGCCTCGGGGGTCGCGGGGGCAGTGATGGTGTTGGCGGGCAGCCAGGACCACTTGACCCGGGTCCTGCGTGGCGTGGCGATCTCTGGCTCGTAGTGGTAGTGGCAGGGAAGCGTGACACTGCTCCCCCTGGTGGCCGACACCGAGTGCTGCGGGGACTCCACGTGCAGACGGACCCCGTTGAAGTAGACTGGAAAAGAACCAGAAACAATACACGTTTCATTTTGTAGGATTCTTACTTTGTTCCCTTCAGTGGGAATTTTTTTATTAATTATGGGATTATTTACGATGCATTTTAAAGTAAAAGTGCTTACATGGGATGTGATGATGTATTGAGTCACTCATCTTATCTTATGTTGGTTTAACTTGACTTTTTGTAACAGCAAACATGTAGATTTGTAGTAAATTATTATATTTCAGCAAATGTACTTATTAGTTTCCTTGTTAAAATGTCTGTGAAAGGGGTTTACACTTATTCACATTCACCAGTAACTTCAATCACAACAAACTTAACTGTTTTGCAGCAACAAGAAAACAGAAAAACACAATCCCAGGTGGGCATTAAAATGGATTATATATTTATATGGCGAGTGTAATGCTTTAAACACACAGCCCATCAAATTGATCAAAGTCTTTTGCAAAAGTTGCAGCTGAAATAGTACGTTTCTCTGTTTGCAATGAATAGCCTTTGTTTTTGTTGCTTTATGAGTAATGTTGTCGGCACCTCAGGAGGCCCTCCTGTGGTGCTGCGTTCAAAGAAATACTTATTTTATTGTGAATGTATTGATATTTAATGTTATGGGCAACTTGTTAGATTGACTTCATCTCAGTTGAGGTAGGCAGTATCACACACTCACACAGACACATGCACGCACACCTACACACACACACACACACTGGGCCTCTGGAGACAGGGACCCACATCAATCACCAGTGGGGTTTGTTTTCATGACTGGTTGAGTGCCCGGGCTTCATCAATTATAGTTGTGCTCCCTCCACATCCAGGTGACTTCCTGCCAGCTGTGTTATTATGTACACAAATGATGCATGTAACTGATCTGTGTCTCAAACACAAACATGTACCTGCATGCATGTTTGTTTTTGTGAATATGTTTGTGTGTCTGTGTGTCACCTACTCTCTCCGTGGCCGTTGTTATTGCCATTGCTGATGTCCTGGTAGTGAAAGCCATTGGTGTACTGCCCCGGGATCCTGCCCTGGCCGCCGGGCAGCTGCAGGTACAGGCAGATGGTCAGTAGGGGGCGCAGTAGACTGAGCATGACTCTGTCCTCTGCAAAATACAACACACACAGTCCTTAAAAAAAAGAAAAAAAAACTCCCCCTTGTCAGTGTCATAAATACCATGCGGTGTAAAATCACTGTCTAGTGATTCAGCTGTAACTGCGTTAGTGCCACGGTTCAATCCAGCTGTAAAAGTCTCTATCACCTGAATTAACAATAAAACAGTTGTAGGTGAAAACATAAAAATAAATAAATTGTAAAACAGATTAGTAAGATTCTTAGACAGATTATAATGCTCTGTTCAGCTGTGCTTGATGAACAGGCGGGTTTTCAGTTGTTAAAACATGTAATTGCTCAAAAGTGACGCACCCTTTAATGATTAAGTATCGTTAAATAAATGTGCACATAGAAAAACATATTTATACGAGAGACTACTTTTTTCAAAATGCAAATAAACGACACTATTAAAAATAATAACCTTACTGCAGTCAAAATCTTTAAGAGCTTTGCACCGAGATGAATCGGAATTATAGAGTAGATCGATATGCGTGATTGAAACCTTTCTAACGTGTCAGTCTTTAGACAAACGTCGATAAAATGTACGTGTAAAATCTCTACTGCGCACTTTCTTCTCTCCCACTCTAAAATATAGAATTGATTACACTTTCATCGTTCCAATGTTAATCCCACTCAGGAGCCTATAGAACTGAAAACTTCTTTCTTTTTTAAACCAGCAGAATTCCAGCCAAGCATTTCTCTCTGAATCACCCTCACTCAGCTCAAAGCATGTCAATACAACATTGCAGATTACGTTGCCACACGGGGACAAAAGGTAAAGCATAAAAACCTGAGACACGGATGAGAACTTGTCCTCCCGGCGTGTCCTCAGCTCATCTCCTCATCCTCTGCTGGCTTCCTCTCAGCGCACAGCGCCTCGTTCATGGGAGCGCGTGGTGACGTCACGCGACGAGGCATCCCCACCGTGGACGGAGCCCCGGCTGTGACGTCATCACACACACACACACACACAAACGTACGTACAGGCGCGCGTGCACGCACGCACACGCACGCATCCTAGTGTGCAAGTTTGTTTACGTCAAACTGGATTTTCCATTGTTGTGCTCATACTCCCCTGAATATGTAGCTACAAGTAAGTGAAGTTCGGAGGTTATTTTCCAAAGTTTTGAATAATACTCGTTATGTTGCATTATGTAAGAAATATAGAAAAACAAACACTTAGGAGGTGAAAACTAATACTAAACATCAACAGCTCACAAATGAAAGAATATTACCCCATTTGACCGTACTCTTGGCCAAACAAGCAGTGTAAATAAATATAAATAAATACTGATACAGATAAGTGTGCCACTTGGCCCCAGCTTGCACACAGACGGAGCCTGTCTTCTATTTGCATCACTTCACGTTGAGCTTGTTAAAAATTAAAGGGGGTCAGTTTAAGCCAGCTGACCCCTTGCCTTGACCAAACCCAACTTATGGTTAGCTTTTTTAACACAGCCGACAATCTGGTCTGCATTCAAGCAGATGACCACCGCTACTGTATTTACCTTTAACAATGCAGGTGAATTTTACAACTTTTTCTCTCCATGATGCAACCCAGCATGGCCTGACTCTGCCTCTCTGCCTCTGGGGCTTTTTTTTTTTACAAATACAAAGGAGGGGGATGGATATCATCCAATTGTACTTCTCATTAAAATCCTCACGATTTACAATCTCAACCAAGCAAAGCTGCACATTTGAGTTGGCGCATTAAATCACATTTATTGCGGTTTCTTTTTTGCAATAACAATGGGAGAAGTGAGAAGTACAAAAGTTGTCTCCTGTCTTTTTTTTTATTTTTATTAATTTTTTTAAAGAGCAGCATTTTCGCCGACTGCCAGCTACTGTTCCCCTGGTATGCGGAGGCTGACGTTGCATATTCAGTGCCCCCTGTTTTGCCATGGCCTCAAGTAACACGGCAAATATTGCCACACAAACTCATATTTCAATCGCTGGCTGAAATAATAGCGGCCGTGGTGGAAAACAAGGGCAATTCCAGGGATCCGCTGGGGCCCCGGAGAATGTGCTGCTCCTGCACCACCGCCCCCAATATGTGAGGGATGGCTGATACCAACGGTGCAGATGGAAGCTGCCCTCCTGACACTGGCACACAGGGAACGCTATACACTAACGCTGTTACTGGCTGACACAACACCGCCATGCCCCCGAAAAAAAGCCAGTGAGCCCCGAGTACCCCGGGGTAAGAGTACCGGAGTTCTTCGCATGCAATGAGCTCCTCTGTGGTCAGCCCCCTCCACCGCCCCCGATGTTTTTCTTTTGGCTTGACAGACACCCAGCTGATTTAACAAAAACCCAAAGACCACCGCTACTTCAGTGAGGTGGTCTTAAGGTGGAGGTGAAGGAGAACAAAAAAGCCACTCTAAGCCCCTGAAGGACAATCGGGATGTTCAGGATTTTCATTTAAATGATCTGTGGTCAAAAATCAGGATAAACAGGCGGATTATTCAATCTGTTTATGAACCACATTCCCATAACTCTTCTTTTCAAAAAATTTCAAGTTGTACCGAACACACATGCCAGAGTAATACCAGAGTCATGCTAAGTATGCCATAGTAAAACTATGGGAGCACAAAGCCTCCCTAAAGCTAAACAATTTCTCCTCCTCTTTCTGTGCCAAAGGAATTTAAACCTCAGTTTGAGTGTATGTGACCTTGCAGACAGTCCGGCTACATTAAGGTCACAGTCAAAGCTTTCCAAAAAATAAAAAATAAAGAAAAAAATCATACACACAAACGGTCCAATGTCAGAAATTCCAGATCCGGATCACAACCGACATCTCATCAGCTGTGGTTTGCTCAAAGCTAAACTCCTCATGCCAATTAACTTCTCCTCCTTCTATTCTCTCTTTCTGCTCTTTCCATTCACAAACTCACTCGTCAACTTTTTTTCTCTGAATCCAGCGCTCTCTCTCTCTCCCTTGTCTGGGATTTCCTCATAAAACTGAGCAGCACACCAGCGGCTTTGTGAGGCTAACATTTGTGCAGCTGCGGTGAGGAGTGGTGGAATGTCAAGGTGTTTTGGAATTGAACTGGAGAAGCTTTTTGACCGGATAATGGTCCTTGAAGAAAAGTCAAGGTGGGAACCCCTTTTATTTTGAGGGCAACATAAAAGACGACCTCACATGTCATCACCGTCTACTCAGTAGTTGTTGTGATGTTAGACACAATAGGTGCAAAATAGAAAAAAAAAAAAAAAAAAAACGGTGCTCTCCAAAGAATGAGAGGCTGTATCCTCGTGCGACTATAAATGGCGGTGCAAAAAAAAAACAACCTCGAAACAATCCACACAATAACTGTGGAGCTATTTTTGTCGGGGACAAAGTGGTGGATCGACCAAATGGCTGACACACCGCAGTCATGCAACACGCATGCCTCAGCTGTGTCTCAAAGTTAGGATGCAAGCCCATTATTTTCCTAGTAAGCCAAGCCAGCCAGTTCAAAAAATGTTTGGCAGTCTTCAAAAACATATTTTATATTTTTTATTTTATTTTTTACAAAGTACTTAGAAGACAAGAGCAGTCCTCCGGGCAGATCACAAGTCGAAGTAAATTTGCATTAGGCAGGGAAGTAGTTTTTATGACCCAATCAGATTCAATTAACTTTATAGAATCTTAAGGGGCAGCATGATGGGTCATGAAGAGAAGAAGCCCATAAAAGCGACAATCCTCCTCTCAGTGCCAGAAAGTGGCTGCCGCCCCCCCGCACACACACACACACAGTCTCAGCCAGTGTGACAGCCGGTTCCCCTCCCCGTGTGTCTCTAAGCCATTATCTCCACCGTGTGTTTGAAGAGACCAGATCGGCGCTCTTCCCGAAGCCTCAGATGAAAGGCTTTTGGCCTCGGGCCCCAAATACCAGCAGCCCCTGTGAACCGCTGGAGGACTGTGGCGGCTGTGGAAGGGGGGAGTCATTTCTGCAAGTCAGCCACATTTCATTCAGGGCCCGACAAAGGTGAGGAGGACATGAAAGAGAGAGAGACAGAGAGACAGAGAGAGAGAGAGAGAGAGAGAGATGACCGAGTGCGTTTGTTGCATATGTCCGACCGAAGGAGCCAGGAGAGCGGCTCATGTCGGTGTGTGCAGTCACACACTGTCATTAACGGAGACTCCTCTCACAAAAGGGGGCGGGGGGGGGTTTAGTCACCAAAAAGGTGTGTGTGAGAGAGTGGTTTCAGCGTGACTGTAATGATTAGAGAGGACGGCTTCGATAAAAGGCCCGACGGGAGAGTGAAGGGCAGGACTCAGGGCGACGGCTTCCGGCCTGATTAAAAGATGCAGGGTAAAATGAGCTGTAATAACAAATAAACACTGCAATTCTCCATCTTTGTGTAAGTCCCCCATGAACGCCTAAACATACAAAATGCCAAACGAGGGCCACGGTTATAAACAACACTGTGCAAAAACCACTCATCACTTGTCAAAGCCAACCCGTTGTGTCTATTTATCCCAGCAAGAAATAACATGTGTTATGTGCCCGTCTCCGAGAGGACGTCCCGGGAGACGTCGTCTGTGTTGGCACATCACTCGATTCAAAATAGCAGTTGTTTTCAGGAACGGATTCTTCCTGTTTGAAACCCCACTGTGGTGCCTCACGTTTCCTGCCTCCTTTGGCCCGGTGCCCCGGCCCAGCTGTCACATCAGGAAGGCGAAGAGGGAGGAAGCCTGGCTCAAAGCCGTCGGTCACATCAAAATTCCTCATATTTATCGGGACAAGTCTGACGGGAATTACGCAATTTACGCAGAAAATACAGAACAACTTCAAAGCAAATGTTCATACTAAATCGTTACTTTTTTATATATATATATATATATATATATTATTCTCAAAATTTTCTTTTGAGAATTGGAGGATTTACTTTATGTTTAATGCAATGTGTAACAAATAATTACACTATATTAATATAAGTAGGTTTAATAAACTCTTAGGACAAAAATTTATGATTTTTATGATTTATGATCATTTTAGATGATGCTAATTATTTAAGTGTAAAGTAATTCCAGCATATCCTAGAAACGTAAATCAAAGCATCCAGGATATTCCAAAATAATAATGGCAAGATGGACAACTACAAGGGGACCCAAAGTGGGCATCCCTCCATTAGACTAATTGTAATTTAAAGGAGCTGCTCTGAAGACACAATGGAGATGTGGGGAGAAAGCCATCATTAGGCTGCGTCTCCTCGGGGGGGAAAAAACAAAACAAAAAAACAGCTGGTTAACAGTGGCCAAAAGACAAACATTATCTAACAAAGGTTTTTCCTCTCATGATAATTTACAGGTATTTACTAATTGAACCCTAAAGGACAGACTGTGGTGGAACACCGGCCAACTTGGAACAAACATTAATCCACTCCAATAATAAGCTGAAGGACGAAAAAAAAATAAAAAAAATAACCTTCACTTTGTTCACCAGAATGTATTTATATACGACTGTGTGGTTCAAGCCCTCGCAGGGAGACTTTGGTGTGACCTCCACAGACTGTAATGAGACTGGGAAGAGGATGTGGCCTCCTCGGGTGAAGATACCTTTGGAAGATTGTATGGTGGTATAAAAAGAGATTAGGCCCCTGGGGAGCTGAAATGCTAAACAGGCAAAACGACCCTCGGTGCTTGTGGTCTTTTGATCTTCCACCTTTTTAAATGGAAAACAGCTCCAATGAATTCAGCACTCTGATTCAGAATATACCCGGAATCTTTTCCGCCTATTGATATAAATGCAGGTAAAGACTGGGGTTCTACTTAAACCAAATAGAGTCTGTTCAAAATGTCTGTTTTTGATGCATTATTTATTCTTTTTTTTTTCTAAGATACAAAGGCCAAACATATATGAATAATCTTAGAAACACAATACTGGAAAAAACTAAAAAAACAACAAACCTCCAAATCCAGCCACGAACCCATGAGGTCAACAGTCAAAATAGCAAAAGACAAACTCGTACAACCATAGAAAGACATCAATATCATCAATTATCATAATTATATATCATTTTTTTAACCAATCATAGAAAACCTGAAGTGCAGGCAAAGATCTACAATAAATTGAATGTTGATGAGCATCTAGACAAAAAAAATTAGGCTATCTCACTAATAAACTCAGATGACTTCAACTTATACGGAGCAACACACGATAATTAATAGAAAGCATGCAGACGTGGATAATAAGGGAGAGTCGTCTGCAACAATAATAAATATTGTACAGTGTTTGACACCGACATCTATCCTCAACCTCTCGATGACACCCCTATCCCCCTCATGCATTTTTTAAGGACCTTGAATTAATATTCAATGTTGTCAAAACTAACAAGGTATAATATTGCACAAGCCCATAATTCATAATTCATGGGGTGGAGAGCTTTATAATACAGTGATGGGGGGTGGGGGGGGGTGGCAGATGATACGGTGGGTCGCATCACACCGTGGAACCATCAAAATCTGAATCAGGAATTTAATTTGGTTTCTCTTTTACAGTCTTATCAGCGGGAACCCGGCTTGTTACAGGCTACATAATATCGGACCCGAAATAAATGGTGTTCAGTAACATGTACTAATATGAACAGATTACAGCACAATATATATATATATGTGCATGTATGTCACATCATACTTGAACACTACACAACCAAAGCATGGGTTTTTCAAAAGCAAATTCAACAAGGAAACTGGAGTTCTTTTTTTTGTTTGTTATCACCACATATAATACTGCATTTTAACAATTTCTTCTTCAATGCACAATACTGTTGTTTTTTTTTTGGTTTTTGGATATTTCAAATATCAAAACACAAACACATCAAAGTGCCACAAAAAGGTGAAACTGGGTGTACACAACTAGAAGCACGGCCGAGTGAGCGGATTAGTGGCGTTTCAGTAGCATTCGCTGTACACTGCTGGGACCTGAGACATCCATCGTTCATTTTTAAACTTGCAGCCCCTAAACTATTGTTAACAAACAAGTTTTACTAACACTTGTTGTATGAATATTGATTTGATAATACTGAAAAAGAAATCAAAAAAATAACACCAGAGTGGTCTATCATGCACAAAAGCTACCCATTATCTGGGGGTTCCTCTGAGAATGACATATGAATATGACCACATCTAAATAAAAAAGGCTACCTTATGCGTGTGTGTGTGTGTGTGTGTGTGTGTGTGTTTGGATCTACATCACTGCACTACACCATAGTTGATTATAAAACCCACAGGAACAAAAAAAAACCTGAGGGTGTGTTGGCACCAAACTCCACCCTGATGAGGCCAATGAAGCCGCATGCAAGATTGTAAAAGCAGTCCACAAATTCACACACAGGGTCAGTAAAATATTGTTGGGAGTGTTAGTTACAGCCTGTTATTCGTTATTGGCTACTCTAGACAATATATCGTATGTGGCCTCAGCAGTTCAAGTTGTATAAAAAAAAACCCTCACTGCCCTATGGAGAATACCGTAGCGCACACATCCTAAGATCGTTTTTTTGGTCTATAATGTTTTTTTTCCTTCTCTACAAGCCCAAAAACTGTCTGGACAATTAAAAGGACCAATGAAAAGCATCCTTTGTATCATCTAAAGATAAGATATATATTCTGCGTCTAGGGGCGGGTCATTAGTCCGGTTAGAGGGCTGTAACTGCTAAATGGAGCTTATGTACATCACCAGCCGTGGGTCTTATAGAGGTTCAATGGTCCAGGTAGAACTGATCCAGGATCAGAGTCCAGGCAGCACCAACTGATACAGAAGCAGCGTTGCTACCTCTGACCTATGACACAGGGACGAGGCATTCTCCACCTCAGGTTTAGCCAGTGGGTGGGAATATATATATATATATACCGTATAAAAAAAAAAAAGATCCCAGCTCAGCATCGGTCACTTGTTGAAGTGATCAGAGATTTGGTTTACGTGGATGTAATCAGGGAAAGATGAATTCAAGTGACAGATGAGCTGAAGTCAATCCAGACCCCCAGTGACAGAGGTCAGGGGTCATCGTCTCCCACCACCAACCGGCCGGGGTTGGAGGTGGTGAGGTGCTGCTCTGGTGTTTGCTGCCCCCAAGGGCCGAGAGCAAGGCAGTGCAGGTGTGGTGGAGAGGGGAGGAAGGAAAGGAGGGATGAGGAGGCAGGGAGGAGGTAGAGAGAAAGAGAGAGAGAGAGAGGAGAGAGGGGGGGGGGGGGGGGGGGGGAGGGAGCTACTCGTCACAGCCCAGGAGCTCCATGCGCAGGGTGATGCGCTCGTGCCACTCCCACGGCAGGATGCGGACGTACCGGGCGTAGAACGCCGGCTCAAAGAGGTTCTTTTTGTGAACGTTGTTGTCGCTGTTGCCGGGGAAGATCTGCCAAGAGAAATTCATCAACTCAATACCAAATAATAATAATGAAATATTCTGTTTCTCTGATGACTGAAGTACGCGGGGAGAATAATGAGGTTAAATACAAACTGTATGTTTTTTTTCCTTTTTAAACATTATTCTTGCCGTGGATGTCAGATGATTGACAATAAGCAGAATTGAACAATTAGCAGCTGTACTTGGAAATGTTCTCTGGCACCATGAGATTTAAAAACTGTGCGCAAAGTCAGAAAAGCAGAAAATCTGCAAGCACACCTGCCTGAACTTCGGACGCCAGATAGAATCATTTTCAAGGAACACTGGAACTGGCGCAACCTCGTTAACAAACAGCCAACATTATCCTATCAAAAACAGATTTCCAGACGTAATCTGAACTTGAAATCGTAAACATTTCACGAGTCGGGGTCAGCGCAAACCACGCCGGGGCTCTCCACATCCTTGATTGATTACTCTCCTTTGGTTCATCTGGCAGATAAACGAGTTTCTGAATGCATCATGAAAGAATGCATACGGAGAGCGAATCAGGCACATCCTCCACACAATGGGTTCCATGTGTGTAGTGTGTTAGATAGACAAATTCACTTTTTAAAACAAACATCTTTCATTCTAGTACAAAGATGAATAGTTTAATAGTTTATATAATATATATTTGGGTATCATCATGTAGGTAGTATTTTCCTATTTAGGTACCAGTTTAGTTTCCTCTTTTAAATTCTGTGTCTCTCGCAGTTGCACCGACCTTGTCGGTTGCCGTGGTCTCGTCCTTGACGATGGTCCAGGACTTCCCGTCGTCACTGTGAGCCACTTTGAAGGCGGTGAGGAACTGGATGGAGCCAAAGTCTTTGGCCCCCTGTGTGATGATCCCCGTGACCTTCTTGGTCGACTTCAGGTCCACCTGAGGACACAGGGACGGAATTAGGGGGAAAAAAAAACACGCCCGGAAAAAACAAACAAACATGGAGCTCCGATTCCGATTCCCCCCCCCCCCCCCCCCCCCCCCCCTCTCTCTTCCTCTTTACCTGCAGCCACTCGGAGCGGTTGTTGGAGGCGGCGCTCCAGGCGTTGGTCTTCCCCTGCTTGTCCAGCCTGGCGTAGTGGGGGAACCAGGTGAAGGCCTCAAGGCCCCAGGTGCGGAAGGTGCTGGAGGCCGTGATCTGACGGTTGGACACCAACCGGGACTTCATGCCCATGGGCTCTGAACAACCTGAAGTGTTTGAATACACTGCTGAGGTGAGACCAGGCAGGGTAACAGAGGAAGAGACAGAGAAAAAAGAAGGACGGAGAGAAATAAAGAGAAAGTATGGTAGACAAGAGGATGGACAGGAAGCAGCCCGGGCCAGCCAGAGGTGTGAAGCAGTACCAGCCAGATGTGATGATGGTGGAGGATGAGAAATGGCACAAAGGTCAACATGCAGCTACAAACACACACCTTTACACAACTCTTTCTTTCATATAATAATATGTAACCTTCTTGCTCAAGTTTGCATCATTATTTTACTCAGAGTGGCTGAATGAAGGGGCGGAGCATGCAGGCAAAATGAAGGTGGAAAAAGGTGAAAGCTGCATTCAAATTCTTCAGATCTTTTGCTGCGTTGCATCGTGTACATTCTTTAGCTGCGCATGCAACGTCCTCTTTCATAAAGTCATTTTACATCTGGGTGGACAGCTCCAGTGGAGTGGAATGAAGTGATGTGGAAACACTGACTGATGAACATCCAAGTGCCTAATCGAATTTTCCTTTTGATTAAAGCAAATGGTACAGGCTGACAATACAAAGCAAGCAACAAATAAAGCCGTGCAAAACGGGATGCACAGCTGACAGGTGAAGAACACACATCCAAATAAAAAAAATAAAAAAATGACAGATCAAGATAGAACAACATTCAAAAGTTTCAAGAAAAAAAATCTGGTAAACAAAATCTGTTGCAGAGAAGACTAAAATACTATACTTCATTTATTTACCTGATTGGTTATGAATGATGAAAAATAAAGTTCTCTCTGATGCCTGTGTGCCGGTATTACAACAGTGAAAATGGGATCACATGGTTTTGATAAGAGCTTTAGAGATCGTCATGGAATAGACTCATCACACATTGTGCATCTGTGTTCAAAGTTAAAGAAATCCTCTGAGTAACCTCCTTTGAAATATGATCAGTCCCCGAGTGGAGGACTGAAAATAATTAGAGAGGAAACAAAGGAGGTGAACGATGGGAAGAAAATGCATTTCCCCTCCCTGTAATAATTAATAATTTTTCCCATGTGGATTTTTGAACTCACAACAGTTTGTGGACGTGCATGCAGTGTGTGTCTGCTGCGTATTATTTTTGTGTATATTTTTCTGTGCCAGTTTACCATTGAGCTCACAGCCCACCAGCTCCATGCGCAGGGTGCAGGCCTTGCGACACACCACGGGGATGATGCGGATGTACTGGGCGATGATGGGAGGGTCAAACAAGTTGGTCTTGGTGCCATCGTTGTCGACATTTCCCGCAAACAACTGAAAAAAGGAAGAAGAAATAATATATATATCAGAATCAGAATCAGAATCAGAATCTCTTTATTCGCCAAATGTACAAGTACACAGGAATTTTACATGGTGTACGGCGCTTGTGTGTATACATACGACATATAACATACAACATACAACATAAACCATAAGATAAGTACAAAACATAAGGGGTGGGATACGACATAAAAAACATGAGAAACATAAGAAACATAAGAGGTAGCAAGGGACATAAGAGGTAGCAAGGGAACATAAGAGGTAGCAAGGGACATAAGAGGTAGCAAGGGGCATAAGAGGTAGCAAGGGTTTTTTTTTTTTTTTTTTTTTTTTTTTTCATGTTTCATTTTTTTTATGTCATTAGCAGCAGTATTTCTTTTTAAAGTATGTTGTGTTCCAGGCTGATGTTTTCCCCTGGGTTTATGCCAAATATAAACATTTAAAAAAAAAAAATTTCCATACTCCTCATGAGTTTTCTCCAAAAACTTCACAAGAACTGTATAAAGCCATGTCACTTCAAAAAATACACAATACTTAATCTTTCATTTTACAGTATAATGTGACCAATGGGGAAAAAGAAAAAAATCCGCTTTAGTTTTACTGTAGACTGTAGTTGTCCTGATGCATCTTCTCACCTGGTCCTTCATCTGTCCCTCTGTCCTGTACACGGTGTAGGTCTTTCCATCCAGGCTGAACACCACTTTGAAGGCCTTAATAAACTCAGCTGCTCCTATACGGCTGGCACCTTGAGTGACAATGCCCGTCAAACGCATATTCCTCTGCAGGTTGATCTGGAATTGATAAAAAAAAAAATCTTAATTTTGTGCAATTTCATTACTATAAAACTATCCAAAAGTTCAATTGAGTGTTCTAAAAATCAGTTTTCAAAAATATAAAAAGTGTGATTGTCTGAACATAAGGATCCTAAATGGGTGAAAACATAAATTATAACACAATGAAAACAATGCCAAAAAAATGTCATGATTTAAAGCTATTATGAATCTACTTATTTTTTTAATTATTTTTAGCTTATATTCCATAGCACTGGTCTCACTTCTATCCACGGGTTCCGGTCATGTACAGCAGAACTCCAGGCGTTCACCAGGCCCTTGTTGTGGAGGCGGGAGAGCTCGGGGCCCCAGCGCTGCAGGCCCAGGAGGGTGTAGCGGACGGAGGAGGAGGAGATCTGGGACTCTGCGATGCCTCCGCCCTCCATGCCCAGCAGAGAAATGCAGCCTGTGGAGCAGGATTCAGACGTCGGTGTGACATTTTCCACTGGGCACATTTTGCATACGTTAACCTTTCAGAAACCGGAGTGAACAGTTCATGTATGCAGATTTATGTCAAGGTGCTGACAGCTTCAGAAAATAAATCTAGCTATAATAAATCTTTTTTTTCATTTGAGATCAGGTTATTGTGCAGTGCAGGCCGGATAACACTCACGCAGTTGGCAGTGTTTGCCCACATAAGGAGAAGGGCATTGGCATTTGAAATCTCCGTCCAGGTCCCGGCAGGAGCCGCCGTTCTCACACGGCTGACCGGCGCAGTCGTTAATGTCTGCAGAGAGAGGAAGATGTGGAGTTGAAGAGAAACAGCTTAAAGTCGGGTGTGAGTGGAGATCACAGGTCATGCTGGAGAATTTATATTTAAAGTTGTTTTTTTGTTTTTTTTGGAACTGGAGTTAGTAGAAGCCATGCCAACAGGACCAGAGCGAAGGCTACAGACAGGATGTTATATTTGGACAGTAAATGTGGCCTGGATGAATAAAGTTGGCATTCAAGAGCCAGCTGCAACGGAAGATTCAGTGGTCAGTATGTGTATTATATCATTAAAGAAATAAAAGTGTTAAGCTGGGTGCCCGTGGAAGTGATTTTTTTTTATAATGAGGCATCAATTAGGATTATGTGTGTGTATCAAACAGGCCTTGTAATTCTCTGCGCTTCCTCCAGATGGCAGCCTCAGCAACACTATCGGTCCAGGTCAGCAGGAGGAATAATATGGAAATAAACTTCCAACTACGTTTTATCTCTCACCCTCAAGGAGTGGTGTGGCGGAAAAACAAATCCGCCGGAGGAACAAGGCTCACATTGAGCTTGACGCACAGCAAAAAAGGGGAATTTCTCCTCAATCCTTGGACGTTGTTATTGTGGAAGGAAATAAATGCACACAACCCAGGCTCACCATTGTGATGCTTCTAACCACCCGGCACACACATGGCAGTATCTGCCTACCCACATGCGGTCTCCATAAATAGCTCCATGTCCAAACATTCGTTTTTCACACAGACACGGGAAGGAAACACAGTCCATCTGAAATGGGAATCCTTGATATCTGCGCAATGAAGACCACAGTGGTGACTCTTCTGGGTCTGTCAGATCATTTTAAATCACATAAAACAGACAAAAATGTTCAACTACTGCTGATGCGGCACAATTTGATAGCACCCAGGTCTGTCTGATATGCTGACAGATTCATTCATATATTATGCAACTAAAATCAGAAAATAGGAGGTCAAATAAGCAATTTTGGATAAGCCAAACAGTTGCTAAAACGAAAGAACACAAATAATTTCAAGGCGGATGACAGGTAACATTATCCACCAGAGAAGGTTAAAGGTTGCGCTTTTTTGCATATTCTCTAAAACTTACATAAAAAAAAAAAAATAAAAAAAATAAGCACGGTAGAAAAAAGTATTGGGCCGTCTGAATTGGTTTACGAAGACTTGAGACTTCCCTAAACTCATAGAGGGACCGGCTAAAACGTGACCACGCTCAGAGAAGTGTGTCACAGCAGCCGACCATGTGCTTCACAGACGTTTGAGGTGTGTCAGAGAATGAGACACACACATACACACACAGACACAAGGCAGGGACGGAAACTCTGATCAGGTAGCAACATGCGTCAGCTGGCTGCCACCGCTACAGTAAGAGGATTGGGGACCAGAGGAAAAACTCGGCCTGCTCAGCTTCAGGCTCTAATCTATTTACGTGTCAGACTGTGAATGAGATGAGCACATGCATATACACGCATGGCGCTCTGATCACATGTAAACATGACACACGCGTGTGGACGCGTCTTCCAACGGAGAAAAACAACATCTGTACCTCATCAGCTGTCGCACACTGCGTGTTGTTGTACACTGTCAGCACATATGGATTTTAGGCAGGAGATCATGTGTGTTGAACAAACCCTGTAGCGTATCACTGAAACTGCACACGACCGCAATATCGAGGAGAGTGTCAATATCTGTCTCTGCGTGAAGCAAAAGCCAATACAAAAGCTTCTTTGAAACGGGACCCTGATCAATGCAATGCCATGGTCAGCTGGCAGCCCAGCCGGAACCTTCTACATACATGATGATACAAGAAGAGTACACGTGTTCTCCAAAGCTCACAGGCCTTCGCTCACAAGGTTCTGAAGCTGAGTTTTCAAACTTAAACCCTCAGATTTTTACAGTTCCACCGCGACGCTACACTCGCTATAAGAGAAGGGTGTTTATTCAGGAACAACGCTGGTGTCCTGACACCAGCGTTGTTCAACACGAAATTCATGTACCAAAATTATGGAACACAACATTTAGACATGCACACACTTGCAATGAGACTCTTGCACAATAGCAAAGACACCTTTGTTTTCTAAGCAATGAGGAAATAACATATTTTTAAATCACCTCTCTATTACTGTTGTCATGGTTCAGCAACCAAGGGGAGGGGGGTTCTCTAAATGCATTACGGTGCCTGGACAAAAAACCAAAATGGCATTATTAAATGACCAAAAAAAAAAAGGTTTCCAGATGTGTAATTTTCTGTGCACCCGACTAGGTTAAGTACACCAGGGAGCGCCACAGCAGGACCCAGAATAGCTTTTAAATTGGACGTCTGCCTGAGTGTCACTCCGTTTGGAGGGACATTAAAACTTCTGACGTCATAAAAGTTTATTTACAGGGCATATTATTTAAAGCTGGGTTCCTGAGCACTCGGTCTGAATGGATCGAGACACGATGACATCAGATCCTGTGCACTGGTAGTGAATGATGGCTGTGGTTTTCAAAAGGCAATATCGGCAAGGATTACAATATTAAAAATGTCTTGAACTTAAATTTAATGCAAGACCAACTATTTAGTTCGATGAAAAAGAGAATTAACGGATTTAAATATATAGAATTAACTTATGTATGAATACTTACATAAATACAATTATATTTTAATCACCATGAAAAAACCCTTTTTGTCTTGCATTACATCTGCTATACTTTTGGCTTTTGGCACTTTTGGCAACCATGGAGGATAATTGTGATGACAGCTGTTATTAGTCTGTTGCTGCAACCGACATCTGCTTCTGTCACTTAAAAAAAAAAATCCAATAAGCAGATCAAAATGGGGGAATTTTGACTCCTAAACGTAGATTTAGTCAGATCTGTGACATACATGCACCATATATCCATATATCATAAAGAAACACACACTCTCCGTACTCCACAGGGGGCATGGAGCCCAGTCTGCCCACACTACCACATCCAGGGAGGAGCAGAAAAACACACACGCGTGCGCGCACACACGCTCGCACACACAAAAACCTAGATGCGAATAACTGCCTTAATCTGTGTGAAAATCGTAGATTTAGAGACTGTAACACAAAGAAAAAAGACCTTTTCCATCCACCTACTTTAGTCCAAAGTGAACAGCTATTGACATCTCTCTCTCGCCCTTTCTCTCTCCTCTCCACCTCCGCCCAAAAAGGCTTTTAGGGCAATTTGACAGGACAGTCATGAGTGCTGCTGCAGCCAGACTTGAGGAGCGAGTGTGACATTGTCAGGAGGGCAGACTTAATTCACCGTTCCGCCTCCGCGTCCACTTTTTCGCCCGGCAACAGTGGCAGCGCTGACGTTGCGAGCGCTCGGCGTGGAGCGCCACTCTCTGTTGGCTCCACCGGCGTGAGGGACAAACCGCGTGTGCATGTTTGCTCAACAGCCTGTACATGAGATCACGGGCTGTGTGGGATGTGCAGAGCACATGTGATTAAAAGGTTTTTGCCAGTATTTGGTATTTGTTCTACTCCCCTCTATTCCCTATTAGTCTATCCTCCATTTGTTTACTGCTGTATTTTCTTCTAGATTCAATAGTTTGTGTGGGGGTAACACGTCTGGCTCTAATTTCCCCAACACCTACTTGTCAGGCTTTGTGTTCTAAATCACAGGCTCCAATACATCCTCACAATTGATAAGTGACAGGACCATGTGACGTTCCTTAAATATTCATGAAAAGCTCTAAAATATCGGTTTCAATAAGTGATTCCATGTGAAAAGCCAGTGTGAGGATTTAGGAAAACATTAAAAAAATAATAATAATAAAGTCCACAGGTTTAGTGCGCTCACTGTTTTTGTTTTAGAGTGCAACTCTCTCCGTTTCACACAAACCACAGGAGCCACCCCACTACCCCCTCACACACACAAACACAGACACACAATTATAGAACACTTAAAGTGTCACAACACGGTCATCAGTAGCTGTGAATGGAGGGGTTCCTCCCCGACCCCCACTGTCCTCAGAGGGGTTCTCATGAATTTCCCCTGAGCCGTATCCTTCAGGCATTATCCAATTAGTGTAAATACTGCTCTGCAGAGGGCAGCTTACTAACTGCACCTTCCAGAGGACTTTGAGAAGTACGGATTTTTATGGGCTGTGATTTGTGGGTCTCAGGGGTTGGAGGAAACATCAGAAATAGATAAGGTGGACTGTATTTTTCTTTTAATGAGAAGGTTAGGAGCATACATATGGGCTGGGGAAAATGTTGGTTAAAAAAAGATGCTATCTTTAACACATGTAAATTGTCACAACGGTTTCATGAGGGAGTTAAACAAACAATTTCTTTTTATCAGGGAGGGTGAACTGATGTGTATCTAATGCTGACCTGATCCCACTGCTGTTTTTTTCCCCCACCAGGTCTTAACTGGGAAAATAATGTTAACCTCAGCAGTTTCTTGTCTGTGAGTGTGTGTATATTCATGTTGTGTGTGTGTGTGTGTGTGTGTGTGTGTGTGCGTGTGTGCGTGTGTGGGAGGGTTTGTGGAATTCCTCTGCATGCAGCCAAGGGAGCAGAGAGCACCTGGACCCAAGAAGGAAAACACACACACCATTCTCTCCTGAATCACAGTTTCACGTTTACCTTTTATGGCACTTAAATCTGCCCCTGGGACACCTAGGATAAGAAGGCACACATGATCAAACACAGCATGCAGATGGGCATCTTCCCTAAAAAAAAAATAAAGCTAAATTTCCTATTTCTTTACGCACACTTGGCGTCTGTTGTTGTGCGGCCTTTTCGTGCAAACACTGGCCATCTGTTTCCGTCTGCGGGGCTGGACACAGCACATGTTCCCACCCTCGTTTCCCCTTTTCTGAGGCCGAACCTGGTTTGAGTGACGTGTGAATGGAGGACAGCTGTCTGTCTGCTGGCCATCGCTTACCAGCAGCTGCCTCCACATTAGTGTGCCAGGTTAGACAGATTAACGGGGAGCCCATTAGGCTTGCCAACTACCGGTACTTGTATAGGAATGACTAATTGTGTTTTCAACAGCTCATCAAATAATCTCAATTATACTTTGAGCGAAAATGAAATGGCTCAGTGATCTTGACATTTGTCATTACCTCATTGATCATGATATAAATACCCACATATGACATTGTAGAAAATAATATTTAATTGCATAAGAACGCGATTATTATCCCCCATCGCAAATGTAGGATACAAGTCTACACAATTCTAATTGAACCATTGAAGAGGAAGCCCAGACTTACTGTTCTGGCAGTGGACTCCTTCAAAGCCCGGCTGGCACCTGCAAACGTACTCGCTGAAGACATCACCTCGGCGGGACTGACCCGTCACTTCACAGGCGCCATCATTCTTACATGGGTTGGGGATGCAGGGCCCTTTCAGAGGAGCACAAAGACATGCATGCAGCGTTAAACCGATGCTGAGCAGCAGTGTTTCCCACGGTACCATTCGCAAGTCTCTACAACGTCGGGAAGTTGGTTAAATAGCATACAGTCCAAAAATCTCATTACATTTTCTAGGGTTAGGGCATAAAGTTTGGGGATAGGGTTAGGATTAGGGGATTGGAGTAAGGTTAGGATCAGGGGATAGGGTTAGGGGATTGGGTTAGGATTAGGGGATAGGGATTAGGATTTGGGGATTGGGGTAGGGTTAGGATCAGGGGATAGGGTTAGGGTTAAGAGATTGGGTTAGGATTAGGGTTGGAGTTGGGGTTGGAGTTGGGGTTGGAGTTGGGGTTGGGGTTGGAGTTGGGGTTGGAGTTGGGGTTGGGGTTAGGGTTGGGTTAGGTTAAGGGGATTAAAACCACTGTGGGACAACACCATTTTGGAATAACTTTTGATAGGAAGTTCCTAGAGACCTGGAAGTTTGTGACGTCCCCTCTATATTGACCCATCGGCATCCAACAATACCACCTACGAGTCTCTAAGGTGTCAGGAAGTTGGTAAAATAGCAAAAAGTAATAAAAAAAAAACTTGTCACGTTTTCTGCAAATAACTTTTGATAGGAAGGTCCGAGAGACCTGGAAGTTGGCTTAGGGTTAGACATTGTAAACTGTAATGATTGGAGCGAATGTCTCACCAGTCTCTGTCTCATTGCAGGTATCTCCAGAGAAGCCATCAGGGCAGATGCAGATAAATGGGGCTCCTGCTCCGGTCACACAGGTTCCACCATTAATGCACACGTTCACCTTACAGAAATCACCTGCGGGTAGAGTGGGGATAAAACTTAGTCAGAGTCAACTGAGCTTTTTATCAATCCGAACCCCCTCAGGATCAGATTTGCTTCAACCGACACACAGCAAAAAAAAACATTCACAGTTGGGAATATTTGCCAACTCAGCATTTCCTGTCAACAACATCTGATATTCAGGTCAGGTCATGAAAAGCAAAGATCTGATCAATAAGCATGATCAACATTTATTGAAAGAAAATCTGAATATGTTTTTTTAACTGCTTTTATGATACATCTCCTTCTGTGTGGTAGAATAAAGAGTAAACTGTCTGAACAGCTGAGTAAGTCATCACTACACTGTAAACACAAAACACAATCACTGGATGCTTCCACAGGCTTCAGGGCTGCCCAGCCTGAACCTAAAAATCTCTGTGGGCACGAGGCAGATCGCGTCATCCGGCACTGGGTGGAGAAAATAAAGGGGGTCGAAAAGGCGTGCAGTGTTTTTCCACAGGAAAGACTGAATGAGTGGTGATTTAGTTTCAATGAGGATATTATTTTCAGTATGACAACAATAACATCACACATTGAAAGTGATTAATTCAATCAGATACCACTAGTGATAACAAAACTAAATGCTCTACATATGGCTTGCACAATAAACCACATGTAATTACAGTTTTCAACGCATGCACCCCACAGCAATGCGGAAAGCTTCAAATTACACCCTTGTATACCCATTTTGTCACAAATATGGAGGAAGTAAATAATTTGGGTGCATTTTAACACCCGAGGAAACATTGGATGACATTTCCAAGTTAACACTTATCATTTGGATAATTGTTAAGGAAACTGAGGTTGGACCCCAAGTGTGATACGGTGGTAAAAAGAACCACAGGCTAAAAATTACCTTGTTTTTTTTACTCTTTTTAGCAAGGTACATTGCACGCGGGGGAGCAGCTAAATATTCTTTATAAGGGTTTTACAGAGTCCCAATAAAAGTGGGGTTTTTTTGGGAACTGATGATAATTCTCACTTTCGGCTGAAAATGGCATTTTAAAGACACCAGTGCATCGAACACCCCATCTTCTAACCTTTCTTTTAAATCACTAAAGAACCAAACTTAGAGCCCATTAATCATTATGGAGGAGATGTATGGTAGATCTGCGTCATCACAGGGAGGAAAAAAAATGGAAAGAACATCCTGTTTGGCTGTTCATCCACTGAATGGCTTTTTCCACGGATGTCCAGCGTTATCAGTGCTGTATCCAGTGCCACGGCTTTCAAATGCTTTCACAATCTCCGAGGACCGTTAGAGGGAACGGGCTTGGCTGGCACGGCCTACACGTCCTGCTACATGTTTATCTTAAGGGAAGGAACACAACCTTTTTTTTTTCCCCCCTTCAATGGCAAACTGCTACTTTCAAGAAAACCTCCGAGAGTCCAGAAAAAATAACAGTATTTAACAAACGACCCTCTGAGGAAACAGCTTCTAAATGTAATATTTTTACTGGAACAATCTCACTGGTGAATTCACAGTTCAAGGTAGAAAAAAAAAAAAAAAAAAGAGTGAAAAAGCAGAGACAACTCACTTTATATTTGACCACGTCTGTGCATTTTGCTTGTGGTGGGCACTGACTGAAGGGTAATGTTTAGTGAGGAAATCAAATTAGCCGTGAATTAGTCAAGGTGGTCAGCGAAGAGACGGTGGTCAAACCAGCCGAGTCTCTCTGAAAATCCCCAGAAGGGATGCCACTGTCCGTAAAAAACAAAACAAATCAACCTGAAATGACACAGTCATGAGGAACCTCGATCCCCCTTTAAAACCTATCATGAGAACATTTTAAAATGTGATGGGATTTACACACAGGCCATTACACCCACATAAAGAAGCATCAGCAGTGGTGTTTTACAGTAGATTTGCAGTTTCCTCTCCAACTGTAGGTTCTGCTGCTGATTCAGAGGAAACTCTTTCTTCGGTTTCAGATCAACGTGAGTTTGTATTTCAAAGTAAATCCTAAACTGTAGTTTCAGTTCTGTTTTTTTAATAAAATCCATGGAATGGAAAACTGGTTTTGATTCTTGATTAACACACCACCGTTTAAAAGGTCAGTTTACTCAGAGTATTTCATACAGCCCTTTATTAAAAAACAAGCTGTGGCATGTTGTGTTGGATTTTTCACCCCCCCACTTAACACATGCTGTTATCCTCCTTCATAAATCACAATATCTACTGAAGTCATCTGAGGCTACAGCCACAATTAGATTTTATCTGCAGCACTTAATAGTGTACTAAACAAATTAAAAACTCGCTGTTTGCCATAATTACACAGTAAAATGTGTACCCGTGCAGAATCATGTCCCACTTTGACTTAACCACACTGACAGATTAGTGAGAAAAGAAATGAGCCATTTCCACAGGGCATTGTGCTTTTCTCTCATTCCTTATGAGTCATGGTCTGTGCCGGTCCCATGATGCTTCAGCCCAAGAATGGGGTCTAAATACCAGACCAAAAATCACAAAGCCGTTAAAGCCAGCAACACATAATGATGCAGTCACCACAGAGAGACCCACAAACAAGGCGGAGTGGGTCTGTGTGAGATTCGACTAATTATGAGAATGCAGCTAGGAATGGCTCAGTTCATGGGTCTTTTTTTTTTACAGCTAAATACAACACAGAATAAATATTTGTTAGTATGTCAATATCTTATAGGATGTTTTGCCAACAACGGTTCACTCCTGTATTTAGTTTTACCATTTGCAACTTGTTTTCAGAGAACCAGGCTCATATCTTGCACGCCTGCAGTGATTGTTGTTTTCCTGCAGCAGCCATGACGGCTCGTGTGTTTACTTCTTGGAAACGTGCGAGTGGTAGCAAAACACATGGCACATGTTCCCTGTAGAGGCTTCACAGAGGAATTACCAGTTGACCTGCTGGATCTGAATCAACATCTTGACCTCTGACTGTTTAAAGCCCAGGTGAATGTAGAAAAAAAAGGAAAACAAAAAACATTGAGAAGGATAAGCAGGAATGCTGAAGAATGAATGGATGTGTGTTTTTACAAAACCTGCCGTGGGATGTCATTTAAGGGCTCCGTGCCAATGTTATGACGACACGGGAGCATTTCAGGACAGGAGGGGTGGGAGTGAACACTATGAGGACATTTACAGCCCACGTTAGAGAGACAGTTGCTCGTTATGGAGATGAAATAGCACTCAGGAGAAAAAAATCCCCAAATGATTTACACAAATAAAAATACTCCTATTAAAGGTGACGTGGATATCGGAAACACAAATATACAAAACTAAGGCTTCTGCAGGGATTTGCAGAAGTCAGCTTATTCATAGGAATATGAAAAGAGGGTGGTTTAAATAGATCTTCCCTAATGTGTAGGGGGCTGTGTAAATGCAAAGGACAGATTAAACAGGGATCAGGGTGAATAAACTGTGTTTTTTGTAAATGTGTGTGTGGCTACGGCAGGGCTCTGTGTCCTAAGGCTTGAAAACGGTAAACACTCTGCCCTCTGCACTGTCAGACACAGACACACACACAGACACACAAACAAACAAACGCACGCGCACACACACTGGCATGCTGAAGCATATAGGCTGGCAGGCAAGTGTGGGAACTCAGTGTTCCAGAAAGCAAAGGAGAGACGCCTGCATGACACACGCACATACACACACACACACACACACACATACATATACACACACACACACACAGACAGAGAGTCCTGTCCTTGCTAAAATCGTTTAGGATGGGTGGAAGCATAATAAGAAGGGTTGGGACCTTGGGAGTGCTCATCAAGTCTGATTACCTGTCACTGCCAAACTGCACTATGCTGGAGACATAAGTTTAAAAAAAAAAAAAGGAGCTGGGCATGAATTAAGGAAGTGGATTTATCAATGTCCAGCCCACTCACGTCCTTAAATAACCTGAACCTCTTCAGTCCAGGGATAAGGTTAGCTTTCAGTAATCTTCAGTAACGTGCAACACCAGCAATGCACAGCCATCTGCTGCAGCAGCTCAGAAATAAAATAAAAACGATGATATCCAGCAGCTAAAAATACACCAAAGCGTCATGCATCATCAACGAGTCTCCTCGGAGGAAATGTACTGGAATTACATCACAACAAGAGCATACACTGAGTGGAGTCACTGAGCTGTGATCCGAGTCCTTGGACAGTTCTTGGATTCAAATAGTGACTATTTTGTCTTCAATGTTTTAAACTCACTTGACGGCGTGTAAAATATTCAACATGGCAGATTGGAAAGTGGGGCGAGAGATCCTAATAAAGTGGCCCAAATTAGATGATACTCCATACTGTAATGAAACATTGATTAAGGAAGCTATTCAAAATTCAGATGGAAGAAAAAGACATCCTGTCCTGAGGGACTTGGCAGGAGAAGTAATGACCATGTCATCAGAGTTAAAGAAGTGGGACGCCTGAATACACGAACCCACACAGGCAGATGGTAAGAGGTGAAACAAACACAGGAACTCAGGGTTGATTCATAAATGACTGATTCATAAATACATTGACTCATCCACTGGACATTGTGTCAATTAACTGATTTTTGTCTTTAAATTAAACAAAGGAAGTTTAAACAAACAACCTATTTAAATGTCTTGTTTTGTTCACCCATCAAGCCTTAAGACATTCAGTTTACCATCATCTAAATCATTACACATTTCTCTGCATGATGTGATAACTCCTCAACTCAGCAGGAAATTAAATTCCGGAGTAAGTAAGTCCAATAACTGATAAGATAACATACTGGAAAATGAAACCCTATCTCCCTAACGGCAGCGTTTATGTGCACCTGACTACAAGCGCAATTTAAAAAAAAACACACACTCATTCCTGCCACACCATTGGCTCAACATCTGGCTATATTTAGCCAGGCTTCACTCAGCTGCACTTTAGTGGACCACTGTGTGAAGCCCTGCCATTGAAAACCACTCTCCTCTTCTTCTCCACGGCAGTTTCTGGGGACAAACGTGCTACAACCTGCTGAACTAAGTCTAACCAGAAAAAAAAAACTTCAGCTTTTATTCTGCTCTGTCAAAACTTTGTCACAGATGCAAAAATTCCCAACCACCAACAGAGTCCAGGAAAAGTGACTCAACACCGAGGTCAGATTTAACTCCACCCATTTTCTATGGCCTCTCAATCCATGGGCCATGGAGAAACAAACCTGCTGGCATGTGTGCCTCTGTTCAGGCTGTGACCATTTTTAGTCTGACTTCAAACAAAAAAATAAACATTTTAAAGGCAGAAAAATCAAACATTTATGTAAGAGATGCACCAGAGAAAATGTAGCACCCTGTTCGTCACGCAGGCCAAAAATCAAAATACAGATCAGTTCTAAACTGAGAAGGCTAGAGTTTAAGTCTAACATTAAAATAAAATGAAAAAAAATTAATAGTTGATGAGCTATTATGATCCTGTAACAGTGAAAATAACAATTGGGGTTACCGAACATGGTTTTGATTTAGATTTTCTAGAGAATTTTCTGTTTTCCTATGTTTAATGAGATTAATCTTGTTTTAATATCTTTTTGTCATGGGACTAAACAGGTTATTTAGAGACACCAAGACTTGTGTCTGATTTCAGGAAATTGAAACAGGTGTTAGGGTTAGTAAACTAAATGATCGCATTCTACAATTAATTCAAAAATGAATGGATCTTGTATCTTTAACCTTCGGTGCATTTGTTAAAAACAGCGGATGAACACAAGCACTGAAGTTGATTTGTAGGCGTCAAATTTAAGAAACTAATACAATTGAGCACAGCAGTCATATTTCATGAAATGATTCATATGCAAAGAAGTCTTATGTAATAGGATCTACCAAGTGCTTTAGTTTACTTTTCTATGCAGGGTCATGTTGAGGGCTCAAAGGGTTATGCAATGTTTCCTGTGTTTTTTTCTCAGAAAGAGTCAAAAATGCCAGGCATCTAATATCCATTTTTTTTCCTGATGTCAAAGGTCAACTCAAATATGTCAAAAGTCCAAATATTTCAACAGACAAGATACACATAGCACATGCCTTTCTAAATAGCAACCAATCCAAGTTTTGAATTCTCTTCTTTTTCAATCATCATACCAAGGAAAACATTTGTGTGACATGCGATGCCTTCCATGAGGTTTTGTGAGCAAAAGTGAAGGCAGAGGAAGAAAAATGAAAAAAATCAGGCCATTTTACCCTTTGTTCGTCGCCCTAAATGTGTTTGATGCATGGAAATGCAAACAAAGGAAAGAGCCAGTGGCATGAGATAAACACACGACAAGTATAATAACCAGCCTTATCTGTCCTGCTTCTTACAAGGGTCACTGTGCACTTAAGTGCCCTCAGGTATAAAACCGCACATTGACTTTACAAGAGGCCAAAAAAATACCTAAAACGCATGCACATATTCTAGAGTATTTTTTTTTTATATCTTAAATTACGTGATAATCCCTGAGGTCAATATAATCTAATATGGAATCTTCAGGGATAAACAGCGGCTCATTCCTCACATTCCCACACGTCCTGTCCACTGTGAACTTGTGCACCTACAAATGTAACTGTGGCGATGAAAAAAACGCGCACACACACACACACGCACGCACGCACACACGCACACACACACACACCACATATAACATAACACGCACTTCACGGGCCCCAAAAAACAACAAAAACACGACAAAACTGATTTAACTACAATTCAGGTGCGCGAGTTTGAAAAAATAAAGAGCACGCGCTTCACTGAGTTAAACAGCTTCAAACAAACACAACAGTGCCGGAAACTCACCGTTCACAGCGACCAACGCACAAAGCGTGAGAAGTTGCAGCCCGAGGAGAAGACTCGTGTTTCCCTTCATGGCTGCGGGTTGTGTAGTTCACAGACGGACCGACGGTAGCGGGGCTCTGGGATGTGCTCCTGCCGATAACCGAGCTCAATGTGCGGCTGTGGAGTCCCGGGCAGCTGGCGAAGAGCTGGAGCACGTGCACCCCGGCCTTCAGCCAATGGCAGCATGGCTTTTTAATTGAAGCTCCGCCCACTCCCTCCCGCTGTTGTTGATGCAAAAAAACACAACAACCCACATTCAGGACAATAAATTACCATGGAAACAAAAGGAGTCTATAATTTAAATGTGCTGTATTAAATATAATGTTTTTAATTTCAATGACAGCAATAATACAATCACATTTAACTACAAGCTACTTTATTGTTCATATTGGTGGGTAATGGCATGTACCCTATACATATTAATGGTCCCCCCCACATTTTATTGAAGTGGAGTGAGACCCCCACACTGAATTAGATACAGAACAACCACCCACAAACAACACAACCATGCCAGCTGAGGTCA
The DNA here is from genome assembly GCA_016785305.1 of Colistium nudipinnis. NCBI lineage: Eukaryota > Metazoa > Chordata > Actinopteri > Pleuronectiformes > Rhombosoleidae > Colistium > Colistium nudipinnis. The sequence continues at coordinate 207,725 of JAFBJU010026055.1, read as the reverse complement.
GTTTGTGGTTTTTGTGCATGTCATTGTGGCTGTTTTGCATGTCTGTGTGGTCATTTATAGTTTGACTCTGCATATTGGACTCATTTACTCTCTTTATGGACCTATTTCGTCGCTTTGTAATTGTTTGTTTGAATTTTTTGTTTTTATTTGTGTTTATTTCTGCACATTTTCAAGGAGGAAACCTGAATGTTTGGCCTGCATGTTACATTGATTCATCTTCAATCTATAATACCATGTCTTGAATGACCCTGTATGGTCGAAGTTGTGGGCTCAGCTCTGGGAAAATTCCCAAGTTGGTGCCATGCATGAAATCCATTGAAATGCAGGTTAAAGGCCAGTATCATATTGGAGGAAGCTGAAAGGTTCATCTGTGGGTGTTTCTTGAGCTGAGATCCAGTACTGGGTGAAAGTTGATTTTTGTGCTGTCGGAGTGCGTGGGTGTAATGTGAAGAATTGTTTTTAATGGGTGTGACGCTGGGCATTGTCCAAGGGTGTTCAAGACCATTTCATTCTTTGCATCTTTCACCTCATTCCTCTTGCATGGATGTGAATGATTTTGCTATATTAATATTGTTTTATGCTATGTATAATAGCTGTCGTATTGAATGCCAAATGTAGAGCATGATGCGTCTGGCTCCATTCCATGGGTTTTAAAAATAGCAGTAACAATATTCTGATGAAGTCAACCCAGTTTGATTGGCAGGGTAAAAATCACCCGCCTGTAGCCTAGTAACAAGCCAAAGTGATTTAAATGCAGCTTAAAATGATCTCAGGCTTGGTGATTAGCTTAGAGATGGAGGAGAACGGCTGCTGGGCTTTGATGGTCTGTTCACATCACATCTCCATACTTGATTTATCGCTTGGCTCTCATGCACTTTGAGATCAAATGCAGTTGAAACAGCGAGCGTTTAGTCTTGAAAGTGTTCTATGCAATCTATAGCCCCTCTCACATGCTGGGAAAAAAATGCCACTCTTCCCCTACATGACCGTTTATCATCAAAGCTAAATCTTGGCCTGTATGGAAAGATACCAAGTTCCTGTTATATCAACATTCAGTTCAGACAGACAGTTCTCGTCTTTTGAGCTAAAACCACATTGGTGTGTATTTATATGTGGGCTGTGTATTTATAGTCTCCCCGCATCCTTATCAAAAACGCCTTCTTGCCATAATTAATTCAACTTTAACAAACTCAGACTTGAGAGCATCACACACATCAAACAACAATGACAGTGTAGCTGAGGACACCAAAAAAGACAATTAAGACACTTTTTTTTTTTTTTAGAAAAGTGTTTTATTTTCCATAAAAACTCAAATGTTCCCAGTGTTTTGAATTGTTTCAACTATTACTATCATTTTGAACTATAAACGATGGGCCTTAAAAAGAAACATTAATATCCATTTGGTTTCTTGTTTTTTGTCTCTCCGTCAAAATCTCATCAGCATAAAACTCGACAAGCAGAAAGAAAATAACTTTGAAAAACCAGAAATGAAACCGTAAGTATAGATCAGAAACACATGTGCACTGCGGCTTAGTTGACAACAAGAGTTTAAATGTGGTGATAGTCCAGAACAGCAGCATCGTCTGATGTTCCTCTATCAAACAAAACCTTTTCCCACGACTGTGATTCTCACAAAATCTGAGCCAGGAGAGAAGGTTAACCGTCACATAGTGATACTTTGGTGGAGTTTCAGTCGGAGAGAAGTCTGTTTGATCCTAATCCTCGACACAGAACGCATCATAATCCTGTACACTCAAAAACCTGTGAACATGTGGTATGCTTAAAAGGGGAATTCTACCAATGAAATCTGTTCCATAGATTTTCACTTCTCTCTCTCACACAAAAATCAAGGAGAAGTCACCCAGCCCTTTCACTTCTGTCTAACATCTGTACACAAGTGTGAGAAGTAATACGCACACAACATCACACAAATATAGAAGGCAGGGTGAATGATGGGTTTTGCTCACTTTGGTTTTGTTTCTTTGGAAGAAATACAGCCACTGATTATATGACACCAACATTTGACATTGGCAGTCCCGCAGCTGTTTTTGCTCACAGTTCGATAGGATTGTGTCATGTGTACGATCTCTAATGCATTCTAAGACTTGAAAAGATAAACATTATATGATGAAAAGGAAGGATAAGGTGCCAAAACAACTGATGTAATCAATTATTAAGTTGGACATCCTTCAGCACATTGCAATCTGTGCAGCCTCATCTTTCAACATATGGTGTTTCAAAATGAGTAAGTATCATTATCAGTGTTGAGAGGAAAAGTTTCTTACTAAATTTCAAAAAATATTTTAGGAGCCAAGCAACAATGAATAGTGATATAGTGATGGTCTGTATGTTTGTGATTACCTAATGCAATATTGAGGGGAAAATAATCAATTAATCGTTCATAATCTTTCAATGATAATGATTTTTTTGGAATAATGGTACATAAAAACATATCTGAGAATAAGTAGGTCACTGTGTACAATTACAACTCATTTGTTTCCTTAGTGTACTACGCCCTCTAGTGGTTAAAATACTCAATGAAAGAAAGTTTTATTGATACGTTTGAAATTGAAGCGACACCAATTACTGAAACCATTTCTGCCCAAAAGAATAAAAACCTGTTTTGATCATGTTTTGTTCCATGTAAAAACGAGTCCAGCCTAAACTTTACATACCTCTGTTCATTTTATATGTGAGAGAGGTAGGAATGGGAAAACGCATGCTTTGAGGGAGATAAAAAGTATGCGGTAGAATTCTTAGAACTACTCCAGCAAGTATATTCCACAGAATGTCGTTTTAATGTCATATTAATATGTATGTCTTGTTGAAGAAAGCAAAACATATATATACTGGGGTATATTGAAAAACTGCAAAAAAAAGTAATATGGCAAAATAGCATTGTAACTTTATTGTTTTAAATGCGCAGATATCAGCCCAAAGTGAATCAGGCTTTTGTTATTTCTTATACAAACGTCAAATGTTTTTTATGTATTTACAACTGATGGTTTCTCTTCAGGAAGCTGCTTTACGTCGGTCTGTTTCGTGACCAACTGTTTGACAAAGACGGAAGTGAACTATCAGAAAGGGGGCGTTTCATTTGAAATAAAATATTAATTTACGTTAAGTCCACGATGACATACGGATAATAACGAAGATGTGTTCAAGTAAAGTTGTCAAAAGATCGGGTTCAAAACGTGTTATTTTCAATGTCGCTCGAGGGTGATATCCGCCAGTCGGAGGTTTGAGCCAGCACCTGAACGCGCCCTGGCTTCCTCGGCTGTAAACACGCGCAGCTCGTGTCTGAGAGGATCAGGCTGAACACTACACGATGGTAGGACCCGAATTTTCCTTTCTACTTTATGAAGTTTCAAGGAAGTGTCGCGTGTTGTCGAACTGTTTCGTCGGAACACTTTAACCCCGAGTTACAACACAAAACAGAGCCAGGAACTAGAAAAACAGGGGACAGTTAGGTTGTCTGTCCTGTCTTCCTGGTTCCGTTTTGGTCGTTCTTGACCAAACAGTCTAGAATAGTATGTGAGTTTTTTCTTTTCTTATACGCATACTTTTATTTATGTGTGTTTTTAGGAAAGTTGTTTAAAGTTGTGTAACTGTTGTTTTCCAGCATCATTAGAAGGAGACTGAAACCAACCCACCCCTTTCACAGTTAACAAGGTGGGTAACGCAGCTTAAATCAATTCAGAGCTTCTCTGCTGCTTAATACTAAGTCTTCAGGGGTATTTGATCAGTATTAATACTTTTTGGCTCGAATCATATTTTGACACATGATATTTTGTAGAATGAAAGAAAAAAATATTTTTGGCTGGAAACAAAAACTGCTTCAGAGTGTCTTGACAAATGGTCACACTGTGTCTCGGGCTATTTGTATATATATAAAAGAAATTGCAGACCACAGACATTAATCCATGAGCAAGCAGTTTTTGAAATAAATTCTGGTTTCCTGAGAAAGTCAGGAGTTTGGAATGTTCATGTGTTTAAATAGATTGTTGCAACATACTGTATGTGATGGAAAAGAGGGGCACTTATGAATAAGTCAAGTGAATTTAGGTTTCAAACCAGTCTTTTGAAAATCAAACACTATTTCACACCTTCAATAATAGAAATAAATCTCATTTTTAACCTTTTTTTAACCTTTGCACAGCAAATCCTTCCCCGCCCTGAGCAACTGATGACTCATATGAGTGGCATGTTTTTCTTTTGTTTGTTTTTTTCTACTCACCCTGTGCACAGCATGTCTTCTCCCGCGTCTACAATGACGACCCTGGAGGGCATGCACACCTTGGGCTCCGAGCTGCCGGCCATGTTTGACGGCGTGAAGCTGGCCGCCGTGGCAACGGTGCTGTACATCGTCGTCCGCTGCCTGAACCTGAAGAGCACCGCGTCTCCACCGGAGGTCATCTACCAGGACACGCCACTCAGCCGCTACCTGTTCAAATCCTGCCCCATGCTGACCAAAGAGTGAGTGCTCCTCCACGTCTGTGCTTGGAAGAATAAAAAAAGACTTATGATTCAGAGATGACTTGACATGAATCACTTTATTAAGTCACCAGACATCAAAAATATATAAATAATAATTTCATCACATTTAGTCATAGCCTAATTTCTTCCCTGATTAATGGGTTGGTTATATATATATATATATATATATATAAAAGCCTATATATATATATATATATACAGTATATATATATAAAAAGCCTCCACGTTGACTTCTGGCTTCTCCTGGATCCTTGAAGTGAGTCAGTTGGAATTTCCTTTAAAGTTATACAAGGAATAACTGACAAATATCAGACGAAAGAATAGCTTTCTAATTTGAACTTGAGTTGGTTTCTCAGATGCAGACCCGGAGACTGTGGAGCTCACCCTTGAGCCACACAGACTTCACACGGCTCCCAAAAGGTTTCACATATGATTTATTAATATGGCCCCTGATAAGGACCGAAAATGCACTTTCATGTGTATTTTTCTTTCCTGCATTTAGAGTCTTGCTCTTTGATTTATGGGGAATCTTGCTGGCCTCGGATACACTTATTACTACCGCATTTAAAATGACACAAGAATCTTCAGTCTCAAATCCATATCAATGGGCAGAGCTGATCAATGAGTGTCTGTGGTGGGAGCGGTACATGTGGCTGTCTACGGATCTTTACTCGGCCTGTGCCCAAACATCTTCAGTGTCTCGCGTACAGCTGCCGTGTTATATAATATGGGGCTCCCTCTCTTCAGATACATTCCTCCCATGCTGTGGGGGAAGAGCGGGCATCTCCAGACGGCACTGTACGGCAAGATGGGACGCGTCAACACTCCGACGCCCAGCGGTGTCCGCAAGTTCCTCCCGATGCAGGACGGTGCCACGGCGACCTTTGACCTCTTCGACGCCCTCGCAGACCACAGCTCAGGAGGTCAGAGGGCAACACTAGTCTATCGCCTCAAGTTCTGAAGCGGCCGCAAGTTTATTTACTTCCGATCTTAAGACTGCTCACTGGAACAAAAATAGTGATCTTTATTTTGTGAGGTTGTGTTGGGTTGTGTGTTGTTTTTTTCCCTCCTCAAGTGACAACCAGCTCATTTCACAGACATGCAGAAAGACCACTATTGAACTCCCTCAAGGGGGAAAATGTCAAGCATTTCAGCCGCCTGTGAAATCAAGACACAATTATCCGCTCTTACACCCACAAGCCTCCACTTTGTATGTTTGTTCACATGCTCTCGATTGTGTGTGTGTGTGTGTCAGATGACGTTACCATGGTAATCTGCCCTGGGATCGGTAACCATAGCGAGAAGAACTACATTCGGACCTTTGTGGATCACTCCCAGCGGCAGGGTTACCGCTGTGCCGTGCTCAACCACCTGGGAGCCCTGCCCAACATGGAGCTCACCTCCCCGCGCATGTTCACCTACGGTAACCACAAAAAACACAACATCTGGGACCCGCAAACAGGAACTCGGGTTAAGAGGAACCATAGTTAATTGACAGAGATAAGGGTATACAGTTCAAAGTAAAAAGGGGGAAGTGAGCTGCGGGTTTACAACATGTAGATGACAATTGAATTGTCTTATCGGCAAATAGGCAGTTGTAAAAGTGTACTCTTGACCTTCACTCAGGTTGTACCTGGGAGTTTGCAGCGATGGTGGCTCACATCAAAGTGGCCTTCCCGGAGACACTCCTGGTGGCGGTGGGCTTCAGTCTCGGGGGCAACATCGTGTGCAAGTTCCTGGGCGAGAAGAGGTCCAACCAGGAGCGAGTGCTGTGCTGCATCAGTGTCTGCCAGGGATACAACGCCCTCAGGTTGGTGGAGCGGTGGAAAAACAAATGAACAAGGAGGGCTGTGGGACATGATTGAATTTTCATAGATGTGGGAAGTGGTTCTTAGGTTTCCACTCCAGTTCTAAAAACATTGAAAGACTATGTTGTTAGTTATCATCAAAAATGTGTTGTGTGTGTTTTTTTTGTACACAACAGCCTCTTCCAGTTGGTTTGGTGTGTGTTTTTTTGAATATTGTGTGTTTCTGTGAATGCATTTAAGGATTTGTGTGTTCAGGGTCCAGGAGACATTCTTTCAGTGGGACCAGTGCCGAAGGCTCTACAACTTTGTGTTGGCCGACAAGATGAAGAAGCTCATCCTGACACACAGGTGGAGAAAGAGTTTCTGCAGTCACATGAATCATGAGTAGAAATGCGGCTCGGGTCAGAAAACATATACATATGTTAAGTTATTACTCCCGAGTTCATTTTTTGGAAGGTTGGTTGACAACAAACATGTCGTTGTTGTGTGACAGGAGCAGTTTCCTGGGCCTCGGCTCCAGCAGCATTGCGGAGGCGGACCTGAGCAGACTGCTGGCAGCCACCTCTCTGATGCAGATTGATGACAGCATCATGAGGTGACATCCTGTTGGATTTAAAATTTCATTTGTGCCACTAATGGCCGCCCCGAACTCTACAACATATTTCTTGTGTCGCAGGAAATTCCACGGCCACGGCTCCCTGCAGGAGTACTACGAGAAGGAGAGCTGTGTGCACTACATCCACAAAGTAAGTGGAAGAGAAACCTTCTACATATAGTATTTGGGTTGATAGGCAACAACATTTACTTTTGCAACTACTAAAACATTGTTTAAAATACTAGTACTACTGCAGTACACGCCATACAATGTGATTTTTTTTCTTTTTTTTTTGTTTCCAGGTCACCGTGCCTCTCCTCCTGGTGAACTCCTCAGACGACCCCCTCATTCATCCGTCACTACTGGCTATTCCACGCACGCTCGCAGGTTTGTATTCTAAAATTCAAAAAAAAAAAAAGAAAATCCATCATCTGAAATATTGAAAGGAATAGATCAACCAAGTCTTAATGGCTAAGTTCGTATCATGAGCGCATTAAAACCATCATGTTTTGTCGCACCTGGTTCATCTTCAATCAATATTGTTCTATCACAAATAAAGCAGATTTTTTTTTTTTTTTAGAACATGACGCTGTAAAGTTCACAGCTAAGAACAAAACACAAACGATACACAACTTAGTTGTGTATCGTTTGTTTTGTGCGTTTCCTAGAGAGTAACGGCTGTAACAGTAAACCATTGTCCTCCCCACTGAAATGAACCCAGACTTGTGGTCCCTCCCCTGGAGCTGGACTCTCCACTCTCCAGCCAGAGTCTTAAGTGTGTAGAAAGACACTGCGCAGCCCCAGACAGTCTCGTTGAATTTTTCAGGGCCATGTGATCTGCTTAGGCTGTTGGATTATATATAGAGAGCTGTGTGTGTGTGTGTGTGTGCCCGTCCACTGCAGGTCACATGCACTGGCCCTGTGTGTGTAAATGAGTGCGACTTGGACCTTGACAAGTGAAATGCTAAACTGGTCCCCTGCTTTAGTGAAACATGGTTACCTAAGGGGTTTGAGTCTTTCCTCTAAACGTTTGTGTGATTGCTCTCTGACACGGTGTAACGAAACTCCACCGAAGGCCGCCCAGAGTCGTATATCCCGTTTACCTCTGTCCCACTAAGAGGGACTCACTGACCGTGAAACAAAAAGATGCTGGGTCATCAGTTAAATCATCGTAGAACCATGTGACAACTGAACTATTGCTTATGGTGACCTTTGTGCACAAGCATTGGTTTTGATACTACACAATGTCATGAAGAATAGTGCAATAAAATACCGAAATCATGAACGTAATATAGTATATGACGGTCATCTTCTTTAGTTTTGGTCTCTGCTGTTTTGGAGTCAATGTGTTGGAAAACCAAACCTGAAGTACCAGGAGAGTAAGGAGTAAATACTCCTGGGGGCTCATGTGGCTGTTGGATGTTAACGTTTGTTAACATATTTATCATTCCATCCTCGATAAACCAGTTGGACAATTTGTCAGGGTTGTTTTTCTCACTTTAGATTTTTACTGTTTGTGCCCTCTGGTGGTCAAAGGTCATTTAACGCATAAAAAAAAGTGGCAATAAATAATCAGCCATAAAAAAAAACCCAAAAACATCTTACCTTCTGCGTGTGGTCCTCTCCAGAGAAAATGCCCAACGTGATGTTTGCCCTGACCCAGCACGGAGGACACCTGGGCTTCTTCGAGGGAGCTGTGCTGTCCCCTGAACCCCTCACCTGGATGGACAAGGTCATCGTGGAGTACACGGACGCCATCTGCCACTGGGAGAAGAACCGGCCGGGCTTTCGGAGGAGCGGCACCCCGGACGTCAAGTGCACGAGGGTGACCCTAAGCGGGTAACGCGCGCACACACACACACAACAGGACACACGGGACATATCTGGAGAACAAACAGACCAAAACCATGAGAGTGGCACAGGCACATACTTTTGTGTTTTGGTTGTAATAGCAGCTACTTCCAGTGAGTCCAAGTAAGTCGTTCTTGGAACATTTGAGAAAGCACTGGATGGCTTAAATGAAGCTCCAAATACACATGTGATCAAAAAACCTGACTATAATTTCCTCTCTGGCTAAATGATCACTTCCCCTTTTTTTTTTTTCCGTTCTCGCTTAATCTCCAATGCAGCAATAAATCGCAGCTGTTGCCTTCTCTCTGTGGCCAGCAGGGGGATGTAGTTGACATAGAGGTGCACTTTGACCTCTGTTAAAAGACTACAAAGTGGGATTTCCCTACATTAGTCACAATAAAACTTTCACTCATATTTAAACTAATAATTGAAATAAAACAAATATATATGGTCAACATCAGGCATATTTTTAATCATGTTATGGTTATATATTTAAAACATATTTCATAATATACAATAGCTGGAGTTAATGACCAGATTCAAGTGCCTTAATATAGATTTAATTTAAGTTTGAGACTCTGGTGAGTCATCGAGCTGCCTCTGACAGAGCACATTTGTAGTTTACAGGGATGTCTAAATATTGTAAAGGCTCAGCACAACACATCATGTTTTACAACTGTTATTTTAATTTCTTTGAGATATAAGATATAAGTGTTATATTATATGATTTTGTTTTCCATTGAAACTGCTTCAGTGCATCAAATTACCTTTAAGAATCTGGTTTGGGTGATTTATATGTTTTGAAGGTGTACTTTGATGCTATTTTTCCACTTAAAATTTAATTTAGGATACATAAGATAATCCTTTATACTTTGCACTATGGGAAAATGTGGGTGTTTCAGCAGCAGGTGAACAGTAAAGCTAAGAAATAAAAACTGAACAAACTATAAACAAAGTAGGAGTAATATATAATACTATTTAAACCAGCCAAACATACAGTATACATAATGTGTATATATATATATGCAATTGCACATGTGTAGATTATTGTTGCACAAACATTGTTTTAGGTGCATGTGGTTGACGAGGAGCAGAGCTGAGCTGCATTATTTCTGCTGACCTTCAGAATAAAATAATTAGAGGTTTAGAAGTTACAAAAGCTCAGGTAGATAAAAAATATATAGCTTTTTAAGATTTTAAAAACACTTTTCTAATTTGCACAACGGTTATGACCCCAGTGCCTCCTGCTCTCGGGTGGTTGAAAGAAGTTACCCAAAACCAGCTGTTCAATTTGAATATATTGCCACAAAAAAAAAACTTTTGACATGGCTGAAAGCCAGAGTTGATGAAAACACCTTAAACTGAAGCTCTATCCTGAGTGAGACAGAGCTGCGTCACAGTGTCTTCACAAATAGTACAATGGAAAGGAAAGTGGCGAGAACAACTGGAACATTAACAGGAAAAGTGTGTAGATGAGAAGTGTTTGACTCTCCGTGCACTCACCAAAACACATGGACCAAAACACTTTTTTTTTTTTTTTTTTTTTTGCAATAGTAAAGCAGCTTAACATTGTCTATATCTGTATTAAGCATTTTGGCCACATAACATAGCTACTGTAAACAAAGGCTAAACGAGGCTGATTTTCATTCTTACTGCTACATACAAGAGGGATGGAATTTGTAAAAATGGGGAACATTCATGGCAAAACAAATCAAAACTACTGCACAAAACTTACCTCTACATTTCTGGATGCAGTATGTTACCATTAGAGTCTACAGATGGAGATCTTAAACGCTGTAAGGAATGCCTACGGTGTGCCTATTATTAATATTCCTGTTATTCACGTGAATATTAATAACAATTAAACTGCCTCCATCGTGCACCTATGCGCCGCCTGTATGTTTGACCTGTGTTGTCTGTTAGAGATACGGACTGGTTCATTTTGCCTGCACTTTACTGTGTGTACGGTTGTGTTGTGCTGTATGACAATATTAAGGGTATTTGCATATGGCTGTAACATTCATGATGTAATCGCAATACTTTATGTGTAATGTGGTACTAAGCCTTTGAAGGATCAGTCATATTTTAACTTGCTTATTAAACAATATTTTGAATGTATGTTTATTTAAACCTGATTTTTTTTTTATGTGTTTTTTTTAAATCTGTGGATGAACACAAAAACTATAACGGTTATTTATATACACTTTATAGTACATTTATTGACACAAGGGATATTATTCATACTAAAGATCTACCTAAAAAACACGAGAGACAGGCACTTGTTGGAGTATCAGCCTTGTACTTCAAGGAGAGACGGGGAGCAGAGACTGGAAACTGAAATCTGGGGCCTGCCAGTGATACAACCAGCTGTGTGGAAGAGCTACAGTCCAAACAGAGCACAATTGCACAAGGGGAGCGAGAGTCCGGTTCCTTCATCAATATACATGTAAAAGAGTTGCGTTCCATAACCGCAACCATTTTAGATCAAGTTTGACATGCAAATATAAATCAACTTACAAGTGGATTCATATTATAATATGCAAACAAGAGGGAAATCACCACATTTATAGGTATTTTGGTTTTTGAAGCAAGTTTAAATGTAAGATTGTTTTTTTGTTTTTTTTTACATTTTATTGGAATTAAATGAAGTCGATGTTTGCTCTGAGGTTGGACCATTTTTAAAATAGTAAGGTTCTTAAAATAAACGTAATGCACTCTGTAATTAATGCTTCAAAACTGTGATGGTGGGTAATGTGTGAAGTGAAGGGTGTGTGTGTAGGTCGGACACCTGGTTCCTGTTCGATTGTGCTTTGTCGGGTGAAACTACACACACACACACAAACACACACACACACACACACAGCTAGATTGGACTTTGAGTCTCCACAGTCTCGGGGCATTTTACAGTAAGTGATGGATTTTAGTCGAGCAGCTTGGCTGCTGTGGCCTTGCCGTCATACTTGGAGCCTTTTCCGTCAAACTCGGACGGAAGGATGTCGGTGTCAAACTCCTTGTAGTAGTTCTCCAGCTCGTCTCCGTGGACAAACACCTAGGGGCGAGGACAATAGCCAAGCAGGGTCGTCAAACACCGTGCGTGCAGGTTGTCAATGGATTGTTGCGCGGTAACCCACCGGTACACAATTTTCTATTGTTATAATTGGCAGTGTAATTTGCTAATCATATTAAAATGGTCCACTTAGATTAAGCATTTGAAACCAGCACTAAAAGGTAGTGTCACATAAAGTAGTTTAAACCAGTGAAATATTTAAATTTGCCATCTGTTATTTCATTTTAAGGCTAATGGTTTGGTTAATTATAACCAATTACTTTATATTTTTTTGTTAAATATTGTTATTGAGTCAATGTTCATGTGGAACTCACTCTCTCTAGCAGCTTGCTCTTCATGAGGGGTTTGACCACGTTGTAGGTGGTGGTGAAGTACCAGGGCTGGTGGATGAAGTGCACGGCTTTGAAACGGGCTGGGAATGAATCCTGGCAGGGGAGATTTTTTTTTTTTTTTAATTGGTGACCCAGTCAAACAACACTGATTGAAAATGATTATTAGGGTATGAAGAGGTAAGGCATATTTAATAAGCTATTGCAAATGTAGCTGTTTTCATCTCTTTGGCCTTCATGAATTCTAACCTCCAATGTGTCGCAACCAAATATTCCAGGCTACGTTTTTTTTTACCTGCAGCATGTCCACCATCTTTTTGAGCTCAGTGGGTTTGATTCCGGACGCCTGCTGCATGGTGAAGCCCTTAAAGTTCTCGATGATGCAGAAGCCGTTGATCTGAGTCTCTTCGTTCTCCAGCAGCTTCTCGAGGATCACGCAGTAAGCCCGCAGGATCTGAAATCACACATACATAGAACTCAGTAATTAGCCAAGTTAATATGAACTGCCAAGTTAATATGAACTATCAACAGACATCCAGCAATATAATCGACACACAATTAAAGGTCACATATTTGTCTTTGGTCAAATGCTGAAACACATCTAAAGGCCTAAGTGTCCCACGGTAGAATCTCAAAAGGTTTATTTGTTTATGTTTTATACATGGGCTGTTTTGGAGAACCTTTCCAAAATAACAATAAATCTTTTTTTTTTTACCAATTTGGTTGAATAGTTTAAATACTAATAATCATTTTCCTCCCTACCTCATCGAATGTGATCTCCTCGTAGTCCCAGTTCTCGATGTTGAAGAGCAGAACCACGCGGCCGTACTTGTCCCGGCTCTGCAGGATGCCGGGGTACCCGGCCTCGATGGTGCTGCGTACGGCCTCCGGGGTCAGATTCTCAAACAGCTCAGGATAATCCTTCCTGAAACGCACGTAGCCTGGGTGGAGACACAGCAGTGGAAATCCCTCATTTCCACTATAATCTAAACACCCCTCCGGTAAATCATTTTTCTTCTTTTTCCTTTTTCCATTTTGATATATGGAGTTACGTAATGTAACAGCCCAGTTTTAGTGTTCACTCCGTGAATGAACAGGCGGTCAAGGCCAAGTCGTCTTGCGATCCACCAAAGCCTATTCAAAAAATATCGGCGAAATATTGACCTTTAAAAGCCTGCGTCAATACCTGTTGCTTTCTTTGTACATTAGATTAGATACTAGAAAAATAAAACGTGAAAGTTGTTCCCGATTTACCCTTCATGAGCTCGAAGGCTCGGGGCACGTCGTACTTCCTGGCTCGGATGAATCGGACCAGCAGGCTGTCGGGTTTCTCCCCGAAGGTGTCCTGCACCCCCTTGGCCAGATCGTCTCCGGCGTCGGCCTTCTCCTTCATGATTCCTCTCAGCTCCTTCACCGCAGACACTCGCTTCTCATCGGTCTCGTTCAGCTCGTCCTTGGCCTGCAGAGATGTTTTTTTTTTTAAATATAGGCTGTATTTATTCATATCACTAAAGGAATCGTCCCTGGCTGGTTTAGTCTGTTTTTTCCATGGTATTGAGCGTTGGTTTGACGGGACGTATGTATGTGTGTGTGTGGGTGGATGGATGGATGTATGGTCTGATGCAGTGTGTTGCAGTGATTTGTTTTGAGTACCTTCTGCTTGGTGTGGTCAGGCAGGCTGGCGCAGGTTCCAAACACCGGCCCGTGGTCCTTGACCGTGAGGCGCTCCAGTTTGGCCCTGAGAGCCTGCTCCTCCTCCGACACCATACGGTAGGTTCCACTCTGAGAAGAGATGGTATTCATTACAATCCGCACACACACACACACACACACACACAGGCAGAGGTTCATTTGTAGAAGGGAGCTTAAGCATCTAAGGACCAAGTGTGTCCTGCTTATATTGACCCGATTCTGGGACACTTTTTAAACAGGTGACATTTGATCATAGCAGGAAAAGCACAGTGTAATTGATTTCATTAATAATAGATGGATTCCTGTGAGCTTTGCCAGTTCCAGGGCTTTGGCTGACTGGATCATTCAACAATGGAAGGCATGCATCATTTATGTTGTGAATTACACCGGCGCTTTTCCTGTCCTAATGGAGCCCAACCGCTCAGTTATGAAATAGCTCAAACAGATCAGTACTTCCTGCTGACTGTTAAAATTCGAGGTTTTCTTTTTCCACATTGCTTTTTTTCACCCGCCTTAGTTCTTGCACCGTGTGAAATTTTAAACACCTCTAATCCACCTGAAGCAACACGCGGGTCCACCCGTGTCGCCAGGACCACAATGAATAGGCCCTCAGTGTTTGGTTAATCTGGCTCACATGAGCGCCATTAAGGCCTGTAAATACACGGTAAGGTAAACCATCGGACCCGGGCGCACGGATCAGAGATAAGCAGCTACTGTAGCTGTCGACCGCTTCCAAATAATGAGCTTTGGCCTTGAGAAATGTTGAGCTGCAGTTGAGTCCAGGCAACAAAAAGATAAATAGGTATTTGTACCAGGGGAAGTATTACTCTGTCCAGGCTCCGATACACACAAAGACAAGCCTTTAAAGACTCACTGCAAAATCTAATTGCTATTTAATTTAACCATCAACCTTCCAGGAACTGCAGGTGAGGGGGAAAAAAAACAAGCTGGCGTGACTAAATCGGACACATTTAAAGGCTGGACTTAAGTTTGCATGTTATGTAATGTGCATTGTTCATTTTCAGTCAATAGGCACAATCTGACACCATGGTAAACACGAGAAAGTGCTGGCGCTTACCACAACAGCCATGTCTTCTCCTTAAATCAGCGTTGCCCTGTGTGGAATTAAAAGAAATGGAATTTATTTATTTTTATTTTTATTTTTTTACAAAAATGCACAATTGGCACACTGTACTCCACATTAATCCCCTCGCTGCCATCACAGAATATGCCTTTGTGCTATATTTAGGACTTAACCTCTCCTGGATGATTGATCAGGAGATTTAAGGTGGACAGGCTTTTGTTTCATAATAATCATATGAATCATTATCTGTTACATTGTCTCATGTGCCTAGACATGTGGCGCTAAACAGATTTTTTTTTTTAAATGTCAACAAAACAAGCAAATTGACCCATCACATTGGACTCCCAAGAATGTGTGAGGGGCATTCTTAGTTCACACGCACTTCATTTTTAAGATCAAAATCTTTAATCTGGGGATAAAGTGACTCTGGGGCAAATAATTGGTGCGGCTTGAGCCAGTAATTTTAAATAATTTTGCCTGTGCCGTTTCCTGAAAAATAACCAAAAAATAACTATTTTCAATTAACTAGATTTAGATGTGAAATGCCTCCCACTGTAAGACAAATACAAGAGAAGGAAGTGATGAATGAAAGGCCGATAAATATCCAAACAACTTGAAACCCAACAACTAGCAATGGAGTAGTGTTGAGTGTTGGGAGTCTTACCTGAGCAGGTGTGAAGTTGGTCTGGTGGGAGTCCCGGGGGTCTGTGCGGAGCAGGGTGGACGGGACCTGTGATTTGTAGCTGCGGGATTAGTGGCGTCACACCGGATTACACTGAGCAAATTTATTTTTTATTTATTTTTTTGCCCTTTCAATCTGCACAAAGTGCCAGAGGGTGTGAGGAAGTGGGCGGGACGCAGGGAATGGGTGAGAGTTTCTTGACCAATGGTGAGGGTGCTCCCATGATGACAGGGGGAAGGGTCAGGGTATATTAACAATGATGTAATGTGTAATGGGGGGGGGGGGGTCCCAGGGATTTGATTTGCATTCCAACAGGACTTGGATGGAGTGAAGTGACCATTGTGATAGACGCTTGGTTTTGATAAATACCTCCACATACACACATGACACACAACGCAAACACACCACCTCCACATCAGCAGATTGGATTTAGACTTTGGTGCATTCATATCAGTGAACCTGGAGCCAAAACGGATTCCCTGTGATCAGATTAATTCTCACATTTACACAGGACATACATTAGGCCATGACAACACTGCGCACATGTCACCCAGATTGCGGGAGTGCAGGTTTATATAAGGTGATCAGCCTTTCATCACATCACACACACGCACTCCGTCTTTACGTCCAATCACAACTGAGCATTAGGCCGGCTAACTTTTTTTGGGTTGCACCTTGCACACATAAACGTCCGAGTCTTATTTTCTGTAGACAGTATGAAAGAAATATATGATTTGTTTGATTTGGTTGGATATTTTAAAGTTGTCACAATTTTCCTTTCTCTGACCCTTCGAGCGCCACACGTGAGGACACACGTTTTCCGTCTGATGCCACGATGAATGTGCAGGCAGCCACGACCCGTAATCTGCTAAATCGGGCCTGATCTGCTCAAGAGTGTGATTTAGGAAACACAATTAGATGGATTCGAGGGGGGGGAAACACACACACAATGCCCTTCTGTGTTCTCTCCCTATGGCCTGAGCACTGGGTCCAAGTGCAACCAGGACAAAACAATTTAAAGAGCGTAACAACATGCTCGGCGCCAGCTGCTGCTCAATGTACTGCATGTTCAGTCTTTAGGTGTCATAACATACGGCCAAGGAATATTAATCGAGCATCACGCTTACTGCTTTCAAACCCAACCACATAAAGCTGTGCATCATTTCAGCTCATTAAATCATGTGGATTTCCCTCAGAGATTGAACTGGGAACGGTCAACGAAAAACAAGTATAACCATTAAAAGTAAACATTAAACTCATTCACTGCTTGAAACGACGAGAGACGTTTTTCCTGTGCCATTAGAGCCATTTCTAATGTTGTAATGAGTTCTTGAGACTAATCCACTTCTGGTGTAATATATATCTGTTTTACTTGTCTATTTATACTGTATAATATGTCATTTTGTTGTGTGAAACATTGTTTAAACGTAATATTCTTTGTTCAATAACATAAAACCCAATAAAGAGCTTTTCACTTTAAAGCACACATTGAGAATTTGCGATTTAATCTGTAATCTGCAAACATGCTACTGACATTTTATAACCCTCTGTACCAAGTCCATTCGCCATTAAGTCCAATAATCACGGTACCAACCCCCTGAGGTAAATATCTGGCTCTTCAGCTTCTGAATGCTCCACTGTTAAAGGACAGAACAGAGACGTCACGTGCCAGAAAAAAAACAAATGAACAAGTATGAAGCTCTTTACTATAAGGCTGCAGGGTCAAGACCGATTTAGGTGCTAATTCTCTGTGGCTCAATTATTACGAGCAACGTTTTATTGAACAAATAGTCATTTAAGCTTCGGTTATTTTTAGATAGCTACTCAAAGCAATGACCAGTTTATATTTAGTCCTGTGACAAAACGCAACTAATACATCTCTTACTTAAAAAGGGAAACCCCATTGGTTATATTAAAGTTAACTCATTCATCATTCCCCGCAGCCTATTTATGTCCGTCCTACATCTCAGTTTGTGTCCCATAATTCTGTCACACATATTTCTATCATCCAACCGCAAGATCATCATACACCCGTTCAGCTTCTCATAGCTGAACTGATCCTCGTGTAAAACCAATGAATTTTAAGTTTCTATGATGTTGACTCACTGTAATCAATCCATGTCCGTGTTTGATTTTAAAATAACATTATTTTATTTAAAATCTAAGAGCAGGTAGAAGGAGGTAACTGCATCAAAACAAGAAGATGCAAACGTTTCAACTACTTCCCATTGTATTTTTATTTTGTCTCAAGTGGGACAACGTCCTAAACGCCAGATTGGTCTCATGTCCTGTAAATAGTTACACAAAACTGTTCAAGTAAGAGCAGAGACTGTTTGAAAACTCTGCACAGCACCTTTCACACTATAAATATAACCAAGTCTGTAAGAGCTAACTCAACTGCAAGCAATGATGTGCTGTTGGGAACTCCAATCACATTCAATATCTTTAACAATAATAAGTTAACAAGTGTTCCAGCGATAAATTCCTTTTCCTTGAAGTAAAACACTGCATCTTCTCATTTGAGACCATGTAAATATAGATGTACTTTGTTTTTCATTTGTATAATCTATAGTTCTCTGAATGAGCTCTGATCGCCAATAACATCACTCAATTTGGACTTTCTAAGACGTTTCCCACCCATTCTTGCATAAATACTCCCCTCCTCTCACTGGCTGTCGGCCGTGACCTCACTGGGCCAGTACTCGTCCTGCATGTAGTGGTTTGAGGAGGCGAAGCTGGGCTCGTGTGGGGCGTCGTCGTCCCTCAGCTTGTTCTGCAGCTCCTGCTCCCACTCGCCCTCCACCAGCTTGTAAAGGTCGAAGGAGGCCTGAGCGTCCTCCACAGAGCAGTGACCTCTCTTGCCGACCTGGGCAGAGAAACAGACAGGGTCAGCAACAAGTCAGACTAATGCGCGCACACACATGCGCACGCACACACACATACACACACACACACACACACACACACACACACACACACATACATACACACACACTTCCGACGTGTGTACACATCAGTCAAAGGACGATGAAAAGTATTCCTTGATTTGTTGGTTGAGATTTTCTTTTGGACAAAGAGTTGGGTGATTATAATGGTTACCAGGGTAACAAGGGCAGTTAACAGTTATAAATAATAAGAATAAATGAAAAAACGTGTCAACAACCATTCATTCAAGTTTCCTTCAATGAGCTTTCTAAAATACAGAAACTCTTTCATTTATTGTTCAAGTAGGATTATTTTTGATTAACAACTCTTCATTTTAATTATAACAGAGCAGTGGTTGCTGGTTTATATAATGATGATGGGCTTTTTAAAAAAGGTAAAACAAACTCATTGTTGCTCTCTAGTGGACAAACATCATAGTGGCACTTTCGAAATTAAACCACCGTGGTCTTTGATAATTCTGACAATTCTTTAAAAAAACCTGTTTGATCATGAATTTGTCTTATGACATAAGCAAATAAACCAGAAAACAAGGAGGGTATAAATATACTATAGTATAAACGTATTATTATTATTTCTTTCTGTCAGAAATTAAGTTCCACATTTACAATGTATAAAGACTGAATCAAATCTCACCTGTATTCTCCTGTCGAGCAGCTTACTGGCCAAGATTTTGAGAGAAGGGCGGCGTTCTGGGGGGAAACCGGCCAACCGGGTGAGGAGACGCGTTGTACTCGTGTCCCTGACCATGTGACACGGATGGAGTATGTCCAGCACCTCAAAGTCATTGTAGATGGAGTGTCCCACAACCACTCTGCCCTTGAGTATACTTATGATCTAGGAGACAGAAAACAATAAATGTACCTGCAGTCACACATTATAAATGATTTCCCTGAACTGGTTACCACGGTGACGCGTGCCTCACCTCTTCCCTGGCCTGGACAAAGGGAGTGGCGTTGTGCAGATGATGCCTTCGGATGCCACTCCAGGGGGTCCTGTAGTCTGTGACAGGCTGACAAGGTTGGACGTATTTATCGTACAGGATGTTCCCATGGTAGTCCAGGATGCTGCAGCGGGCCAGCTCGCTGCAGCGCCCCCCGGGCCCCGTCCCCACCATCTCACAGTCCAACGCCACCACCGTGGTGGGACACGAGCTGAGGCTCGGTGAACTTCGCCCACTGGCCGGAGGACTGGCCTCCGAGGAGAACCCGCTGTCCACCTCCCAGCTGTCTCTGAGCGCTGAGATTAAACTGTGGTGGTCAGCAGCTTTAGGTGAAAACACAGAGAGTCCGGGTTTAGATGAATCACTGGTCCGGTTTTCAGAGTTCAAAGTGCTTGGGCTTTCGTGTAAATCACGTGATTTGTTTTTTTTGACAAATTTATTTGTATGCAGTGGCTCGTAGATGCTATCCGTTCTCTTCCTCTTTACGTTGGCAACAATCTTCGTATGACATTTGTTTGTAGCTCTTGCATTCTCCATGGCTTTACATTGCAGAGCCCTTTGGCACAAATACCGGTAGTTGTTGAGAAGCCCCCAGGCGGGGGAGGCTTTATTCGTTTTTGACACCTCTGTCATTGCCAAACCGTGAAACTGGCTTTGACTTCATGTCTGAAAAAAAAAATAAAAATCACAATCACAATACATCCAGATCATAGAAAATGACATTCAGTCAGTGATCAATACAACAGAGCATCATTGTAAACATCAACAGATGTATACGGAATCCTTGATTATAAACATAATTGGTCTGAAACATACTGACTTTAACATTAAGTACATTACACACTCTCTTACTTTGCATAACATGCAGAAATTCCACTGACTTACAGTGACAGGTGAGTGACAGCAACATATTTCAACACACTGCGTGAGTAGTACATTCCTCAACAGATAGGAAAAGCATACATGTCCTTTTTTTTTTTTTTTAGAAAAGATTAATATTGAGAGGAAAAACGCCACCAAAACTTTTAAGATTGCTTCATCAAGAAAAAATCCAACAACATTGGAGAAGGCCACGATTACACAGCCGAGTCCGATGACTGCCAAAAAAAGACGACATTATTTACAACGGCGTGAGTTAATAGTAAATGTTCTTAATGCCGCATTGAATACCGGCCCCGTAAAAGTACAGAAAACGTGAAGCGTTGTGTTGTGTGACGTGATACACTAAGTAGACATTACATACAATCTATAATTAACATATATTTCAAAGCATGTCTGGCGTCCCTTCCCGAACAACAGCATGTTTTGCTAGCAAAAGAAAGCCACGTAGAACACTATACGAAATATCTTTGACACAAACAACAACACATTCTGAAAGAAGGGGTTATTTAAAAAAACACAATAACAAAATACACAGATGAGACAGGCAGAGGATAAGAAGTTAAAAGTATTTGTTCTTTACCTCCGTAAACAGCACGTGTACAGTCTGAAAATGTCTGAGCGTGTCCGCCCTACTCGTCATCTGATTGGTTCATTGTCTTCTTCGTTACGCAGGAAGCGATTAGCTGCCACAAACACTTTTGGAGTCGCCACCTACGGGCTCGGCGCAACACTGCCACAAAAAATGCATAAAACATTAGATTTAAAAAAACGCAGAATTCAAGTCAGATGTTATATAATATATATATATATATATATATATATAATTTGTCAAACTTGACAATCTGCAACATGCAATATTTTTGTGAATTATATTCTGCTTCTGACATCAGTTGAGTCACCATCAACAAACCAAAACATCCTATTTGCTGGGTTTCATGCAATGCAAATTAAAGCAACGTTATAATACATAAAAAAAAAGTCATACATTACATTTCACCGCTATGCCCAAAGTCTAACAATTGCTAGTGACTATGAAATAATTCAAACTCATTTGAATTAAAAAATAAACCAAATATATATATATATATATATATATATAATTTGTCAAACTTGACAATCTGCAACATGCAATATTTTTGTGAATTATATTCTGCTTCTGACATCAGTTGAGTCACCATCAACAAACCAAAACATCCTATTTTCTGGGCTTCATGCAATGCAAATTAAAGCAACGTTATAATACATAAAAAAAAAGTAATACATTACATTTCACCACTATGCCCAAAGTCTTACAATTGCTAGTGACTATGAAATAATTCAAACTCATTTGAATTAAAAAATAAACCAATTTTAAGAAATCAATTATTAATTGCAAATATCTTAAACTTTTCTTATGTAATATTATATTTATACTTTTTAGTCATAATGACCCATAATGTGAGTTTCAGCTTAATGTATAACAAGCAGCACTTCAGACTTTCAATGAAAGTGGTTGAAACATTTACACTCACGAATGAGATCATACAATTCATTTTGGTTTTGTGGGCCTTTTTATTCCATAATCCTTCCAAATGTACAAAAACAAAGACATGTAAAACAAAAAAGAAAGGAGAGAAAAAAAGGAATTCACCATTACCATTATCCCCTGTGATGACGACAACAAAAAAACCAAAGCGACGGGTGACAGGAGATTGGTTTCAAACCAAAGTGCATCAGCCTGAGGTGTAGAATTCAGACCAGAGGGGGAAAAAAATCTCTATTTTTCAAAACCTGTCCCAGACCCATCCCTAAAAATAGTTTTGTTGTTTTGTTTTTTGTTTTTTAAACATCGGCCGGCCCTGTCCACCACTTCTCCACCTTCCACAGTATTTCCAGAGCAGTGAAGGACCTAAAGGGAGGGCCGTGTCTTAGCGACCTGGCTTCAGAGCATTCGGTAGTTCACTAAGAGTGGAATATAATTTAGTTCTTTCTCATTGTGGATTTTCCCAATCCTCCACCTCCTCCTGTCATGGTGGGTGTGGGGGGGTTGGAGCTTTATAGCTCTGACTTGTCGTCGTCGTCCTTCTTCTTCTTCTTTTTCTTGGCCTCCTCCTGCATCACCAGGGGGTTGGAGGCCTCCCTCTTCAGGTAGGCGATGAAGTCGCTCACCTCGCGACCTCCCTGGAACAAGAGCAGTGAAGATGGGACTTTTAGCAGAGTTCAGACAGAAAATGATTTTTGTTTCAGTGAGGACAAAAAAAATAAAAAATCCAACTGACCTCGTATTTCTTTGGGTTCATTTTGTGTCCAGCTGGAGAGAAGTAGAGTGTGGGGAAACTGAAAAAGCAAAAGTTGA
This sequence comes from Colistium nudipinnis, assembly GCA_016785305.1. NCBI lineage: Eukaryota > Metazoa > Chordata > Actinopteri > Pleuronectiformes > Rhombosoleidae > Colistium > Colistium nudipinnis. The sequence goes on along the minus strand of JAFBJU010026055.1, from coordinate 185,017 downwards.
GGACAGGATTAAGAATACATTATTTATTGAACTGATAACATTGTCCTTCAGCACCCTGCGTTAGTCTTATCAAATGGGTCTGCACAATTCTATCTTTTAAAATGTTATTTCAAAAGTAACTTGTGACTTACCCGCTGACTTCATATGGAGATGGCACATCATTGGCTGTGGCATCCATCTTGGCTATGACAACATTGGGATCATTGGCCAGCTTTAAGGGCAGAGGGGGGAAAAATGTGTTAGGACTGATAAATAGGTTATATTGATTCATCCCCAGAAACGTGCCTTTTTGATAAGTCATCTAACACATTTTTAAGGCAAAGCATTTTTACAAAGGATTATCCCTTCCCTCACCTTCTCTCCCAGCTCTGTGTATTTAGGATCCAGGCTCTTGCAGTGTCCGCACCATGGAGCATAAAACTCAATTAGCACATCTTTGCTGTCGTCATTGACGATAGAGTCGAAGTTCTCCGCCACCAGAACCTAAAGGCAAGAGTAAATGTCACAAATTAAATGTTTTATAGAGCTCTGAATATACATGTGTGTGTGTGTGTGTGTGTG
>JAFBJU010026055.1:123762-184393 GCA_016785305.1 Colistium nudipinnis | reverse complement strand
CACACACACACACACACACACACACACACACACACACATTTTTAAACTGTAAGTCTCCTCCTGGAGTCTTTATCGCACCTTGACAGGTCCATCATTGTTCACTGGGATGGGCTCTGATTTGAGATAGCGCTTCAATGTGCCATCAAAATACTGCTGCAGGAAATGCTCCAGAGCCTTTCCATCACGACTGGAGGTAGAACAGAGGAAGGATATTCCAATCAGAGACCGCAGATGTTGGAAAAAGAATCTACAGAGAGTCGTCTCCACTTACGTGAATTCTTCAGCCATGACAAACTTGTCTCCCTTGATGGTGCGGATGGCGACCAGGGGCAACTCTCCCGAGCTGCCGTCCAGGCCGAATTCAGACACATCGTGGCTGAACTGGTTCTTGTTGGCCACAGCAAAGCTCAGCTTCATGCCCTGATCCAGGAAGCTCCTTGCCACCTTCATCACCCTGTAAAACGCCAATTTTATTTGAATTGTGCGCTTGAGTGTCAAAGAAGCATCTCCATCAAACAGAATTTCAAGAGTAATGGAGCCAAGTAATTGGAGCCATTAGGGTGGACGTTTGGAAACACCCACCTGTTCCTCCAGTAGTTTGAGCCCTTGGGATTCTTCTCGTAGTCAACATCATAATAAGCCACCAGCAGGTCAAGCCCTCTCAGCTGGTCTTTGTTGTCATCGGTCATGTGGGGGCAAATGCCAAAGCTGTTTCAGAATAAGAAATGACAAGTTAAAAAAAGGTAGATTATATTAAACATAATCAAGAAATACCTATGTTTTACTACAGAGCCACAACCGTATTAAGTTATATTTGGGATATATTCATATCTTGGCACCAAGTTTATAACTTTCACTGGTCATATTCATATTTCCCAGATTCGATGGCTTGCAGCTCATGGTGCCGAGTAAGAAAAAAACGATTAGATTTCTGAAACTAAAATATATCAAAATCTCTTTTACCTAACTGGAGCACAAGTTTCAGGATTAGAAAAGGACAGTGGATTGAGAAAACGATAAAATCCATAAAACCAATACTCACATGTTGTCCTGAATAAACTTCTTGATTTTGTTGCTGGTCAATACGGTTTCCGTGAATACGACAGAGCTGTCTTCAAACTTGTTGTTCAGGCGTGGTGGGCGGAACAAGATGATTCCTCTGTACGCCAACAATGGAAAGGTCAATTTTAGCCCTGATAAGCTACATCGAATGTGGCTATGCTGCTGCCGTTACCGCAGATAAGTAAAGGATATTCAATGGTTGTGGATGGGACCAAATGCGGAAAGATCTACTCACTCTCCATCGATGCCATTCTTCTTGAGGAGAGCTTCGGAGTCGGTGTGGGCAAAGCGGTAGTTGTCTCTTGAGGCACTGGCTGCCTTCATGAACTCTGCCTTTAATGTGGTCTTAACCTCAGAGAAGAAACCTGAGAACAGAATATATATCCCTCTCAGATTGACAAGCATTCTTGCTTAGAGACGTAGTAAATGGGGAAATGAACAAATAGGGCAAGTCATTGAAATCAACTCACCGACAACACTTGGGCTGTTTTCCGAAGTAAACTTCTCAAAATCTGCTTCAGCCTTGAGCTCCACAGAAGCTGGTCCAGCTTGTTTCTTAAGGAAGCTGACAATTCCATCTACAGAGAAAACAAGAGGGGAACACAGACTTAATAAGGGTGACGTGCAGATCTAGAGCAGTTGTACAAATGAGATTTATGCACATTTAAAAAAAGAACATCACCACATCAAAGTCAAATACCTGCGGTTCGGGGACCATCGTAGGGACCAGCTTCCTCTCCCTCCCTGAAGATCTTCAGGGTTGGGTAGCCACTGACACCATATTTGCTGCATGTGTTGCTGTTCGATGTGCAGTCCACCTTAGAGCAGAGAAAATGATTTAGTTCTGGGAAAAAAATACAAAAAGGGCCCCATAGTACAAAGTACAGAAAAGGCCCACTATAGTGTATAAAGATAAATGAACCGCATTATGCAATACCTTGACCAGGGCGACAATGCCTTTCAGGCGGGTGGCGGCTGCCTCGTACTCGGGTGCTAGACGTTTACAGTGACCACACCTAAAGGACAGAGGATAATTATGTCAGTCAGACAGGAACACACGTCACACATCAGCTGTATTTGACATTAAGCTCAGCAAAGATCCTGTTGTGATCTTATGATGTGACAGTGAGCAACTGGAAATCTGAGGAAATATAATAGGGTTCAAAAGATAAAAGTCTAAAAAATGTGATTCACCAGTTAAATAATAATTAAGAAATAACTATAGTAGAAATAAAAATACTAATAACACTTTTGATCATGCAAATTGTTGGAAATAAAGAGATACAGACATTTACTCTCAGTTATTGATCACTCATTAACACCTAGTGTCTTTATTAAAGACCATTAAAAACATTGCATTAAAAACCCAGTGAATTGTTTGATTTTTGTTTAACGACCAAAACTTTGTTTATGCTGGAATAATACGATTGTATACATAGTATTTAGAGTTAACGGATTTAATAAACACAAACCGGATTTAACACATTAATCAAGTTTGGCACAGTTGGAACACGTCAAAGTTCCTCTAGGCCAATCAGAGCAGGACAACAAAACTTCCACGACCAATCAGAGTGTTACAACAACGAAAGAATACGCCCACAACTTCCTCATTGCCTTTGATTCTCGGCTAGTTTCTGTTAAATACGGATTTGGCTTCGATTAAACCAAAATAATTGGTACAAAATGTATACCGTTTTTAAATAAACCAATGAAAACCCAATCTGTCAAGGCATTTGGATGTCTCCTCCTCTGAAAAGCAACCCACAATGCAGCATATTTGCTTACACTTTTCATTTTGTAGCCCCCACGCCAACATTGGTCCCTAGCCAATAAACCACAAACATTTTTACACTGACAACGCGGTTCATGTTAGAGACACATTAAAGTGCATTTAATATAGAACACAAGACAAGTGGATAGGGAAAAAAACTACAGCCATAAACGTTTTTACAGAACTGCACGTAACAAAGAGTGAACAACGGTTAGCTAGATTCGCTTAACCACCGAGAGAGTTAGCTCATGAAACGTCAGCTAAAGCTTCTACAGCGGGGTAAACTCACCAGGGAGCGAAGAACTCCACCAGAGCCATGTCGTGGGTTCCGATCTTGCTTTCGAAATCATCATCCGTGTAGTCGAACACATCACTAGCCCGGGAGCAGCCGGCGAGGGCGGCCAACAAGAGCAGCTTCAACATCGTGAAATGCAACCCAAACAAACTAAGCGTCCTTAAGGTGTTTTGGAGACCAGGAGTGGAGACGCACACGGTGTCCTCGGCGGCCGCTGGTTCAGTTGTGTCCAGAGACGTGCAGGCCCGGGCGGCAAAAGATCGAAGCTGTGCCCGCGGAGAGAAAGAGAGAAACGCGGAGGCTGAGCAGAGTAGGAAACCGCTCCTAACCGCAGTGTGGCAGCCTGCGATTGGTCCGTACGGTGCGTCGCTCAGACCGCCTCAGCCATTCATAAGCAAGCGAATGCGACCTCGACTTCTGGCAACCAATCATGAAGAAGAACATGGCAAAAAGAAAAAATCAACTCCTCCCACCCCATGCACAGGAGATAATGGTAAAACTTCACTTCTAGATAACAATTAATTTCTTTTTAATGATCTGTTAATGACTTTAATGTGGCGAACACGTTTTTACACAAGAACTCAACTGACAGTGAGTCAGACAACACATACAATATTAATGAAAGCTGTGCATGTTTATTAGGTACACAACTTTATCTCATCGAACTGTTTCACTTTCACATATTTTGTTCTACTCATATGTTAAATATGAGCTCTTATGATTCAGCTGTAACTTCGTTTATTGTCATTTTGCAATAAAACAACTATTAGTATAGTACTATTAGTATTAGTATCGTAACTATTGTATGTATTTCTTTTGAGGACTGCAAAAATAATGTTTTCGATTTCTTCAATTAGTAGTGAATAAGCCATTTTTATTATTTAATTTAAAAGTCAAAATAATTCCCACTTTTGATAAGCTAGTTTGAGCACATTTTTAATTAAACACTTTGGACTGACTTTCATGACTTTTATTATGACTCAACAAAATGGTACATTTACATTTTTAATTGTCTGTCAGTTGCAGTTGTCTGACATTGTTTGTTATTTTATATGCAGGTTGCTAGGTTGTCCGATTGTTCCCAAGTATCTTTTGTAAAAATTCAATCAGATGAGTTAAGATAAAAGTTTACATTTATCCAATGAAACGCATCAGCTGTATTTCTTATTCATTGTATTTTCTTCCTCTAAATAAATGTGTTGAATACTTTCTTAGCTGCAGTTGTATTAACAAACCAGCAGAGGGAGCTCTTTGACAGCAGAATCATCTCTCCATCTCTGCTCTACAGTAAGGTAATACTTTCCCATTCAAGTGAATGACCAGTGACTAGACTTTGATATCCCCTGTAATCCCCTGTATAACCCTGCATTATCTTGTTTTATATTTAACACCTGTTTACACATTGAAACCACAGGATAGTGTCTTTGTCTGTATGTGGGCAGAAATGATATTGCACTACTCAGCACTTTGTAAAACATCTGTGCTTTTTCAAGGTCACTGATTGGACACTAGCTCCTCTACTCACACTACACTAAATGCTGTGCAGTGAAACATCAACATATATTTTTAACAAAATACAAAATGAGCTTTTTTGTATTGTTGTTTTTTGTCACCATCATTCACTCACCATCTTATTCTTCTATATACAGTCTATTTCGATGCTGTCATCACCATTCATTTTATCCCCCATACCTGCATTCATTCGAGTGTGTGGCTGTGCAGCTACACTGCAGAGATTTGTTCTCCGTTACCCACAAAGCCTCACTCCTCCCCCTCATCAGAGAGCTCCCCTACAGCCTCTCCAAAGTGGTTGCCATGGCAACCCACCTTATCCTCGGCCATATGTGGAACAAGGAGGAGGAGAGAAGAGGTCCGCAGCATTATGCTGGTGACAGGCTCGAGGTTCTGTAAGAGACAGAGGGAAGAGGATGTGTGTTCTTGTGTGTGCCTGAGTGAGCTTGCGTGTGCTTGTGTGTGTGTGTGTTCATGACACCAGACCCTTCCCTGAGTCCTTGAGGAGAGAGGAACAGATTCCTCATGACTAACAACACCAACACTCTGCGCCTCAGCTGCGTCTCCTCTGAAACACTGAGGGCCTTGTTGTCCTGTCAGCGTCCAGACTGACACAGTGGCAAAATAGCTGCCTGTTTTCATCGGTGGAGAAAAATACATATATATTCACAATGAGACAAAGCACTTGTTACACACAGAGAAAAGACTGACGCTTTCAACGCTCACTTTTAAATTCAAGACATAATGTATACACTATGCTGCTCCTCTTTGGTCTGATGGAAGTGTTAGGGCAGATGAATTAGTTACTAAGACTAACAAGTGTAAATGACTCACTAATACTAATCGACACCAGCATGTCTGTGGCACATGAAGGGTTAGGAATCGGTTTTGTTATGGCTCAGTGCAGCCACGCTGATCGCAATCATGCCCCTCAAGCTTGATTACCATGGTTACCTAAGCCCTGCTCTGGAAAACTCCTTTTGGAAATAGAAGAATTAAGTGTAGAAACACACAAAAAAAACATCACCCTGTCAACTAATCAGAGACAGAGAGAGGACGAGGAGGTACTGTTAAATTGATGATTGCTTTAATAAAAGACAATACAGTGTGACATTCAGTCAGGAGCTGGAATGCTATTGCTTTAGTAAGCTTACAGTACAGAATCCAGCCGGATCCAGTGTTAGAACGCCTCAGTCTGACACCGGGGTGCCATCTAACATACAGCTGCACACGTCTCTTCACTCCTAATCTGTTATTCTACATTCAAATGCACCTGAAATGGTTAAAACTATGTATACACATTCCACAAATGGATGGACTATACAAGCACCAGATAGTAGGTGAGGGTGGACAAACAGGGAATGGGGGGAGTGGACAGAGACAGGCTGAGTATAGGACATGCCGGGGGACGGGACCGAAGCGGGACGGGGCCAGGGTCGGTGGGTTTGGAAGACGAGCCGCAGACACTCTTTGGCCAGGCAGAGACGGGCAAACTGGCGGCCATGTTTGTTCCATAACAACAGCTTTGTGTTTGGTGCATCCTTCATCAAGTGCGCTTATATTCATAGCCATGTTTGAATTCAAAATGTTAAACTGCTTCTATATTCTGGGACTCTGGCTGGCCAAATAACTGTGTATAATATATGTAGTACCATTAGATTATAGACATATATTGGGGGGGGGGGGGGGGGGGGTAGTAGGAATAAATGAGGCGAGCATAGATATTAATCATATCTATGGTCACAGAGTGGGGTGTTTGTGCATGTGTGTGTGCCCAGACGGTGGTGTGCAGGGGGCAGGGAGGAGTGTCTACTTGAACTGCTTGTGGGGTGGGGGCACCTTGATGTCCTGTCCCTTCTCCAGCCTCTTCTCACAATCGACCAGGTAGTTGACGCCGTCAATCACTGTCTGCACCAGATGGACCTGAGACAGGGGACAAAATCACGCTTTAATACAAACAACCCCACAAGCTCCCATCCCCGGCCCATTTACATCCAAAACGCCTGGTGCTATGGTAACCGTGGCACGCTTTCAACACAAAAAGCACAGCGCAGGACGCCTTGTGCACGGTCTCAGTGGAGGAAATGGTTTGCCTCAGACTTCTGCACTTCTCTCCAATGATCCCCTTATCTCTCCGTCTCCTAACTCATGGACCCCAGCCAGAGAGCACTCCTCGTCTGAGTGCTCATCAGTCCGAGCGATGGAGCACCAAGCGGCAGCGAGAGGTGAAGGTCGGTGTCGGATAATATAATGTGAAAGAAAATTTCAACCTGCAGCATATCGGGTGCAAAATGAGTCGACTCCCCTCCGTGCAGAGACAGTGACGCACCATCTCCAGTTTTTCGGTGTAATCCCACTAATATATGCAACCGCACACTCACAACAATAGAAAACAGCTCCATTGTGCATCATCATTCGTCACACAGGCATGACGGCATGGCCAAGGTGCACATCTGGGACAGAAGCTTCACCACTGTTTGGTCAATGGTCTAACTGGTGTCTGATTAGTTTGATTACCCCTTCTTTAAACAAAAATCAGTCTTTTGAATCTATATTTTTGCAATTCCCTCATTCCCCCTCGTTGTGTGCGCCTCTCCCCAGATTTCCTCACCTCCGACAGTCCCAGGCGGTCCAGGTTGGAGATGTCGAAGACTCCGCCCACAGCCGCGGTGTCGACTCCACCCGTCCCCCGCTTCTGCAGACGCAGGTTGTCCAGGATCTTACTGAAGCGGGGATCCTGAAAGGTGAGCGAGCTTTTGAGATTTATCTTGTGGATTTAGTACCTGGATGTTATTTAAGGCCATGTCGACACACTGTGTTTTGGTCAATCATTACGTAACACAAAAAGAAGAGTAACGGAACAGATCTCACGTTTAAGTGTAAAATTGTCGTCCTTTCCTTAAACCTGTTGTGTTACCTTGCTCATCAGGGGCAGTTTGACGTGGACCCCGGCCCTGAGCCCCGTGCCCAGGTTGGAGGGGCAGGTGAGGACGTACCCGAGCCTCTCGTTCCACATGAACTCCCAACCTCTCTCCTGGATCAGACGCTCCACCTTAGTGGGAGAGAGCGGGCTTTTATTCAGAGTACGGCTTTATAATCCATAACAGGACAGAAACTGGTGTAAGCAGTTTTTGGGGGGGATCCTGCAAGTAAGTGTCCATGAACACAATAATCCACTAAGATGTGGTATCTTGATTAAATCCAGACTGATCCAAAAAAGTGTACGTGCTCGTGTTCACACTCAACAGGTCTGATGTGGATTCAGACAACACCCTGCAAACATCTCAGAGTCAAAAATCTTATGAAAAGTTCCTCCAACTGTTTCTCGCTCCCAACCAGCCTCTGATTGTCATTTTAGTCCACACGTGTACAAACCCAATCTCACCTCCTTGAGGCCTCTGCAGAACCTCTCAAAGACTCTCTTCATGTTGCCTCCCTTCTCCATGGAGATGACCCTGGTGTGATCCTCCTCATTGACCCATATCAGGAAAGTCTTCTCATTGTTGTGCCTGCACACAGACGGTGATGCTGAATTATATCGTATGGATCCTTCCCACACCGGGAAGGGGTCATGTAATCTGAGGCACTCAATATGATTATTCCAAATATAAATATAGTCGTCATATATAGAGTAAATCAATATCTGCATTTTTTTTCCTACAGAGGGATTCAATACAGAAGTTATATTTTGGAAGCCTATGTGCCCGGGTGTAGGATAATAAGACGAGATCATTGTCAGGTTAAAGGAGCCATGTGACACGGGTGGCCACCAATCAATGAGGATTAAACTGGTTTCTGCTGTGGGTCATTGACTTTGTTGAGGCTGCACTGTTATGTACATTTTTTGTATTTTTGATTTTTTAATCATTTTAGATCGAAAGTGAGTAATTGGAGAGGAAAATATGACAGGACATTGAACACAAGGGATTAAGAAAATAAAGGGGGACTAAAGAAAAAGGTATAAGAGAAGGGTGGGGTTAAAAAAAAATGTGGAAATGGATAAAAGCAAAAATATTACATGTGGATAGTGAAAAAAGAAAAAAGAGTGGAGGGAAAATCTGCCATTGGACCTTAAAGAAGAGATGACGCAAGGATGAAGTCAAGGTGAATTATTAGGAGAGGAGAGGTCGGCTGATCCGACTGGCAGAGGGAGAGAGGAGGGAGGGGAGTGATTGATTTTGGCTGCATTACACCAGCAAAGCTCAGCAACAGGGGAACTGATATTACTGCTACAAACATCTCGGTGAATAAATGCGTCTGAACAACTAGAATGTTTTTTTTGTTTTTTTGATTTTGAACGTGAAATAAGAGGCTGAAACGGTTTTATTTCTAACGGAATATTGTCCACCTGAAATATTTTTATTTGAACATCACCACCAGCATCTTACTTACCAAATTCCGCGGGCATCAGGCCAGTCGCGAGCCATGCCTGCACAGGTCAGGAGGGGAGACACGGGCTTGTCAAACAGGAAGTGGTCCTATTGTAAAAATGGAGATATTATAATGAACATGTAGGTCATTGCTATGCTTCATAGTTAACATAGAAATGTTAAACTAAATAGTTCAGGGTTTCATATGGTAGTTATTGTCCTTTCGGAATTCAGAGACTTTAAAAACCGAGCCCTAGTTCACCTGAGGTTTGTAATATTATCCCTCATAACCATCATAGATATAATTAGCCGGAATAGATGAATTATTCCTTGTGAAATACAAAAAATGATAAGTGACAAATGTAGGAGATGCATTTTATAGGTATGCAGCAACATCCCAGCAGCACTTACATCAATGAGCTGTTGCTGCTCGTTATCTGTCATCTGGGTGAGACTGAAGTATTTCCCAGTGAGGTCGCCCTTCAGGCCGGCCAGGGCGTCCACCACCACCCTCTCCACCTCCCGGCGCTCGGCCCGGGTGCAGGCCGGGGGGAGGCTGAGCCCCCGGATGCTGCGGCCCGTTCTCACCCTGGAGGACAGCACGTAGCGCTCGTCAAATAGGCCTGAGTGGATCTGTAAACCAAGAAATATTTATAGTGACGTATAAATAGGCACCAAGTGACCGAATTAAACGTGATTCTAAAAAAAAAATCTCTGTTTCGTTCATGTGAACGTGACCTTGCTGGAATCCAGGTCGGTGGGATGCTTCATGACGTTGGGGTCATAGCCATTGTGCCTCTCTTTGATGATCGGGTCCAGCAGGTCTGAAAATACCTGAAACAGACCCTGAGTGTTTATTTATTATAAAGATGCGAGACTTTCAATCACGGATCTTGGTGTGTAATAAAATTGACTAAATCCCAACTGTAATTCAAATTGCAGATGACCTATGTTACTACACAGTCCTTCTTCAGTCATTCTAGCTCATTCGTGACCCTGTCCTGACCTTTGTCTGTAACCCCAACCCTCACACAGACTGGTTCTTGTAATCCACGGTTAATAAAAAAATATATAATATAATTATATCTGTAACTCAAAGATATTTTTGTCAAGTTGGCAAAGGCCCGAATGAAGAAGGAAATTAAAAGTGGCATGAAGTTGGATCCTCATTCTGGATAGATAATGAAACTTCCCATAAGAGCTGTCCTAGTCTGAAACGCTCCATCTCCTGTGTTGTAATAGTTTCCTCAAAAACAGGGAGGCAAGACTGGTCACTGCCTTCTCTGAAGTTGTTGCAAACATAGACAAAATCGTTTCTCGGTCGTGTTATGATTAAAAACCACCCTCCACTTCTCGTTTGTCGTGGTTTGTGTGTTTGATAAAAGGTGCAGTGACCTCTGACCTCATAGGTCTCCTCGTCTCCTGCCACCATGCCGACGGTCTTGATGAAGGGGTGCCCGGGGTTGTCCACGCCAGTCTGGATGGCCTGGTCCAGCGTGTAGCCGTTGGGTGTGGCCTTATCGCACAGCTTGGAGTAGATGGCAGGTGTCAGGTGACTGGCCATGCAGTTGTTGTGTTTGCGCAGGTCAGGGTACTCCGCACTGGACAAACACAAGGGCAAGATAAGGTGGTGGTGGTGGTGGTGGTGAAAGTGTGTGGGCACTGGTTAATGATGGAACTGTGCCCTGTGCCCTTAGAACTGGCTCAGACTCACTGAAGGACACCTCCACAGGGCACGTACAGAGGTACCTGGGGATTCAACCTGTGACCCGCTGGTTATGGGACATCCTGGTTTCTTACTCATTTAGATATAGATTATATAGAAGAAACAAAGGTCCCAAGGCTGATATATTGGTTTATTATTTATTATTATTATCTTAGCACCTTCAGATAAAAAAAAAATAATGCTGCTAAAGTGAGAAATGACGCCTCTATTTTTAAACTATGCGTTTGGGTTTTCAAATGGGTTGTTCTGGAAAAAGAAGGAAATGCTGTCAGAGACGGCTTTAATCCAAACTAAATACTTAGATGCAGAGTAAGTAGCTTAGCAATTTTCCGCTTCTTGCCGTCTACCAAAGAATGCGGAAGGCTGAGACATTTAAATTTAAAATAAATGGGACATGAAGAAGCTGGGGAAAAAAATCACATACATGTAACCCGCACCGATTAGGATAGATTTTCTCAGGAGCCGACTACATGTGCCCATCAGCGGGAAGAATCTAAATTTGACCTCTTCTGATGTTTCTGATTCACGTGTTTCATCATCTGTGCATACATGGTTCTGTGTCGAGTTATTCTTGTCTGCATACTGGGCAGACATCTTGACCCAGAACTATAACAAACAATCTCATCTGAGAATCACCACCTTTTGTGTTGGAATTCCATCTCCATCCTGGAGAGTAAACACTCTGCCACAATTCAGGTGATCAATACATTGATCAGCGCCAACCTGTGGCAACGGGAAAAGAGCACTGGAAAAATATTTCTGGATGCATGACTCATTTCTACACTATGGAATAGCTATGTATATAAGATCTGAGTAAGTCTTCCACCACTGCCACTAATCCTATATCCACCATTATAAAGAACACAGTCTCCTCATGTCCGGATCCTCCTACAACCTCATAACCATTAAGTCATATTCCCAGGTAGCCTTATCTCGTTTCTAACATCATGATCCTTTTAATGATTAATAACATAAAGTTGTAGGTGTGTGTGTGTTACTGGCAGCAGAATACAGGGTGTGTCCTGCTCTCAGAAACAGTCTGTTCATTGTATAAATAAGGTTTAATAAAACCTCAGCCACTGTGACACACGTGACGTGAGCTCAAAGAAATGGTGGACGCCTTCAGAATGAACGTGTACGTGAGCCGTGTGTGTTGGTGTGAACATCAAGTAATGAGCACAGGGCGTTTTTTGTTTTTTTTTAATATACCTGAGCGTCAGATAACGTTTGACGAAACTGTAGCCTATGGACATCGCTTTATAATCCAGGCAGGCGTGTGTGGTGGGACACGTACGCAGACACCCTCACACATTTTACACTCACACACACTTTATACATTTTTCTTTTAAGGTGAAAGGTTAGGTATGTTTGATTCATATGTACATATATATAATTATATATTAATTATTATTATTATTATTATTATTTTTGGATTCCCATATAGCTGCCTGCAACCAAATATTACTATTATTAAATATTACACCTGCAAGGATTTATGCTTCATATATATGAACATGCATTCAGGTGTCATGCTTTTTGTGTTTTCTATACATTAACATTTTTAAGGCAAACTATATGATTTGATAACAATATTAAAATGAATATGAATAGATTGCATAAAGAGGATAGGTTTCTCAAGGTTATTGAAGATGTGAGGCTGCATGTTTGCAGTTTTTTTTTTTTTTACACACCTCGATTATAATTACAATGTGTGTGGATTGTTATTAGAATTTTCATGAATAAAATACTAAAAAGATTGAATAGTAAATTAAATATCAACCGAACGTTTTATAATCTAAAGAAGATGTTTTTTTTGTGCTGACTCTGAGTCTGTGTGTTTGACTGCAGATTAGCAGTGAGCAGCACAGATTGATGAAGGTGTTACCTGGCAGGGTAACTCCTGCGGACGGGCAGCAGGGCGCCGACATGGTCCCGGTGCAGCAGCAGTCCCACCGTCACCGAGCCTCCGGCCAGAGTCAGCAGCCCGAGGTGGCGTTTGGAGGACAGGATCCTGGAGAAGCTGCTGGCCATCTTAGTTTCCCCCTGAGTGTTATGGACAAAAATAAAATAAAGATGATAATCTTAATCCCACGGTCGCAGGGGGGAGGAGGGAGGGTCAGGTGGATGGGGCGTCTGGGATGAAGTGTCTCTGATGGAATGAATTACACAGATTTAACCCGGAGCGGCGTCAAGACGGGGGGAGTGATGGAGGACGCGTCCGGATGGACAACTCCGCCTTCAAAATAAATGCATGCGCTTACGTAGAACTCCCTCATAAAGTTATGGTTGTTGCAATGTTTGGTGGAAAATTATTATTATTATTTGTTTTGTTTTGTTTAGGGAAATGAATAATTCAAATAATAAATACAACACTGCAGAAACCTTTTCTCAAATGAATGCCATGAAACTATCTGAGGCATTGCATTAAATTCCAAATCTGAATTATAAATATGAAGCTAATTTATAGATAGCAAGAATTTAACTCATATCTTGGATGTGAACTATAGTAAACATTTAAACTGCGTGTTTGTAGGTGAAATACACAGGTGTCTAAGGCCTTCAACTGATGTATGAATATTACAGTTGAGAGGTGGCAAATTTCCCCCAACTTGTGTGTGTTTGCATGTGCATGTTTGTGTGGGACGGTGCGCAATTCTAATTCTAATTCTAATTCTATATATATATATATATATATATTATTTGCACAAGAAGATGAGGCTAAAAAGGTCTTCTGCAAAAATATTTATACTTATATCCTTACAACTCGATTATATTTTTAAATGATTGCATTTCTATAACCTTTTAACTTACATGCTTTAAATTCAGAATATTTATTGTGAAATGTCCTCTGTACAGGAAGTTGCTTGTTCTTATTTTGTTCAGACTGACAGTATTGGAGGCGGAGTGTATGTGTGTGTGTCAAGGACATGATTTCATAGGGTCTGCAGAAGTGGAGGGTTTTATATCCCACTGGGTCACTCCTCAGTACCTAAATGCACAATATTTAATGTTCATCATAAATGAGGAAACGCAGCTTGGCATATTCATTCATCACAAGGTTAAATCAGTCATTCTCCACAGAACAAGTTGCAACTTCCTCAGCGATACGTCACAGCTGATTCGACTTTACTTGAGCAAGAAGCTCAGTGACGCATGGCATATCACTAGTAGTTACACAAAGTTAACTGTGACCTCCAAGTAACGTTAAGAGATTTCATACAAATAGACAATATATATTTAAAAAAATGTATTTCTCAAATGTCCGAGTTTCACCTTCCTAATATTAATTTCTATGATGTTCTGAATTTGAGGGATATACTTAATCTGTCTAAAAATAATAAGCAAAAAGGAATCCTACTTGTAATCTGCAACTTTGTTTTTTTGTTTTACTTATATCAGGTGCCCAACAGGTTCCTCAACAACCTCAGATGCCCATTTACCAACACAAACAGTCTCAGGTGCCTCAGCAGACAAGCTCAGGTAAGGTGTGTCACCTTATCAGACTTTACAGCCAACAACTGGAGTCTGGCACCAAGTTAATCTCTTATATAATGAAGAATTTTATACAAAGAAGTAACTTAGAAAACAACGATCAGTTCTGAGGACATTTCTATTATCATCAGGATCATAAACTCGGGGCCATTGACACGTATTAAACCGATATCGCATGTGCAACATTAAGCTACCTGAACATGTGAATACTTATAATTATAGTTTGTGAGCAGTGAACTTTGAATTGGTGATTAAGCTTTTATTTGCTTGCAGTTGATTGGCGGGAATTATAAAATTCCTACCGAGCCAGTTTTAATTTATATTACTATATTACTAACTATATTACTATTACTGATTTTCTGCATAGCACAATTCTCAAAATTTTTTCGTGAATGTTGTCAAAATAGAAAAAGTACAAAAAAACATTTTCAAAAACTCAATTAAGAAAATTGTTATTTATTTACATAAGACTTTGGCAACAGGTTGACAACATGGATCACTCATAAGGGCTTCCCTTTTTACTTAAAATCAATTTTATGACCAGAACAAACAAACTAATAAATAGACATGAAGAAGGCTTCTTTCCACAAATGACGGCCCTACTTTGATTGCGGAAAGGCGGATTCACGTTTGAAAGGAAAATAAATAAAATGAGCACACGAAGGCCCGTACAGTAAGCATGGCATACTCGGAATAGGAAAGTTATTTGTACAAACAGAAAGAGCAATTTTAGAGGCGCATCTTTTCAACTGTGTATTAAACCTACTTACCACATCAATCTCAGGTCGTAACTGAGAGAGAACCAGTGGTCGGAGCAGAAAATGTCGGGGTCAGCCCACTGAGAGAGACGTTCATTCGTCTACAAAGACCATTCAAGCGGTGCCTGAAAGACCCGCTTCAGATCTGCCATCAAAGGCAGTGCGGGGCTCAAAACTTCACGGTAGGACAAAGAATGGATAAAACTTTTTTTTTTTCCCCCTTTCGCCTGCCCAAATGTTTGTGTGGTTTAGTGGAGCAGTCGCTTCCTGCTGAAGGTCTTCCCCGTGGCCAAGCGTCCCTCCACTTCAATCCTTCTCCCCGACGCAGCCTCATCTACAAAGTGAAGTCAAGAACAATGCATTTTATTTTTGCCCATATAGAGGTTAGAAGATTACAATCAGTCCCTATTATGGTTGAAGCAGTTATATGTTAATTAGGTGTGATTTGGTGAAAAAGCCCATAATAATGAAATTTCATTGAATGATGTCCTGTGCGGTAAAACATATCTAAACCAATCAAGGAGGTTACAAAGCCGCATTTTATATTGTCAATGTTAAGTGTACCGTTTATTGAATAGGCACATGTATCTTTTTGCAATTGCAAAAACAAAAATACGGGGTAAAAAAAAACAAAAAAAAAAACACAAGCAGTGTCGTGCGCTTCTTACCTCTAAAAGTTGGGGTTCTCTTACTTGCAGACCCCGTTTTCCCCTTGAACAACAACGGCGAATGAGTGAGGGCCAGAATCCCGCTCGCTGTCACTGGCTTTGTCACCTTTGAGCTGGGAGGAGTCGCTACTGGTAATAAGAACAAAAAAAAAAAAAAAAAAAGATTTGTTCTGTAAATTCATGCATGTCCCCAATCCCAGTAGTTCATAAAAAAAACAAAACAAAAAAAGAAACAAAAAAACAATCTTTGCATTTTGTTGTGAGTGCGTCCCCCCCACAGCTCACCTGTCTTGACGCCAGGAGCCCAGTTGTTTTCTTCTTCTGCTCTCTGAGGCTCGCTGCAGTCGGGAGGCTGAGTCAGCTTATCGATCCAGCAAGTGTCGTCTCCGGGATCTAACGGAGAAGCGTCGGCTGGGAACGGAGCCAACGCTTTCAGAGCTTTGTTGTTGGAGGGCTCGTCGGTGTCCTCCGTGTCCTGCAGCCTGCTCACTCCGAGCTCGGCCTCCTCCAGCAGCTCCTCCAGCAGGCGCTCCCCCCTCAGGCCGCGCTCTTTGCCCCCGACCACGCCCACATGGGCCCTCTTCCTGCGGGGCCAGCTGTTGAGATTGTCCGGCGTCACTCTTCCGCTCTGAGGCGAGGGGGTCAGGGGGATCACCTCTGCGATGGCCACGGGCGATATGGCTCCTCCGGCGTGGCGCGTGGGGGTGTAGCTCTGGCAGATGTAGGTTTGGACGCCTTTCCCGGGCGTGCTCTTGGCCGGCGTGGCGTGGGCGCAGACGGACGGCGACACACACGCGGCGTCTCTGTGTTTAGAGAACAAAGCCAACGGGCTCTCCAGCTGTTTCACGCCCACCGACGGGCTCCGACCTCCTGATCGAGGACTTCCATCTGGACCTGCGTTTATAGAATCTATTCTCTTGATTTTGAGCGTGGGGAGTCCCGATTTGGGCATCGCCATCTCTACTTGATAGGTCAACGGATTGGGCGTGCCCCCGCCTTTTCGTTGAGGCGATCTCGCAGGGCCTCTGGGGGTTGAGAAGCGAGGGGAATCGTTTCCGTACCCCAAGCGCGCCGCGGCCTCCCTCTGTTGGCGGTCGGGGGTCTGGCGGAAACCATAGTTTCTCCCAGGTGTCCCTTGATGAAGCGCCAGGCGGGGTCTGGGCGAGGCGGCGTTGGGCAGAAAGTCTTCACCGGACTTGGACGGCTTTCGTGAAAAGCTGATGTTCATTTTGAGGCCGCCGCTGAACTGGGCCTTCACGACTTCTGCGTCAACGATGTCCATACTGTCGTCGTCTGAGGTAGCAGAGGTCAAACGGGAAGAGTCGCATGGCTGCGAATCCGTGTGGGAGCTGGAGTCGGAGGATTGGAGCGCTTCGGTCTGTGCGTCTCCCTTCCTATTCGTGAGGTCGCAGTTCTCTGCAGGTCCTGTTTGGACCTCGGAGGGAACATTCTCACTGGACTGGGATCTTAAGCTTTGTCTGGTGATTCTCGCGCCTTGAACGGACCTTCTTCTCCTCGGAGACTTTCCTGAAGTCTCCGATGGCTCTGAAATAGTCCCTCCTCCTGGTGTCAATGCTGCTTTACACGGGGAGGACGGGCTTTTGGCAGGAGTCCGCCCGGAGCGAGTGACCATTTGGTAAGTAGGGCTGGGGGTCTTGTTTTGAGCCGGGGTGCTGGGGGAGATGTGGGGGTCCGAAGGGGGCGTGTACTGCGGAGGAGGCTGGTGCAGTTGACAAACAGTTTTTTCAGGTGTTTTCATCCGGTTGTAAAGTTCCTCAGAGGACGACTGACCGTCTTCCGGAGTCAAAATGACACTACTTGTGTTTTCCGAAACCTTCACGGGACAAGTCTTTTCTGGGGTTTTGAAAATGTCTCTTTTAGCATTTGTGGTTCTACCGGGACTGCTGAACTTGTTGGGTCTCGGAGACCTTCGGGACCCAAAACAGGGCGACTCGGGTACTTTGAAAGTGGTGCTCTTCTCCACCATTGTAAACTTCTGTGGAGACGGGGACCATGTGACGCTTTTCTTGGGAGTCCTAGAAAGTGGGCTGCTCAGCATATGGGATGCAGAGGAGGAACCGCCTTCAACCAAAGCCTTAACCGGAGTCCTGAGAATACTCTTGAGCGGGCTCATGACGGGGCTTTGGTTTCTGGCAGCCTCTACGAGAAGAGTCCTTCTGGCGGGCGATCTGAACGGACTGCCCCGCAGAGCCCTGAGCTCACGTGAGCTGCCCGCCGCTGGGAGAACCTGCCTCCTTGATGAAGGGGGAGTTTTAGGTGGTCCTCGAGTCCGAAGGGTCCTGGGCGTCTGGGGAGTCGTGTTCCCAAGAGGGGCCGTGCCACGTCTGCTGGGCGACTTTGTTGGCGTTTTATTTGGGCTCTAAAAAGGATTTAAAAAAAATGTACAATGTTTGGAAATCTCAGTATAGAGATAGTGATTCATATATTTTTAGTGACCCAAATTATTAAATGCAGAACTTACCTCAAAGACACCGGTGTCGGTGGACAGTCGGGATCTGGTGACCCGTTTTGCACCAGGCTGGAGAGACGGTCGAGTGGGCGAATCAGCCGCTCCGAAAAGAAGACGCATGGGGGACTGGACTTTTTTTACATTAACCTCATTAGCTTTGCCCTCACTGGGAGTCAGCTGGGAGGCAGAGAGAGCCCGGTCAAAGTTGCGTGAACGAGGTTGAGAACTCGAGTAGAAAGAGTTGGAGTATCTTCTGGCAAACTTCTTAATCCTGGGGCTCCGTCTTAGATCTGATACGAAGCCAAAACACAAAAACAAAATCAGCATGCCTATAATCACACTTTTTGAAATAGTTGACCCTGAAAAGGAATAAATACTGTAATGTCCGTCAAATACCTTCAGCGGGTTTAACTGGCGACTCTTCCACGATGCACTCCTCAGCCGAGTCAGATCTCCTGGGAAAAAAAACTTTTGTGAGGCACGGCGAGCTTTTCACATTCCAGACAAACATTTTCAATGACGGAAACATACCTTCCCATTTGCTGCCGATATAGAAGGCGACTGGACACTTGCTTGTGATGTGGTGTCTCACACACTTTCTTGGTTAGAAGTTTGTGTCTCTCTGAAAAGTAGAATATACAGTATATACATATATTGTTTTGCAAACAAGTCATGATTATTATCTCCAAGAAAATACCACAGTAATTATGAAAATGAATCTGTACAAACGTACCATCAGACTCATTAGATCGCTTGCGTTTCAGTCCCTCCACGGCTGAAACAGACTGGCTCCTGGGCAGCTTGGCTTTCTTCGAAGGGGAAACGGTCTCCTGGTTGAACAGGTTTCTCCTCACCTTTGTCACCTCTGTGGATCATCAGAACATGGTCTGTATTTGGGATTGCGATGGGTATACTGTAGCACACTCTGGCTAACTTGTGTATTTAAAAGACTGAGATAGGGAAGAGCTCAAAGATTTAGGAGGAGTGTTTGGCACGGATTGAAATCATATTAGACAAGAACCGTAACATACCTTGTGTTTCTTGTTTCGGAGGAGGAGGTTTTTCGGGAGCAACAGACACCTTTGACTTGGACTAAAAAAAAGTTACATGGATTAGAACCTAGAATAACCACAAAACATGTGAAAGGTATGGTATGTATGCCATCTTACAGATCTTGTCGTCTTTTTTGGAATCTCTATTTGCCGAAGACTCTGAGAGGATTCGGCCATACTGCGATGACGAGTCAGCATCCCACTCCTGAAAGCGAAAAAATAAAAATGGAATAATAATAATAGTTCTTGGTCATTCCTAATACGCAATAAACGTATTATCTCCCGTCCCGTCTCACCTCCTCTTGCTGGCGGAGCGATTTCGCAGGTCCTGCAGGCGATCCGAGACCGTGCTTTGTGAGGAGAGGACGGACGAGGAGTTGGACGGAGAAACACTGTCCTTGGCAACAGACTCGTCACTGAAGAAGTCAGATGGCAGAACAGCCACCAGAGCCTCGGGGAGCTGGGTGCCCAGACTGTTGTAGATGTCAGCGAGCACCCTGGGGACCGCGGTCAGGAACCTGCCATGGTGCAAAACGGCAACTGTTGGATTCTTACAACTATAGACGGGAAAGATTTGGCTCGGTCTGGTTAGGGTTAGGGGGTTTCACATTTGTAACCCTAAAATGGGGGTTATACCTTTGGAATTAGGGTTAGGGTTTCAGTGAAAGGGAACTGCTACAGTGATGGGAATAGGTCCCGTGGGGGTCGGTCCCAAGAGAGTCTGAACACCCCTGTTCTAGAGGACGTAGGCTCTTACCGTGGAAGAACCTCATCTTGAAGGAACCTTGTTAGGCAAACAGGGTCTTTCGTTAGCGATATTATCCTGAGCATTTCAGCCGCCTAATCAAAAGGAGAAATATACATATATATATATACATTTACTTACGTAACATACACTTTACTGTGCCACCAGTGGAGTTCAATTTTAAACTTTGCTCATGTGGCAGATCTTTGCTGTTACAGAAAAAAAATAAAATAAAAGGGGTACCAGGAAGTACTCCATACCTCCTCTGCCATCTGGTCGGCATCCAGTGAGTCGGACGGCTCCGCAGAAAAAAGTTTGCACAACTCCAGCCTCAGCACCACCTGACACTGGCACCTAGAGCAGACAACCCATGTTACTGGCACTTAAAACGAAACCGTTTCAACCCAAATTCATCAGAGCAAATATATATGCAATAACTAGCCCCAGACACCAAGCACAAATTACTGTCAGTGTGAGTGAAACCACTGCCGGCGGTTTAGTGGAGCAGTCAGTGAGGTTTAAATATTTTGTCCACAAAAAAGGAAAGTTAAGCTTATGGATCAGATAACACTTACTCCCTGACTTTGGTATTAACATCAGCAGCTGTGCCATAGAGCTGCCTGACTGATTTACTGGTCTTGAGGAGGTGCTGCTGGACAAACCTGGAGGTCTTCACCTGTAAAGCGGTCATAAACATGTGAATGTCTGTGATTCATGTGATCTAAAGAATGCTTTGATTATCCTGATAAGACAAGCACCTGCAGCCTCATCCTTATTATTGGCGAATTAATTCATTTGATCAAAACAAAATCTTGAAAAAAAAAAACAGTTGGAGGTACCACATGTCTCACCTCCTGACTGAGGAAGGCATTCACAGCAGATAGGAGCTGCTGGACAGCAGGGAGGACAGACGAGTCTCTCTCTGCCAGAGTCTTCTCATAGCTGGAGTTCAAATGGGAGAGCAGCTCTTCCTCACTAAAGAATGCTGGGTGAAGGGAGAAAACACATTACGTGATCTATTGGAAACACCAATCAGACCAATAGACCATCAGTTACGCAAGTCGTGACAGAGACACTCACTGATGGCCTTTGCTACTCCAGATTTGTTCCTGTCACTCGACCGTCTCTTGCCCAGTTTGTCTGCCCCCCTGCCATCTCCCCCCTGCTGCTCGGCCTCAGACTGGTTCTTCTGGGCTTTCACATTCAGACGCGCCACATTCAGCATCTGCAGGGAGCGGCTCATGGTCTTCATCTTCTGTTTCACTGGTGTGCGTTGGGCACCACCTGTAGATCAAAGCAGGAAAATGTTACACAATAAGAAAATACTAATAAACTCATCCAATCTTCATAGACAACCACAGAAAAAACTGAGACGCAGCTCTCTTACGTTTTTTGCCCCTCTTGTTTTCTGTGCCCGTCTGATAGAGTTCAGCCAGGCCAGCGATCAGCTCCTGTTGAAGGACAGACATCTCTTCCTCCTCTTTCTGCTCTGGCACTGCATGTAGCAATCTGTACAACAAAGTACCAACATCTGCATTGTACACTGCTTGTTCTCAAAGGTGCCATAAGGATGTTTTTTTAAAGTGTCCACATCAGAACGTACATACCTTATTGACTCCATTAAATGAGAACTCACTCCTGACTGGTCCGATTGAGGGAACCAAGTCTCCAACATGCCTGTTGTCATTGGGCAATGGTTGACTTCTTGCTGAGCCCACTCGGGGACCTTAGGTTGGTCCTTCGGTGTGTCTGAGGAGGAAAAAAACAAATACAAATGGCAAACAATTCAATAATGAATATAAAATAAAACACTTGAAACCATCTGAAATATTGAGTTTCTTTCATAAATGCACATTGATTGTATATAATATATATACATTCACAAAATAACCAATCATAATAGGGATCATTTAAACTTCTTATTTCTGTCTTTAAACTTGTATCAGCAAACATGTACATGGATAAAACATATACAATTGTAATAAGCCAATATCACATTGGCCGTGTCCATTTTTTGGTCTAGGTCTATTCCTTACCATCAGCACTGTCAGCATCCTCCTCCATCATGTTATACACTACTCCAAGAACACTGCTCACAACATCTGGCAGGTCAGCTGACGTATCAGCGGACGCAGTGCTGACGTTTTCGTTGGTCAGGAGTTGGTCATGTTGAGCTAATGCAGGTTGGAGAAGGGTGAGAAGAGCTGTCGCAGGTGACAAGGGCGAGAGGACAGCTGAGCGCACCAGGCCGCTGTCATTGACATCAGCAAGCTTGGTGGAAAAAGGGAAAAATAGAGAGAAGTAAATTAGAAGACTCAAACAGAAAAGAAGAATATTCAATCTGTTGATTCTTTCAATCTGCTAGGATATTGGCAAACCAATATAATGCCCAACCCAGCCCAAAGACTGCACTAACCCTAACCCTCTGTTGTAATTAAAACAATTAATTAAGCCCAACTTAACCAATCATGGAAAAAATGTTGATGTTTTTTTTGTTTTAAATCTCACCATGTGCAGAGCATGAGCAGATAGGTCTGAAAGAAGACGTTGGAAGACAGCAGCCCCTTGCTCATTTCTGCCGGAGCACTGGAGCACCCATGACTCTGTGGGGACCTGTGTCAGTGATGAGGCGTCCCAGCCCTGCAGCACTGCCTTCACACACACTTCCACCGACTCTGGGAGAAGCCTCTGTCTGCGAGACACCGGTTCAACCGTGACATCACAGCTCTGCGTCACATCACCTGGTTGGAAAACAAAAACATCACTTTGTCTCAAGGCTGTTCAATATCAGAATGTAAACAAAAGATCACACAAACAGTTTTAACAGCTGCGCTATGTCAGTCCATGTCACTGACCTTGCTCCCACCGCAGAATACCCCCAATGACAGGAAAAGCCAGGCGGTAGAGTCTTTCAGCAGACAGCAGGTAGCCGATGCTGGACCTGAAGGTAAAGACCTCTGGCCTGAAGGCTGAGTTGGGTTCCTGATTGCAGCAGAGGTTCAGCAGTGCAGACACAGGGATCACTCTGCCCCCCATCTGAGCCAGGACCTCAGACAACCTGTCAGAGCCCAGGTGGTCCTCACGCCTGGACACCTGCAATAAGACACATGGCTGCTTGTATCAATCTGGCAGGAATTTGAGCACTGTGCACCTCTGTGTCAGGTAGCTATACAATGGTGATGCACCAATATTTAAAGCCATCATAAAATCCTCCACTCACAACAACTCACAATTGGGGTCAATGCATGGAGTGTGAAGCTGTTTAAACTTCTTCACATATTTTCATCACAATAGTTAACAGGCTTAAAATTATAAATTACTCTTCTTACATGCACAATTTTAATAGACATAATGTAGATTTTAAATGATATTTAAGCCCATCGTGTTGCTTAGTTGTATAAATAATGTCCCGTTTTATTTCTGTACTCACATGGAAATTTGATGTGCTGTCAATCCAGTGCAGCACCACCTGTCGCTGGACCAACATGTCGTGAAGGCCCTTGGATAGAATTTGTTCCGTCCCATCTGTGGCCAGGTCCCGGTTCCCCAAAGACAGATAGTCCACGAGCTGTGTCCTGGAGCGCGGACACTGTGAAACAATAAACACCACATTCCTCCCATGGTTGGAGACGTCCTCCTCCTGGGACACAGTGGGCTTCCTGGGCCTCAGGTACACTTTGGTGGGAGAGGTGATGTCCGGTCTGTCCCATTGGAAGTCCAACAGGGTTTCTTTGAGTGCGTTTTGGACTGAAGCAGATCGACACACTTGCTGCTTCTGCTTCTCCTTCGACTCAAACTTGCCTTCAAACTCCAATTCAAAGTCCTCGAAGGTTTTGTGCCGGAGCTCCTTGAAGTCCGACCCCCTGGATATGAGGCTGGCATTACGTCCACTTTTAGACTGAAAAAACTTATAACCCCAGCGCACCTTCTCGAATCCGTATTTGTAACCGAAGTGCAGCAAAATGTGCAGAACGCCTCGTTTCACCAGGTGACTCCTGACATCCAGCTGATCGCCCGGATCACGCTCTCCGTGGTAATCCACATCGATCACAAACACCAAGTTGTGTACAGCCATACCCTCCAATGCAGCGTCCCCGGAGACAGCGTGGCTCCAGGGTCCAGAGGACCATGAAAACACCTCAGCCTCGGTCAAGTGTAATCCACTCCGGTGTCACTACATTAATAAACGTAGTTTTAACAGCTGCTCATTGTTTGTGTGTGTGTTCACGGAGACGCCATTTACAGCTGCCAGTTAGCTAACTTCTGCTAGTTGCCTGAGCTAACGTGTTTACACATAAGCTCCAGAACATTGCATACTGGTTGTTTTAGACTAGTATCTGCGGTATAAAAGGGACACGTCAAAGCTTATTTAAGTATTATTTAGAGTCCCGTGCAACGTTATTCACACATACCTTAAGTTAACAGTCGCCATTTTCTGCTCTGTCCTTAACCGTTCGCGCTCCTTGAACGAAGGTCCACCTCTGTACTGTCATTGGGTAGGTCCTCTACTGCGTACAATCTCATTGGTCTAAAATAACGCATACTTAGCTCGGCTATGAGGATGTGTTTTGATTGGACCAATGCGCCGTCAATCAAATGGGCGGGGTATACATTAGCGAAAGGCAGCGCTCAGATTTAACTTTTAAAAACATCCACCTGCTCCGTCACGCTGTGATTTAATTACTGTACATTGGGTCATTACATATTTTACTCGTTTCTCTCTGTGTTTTGTTCAAGTTGCTCCATTTATCTGTGTTTAAGGAAAAAAAGACACAAATACATTTTTTGGCTGCAAAGAGAATTTGCTCTGATGCCAAATAAAGCAGTGAGAACAAGATCTTGGCACTCTCAGTGAATCCTCGTCTCTCACTGCCTAAAATGGAAAAAGAAAAACATTTCCAATCACTGCTGTGTTTAGCTCTGTTTTGTTCCATGGATATTTTCATTGCAACCAGGGTAAGGCACAAAAAGCACATAATAAAGGTATTAACACTGGATTTCTGTATTTGTGTAATTCAATGACTTAAAGTTCGACTATATGATATTGTGAGAGTGCATTAATGTACAATGCAGAATAATAAACCATATATATTAAATAACTTCACCCAGCAACATTATTATTTTCAAAATTGGAAGGCACACTTTTATCAAAGTAGCTCTTTCTTCATTTAAACTTTGGAAATTGTATAATCTTCAAAATTATGGACCCTGTCTGTCCCTTTTTCATATAATTTATAAGAGCGTAACAAAAGTCAGTGCGGCGTCTTTCTCATTTTTTCAGGGCTGGAGGGTAAACCAAAAGAAAAAGACAGATTTAAGCAAGTACAACACTGGGATAGGAGGTATGTGGGTCACCTTCTGTTGTGCATCCGTTCTCACCTCTTTTCTGTAGCACCAGGGGGAGGTGAAGAGCTTAGAAAAAAGGCTTGAAAAAGGAGGCATCAAAGAGGCATGCTGAATGCTCCGGAAACAGACTCCTTCCAAATCAGAGAACAGAATGTAGGTCATAGATGCTTTCAGGAGCGTGAGAACACAAACATATATACTGGTGTAAACACAAATGGGTGAACACAAAGTGTGTGCAAACATGTGCACATGGTCACTTGTTGATATCTCTAATGGAACCGAAAACGTGTCCCAATAATAATAACAATAATTAAATCTGGTGCATTAACAAAAAATGTATAAATAAATATGCAAAAGTGTGCACAGTTAATTCTTAGAGAAATTGGAGAACAGGGTAAAACTAAATGCTAGGCACGTAATAAAATAAGAACATTACCCCTTCAATAACTGAAAAATTCAAAAATAATTTGCTGGACAACAAGCAGGAAATGCTTCTCACGTGAGTGGGTTATGCAATTGTTAATTCTTGGCCTAGACTGACATTTCGTACCTGCAACCGCTGCCTGTTTCTTGAAGCCCAGTTGATCAGGGTGTTCTTTGATTCATTATATAACACAGTTTCCACCCACAGTGTTGTAACCATGAACAACGCGTGGGATGGCCATCCATCTTGGCTCAGAATTGTAACTGTCTGTTGTTCACGAACAAAGCTCCTCTCAAGAAGTTTCTCTTCTACAAACACAAAAGAAAAAATACAAAAATGGCACTTTAACCATGTTCTGTGTATTTCAAACTCTTCTCAGCCCAATCTTCAGCCTTCAGGTCATGTTGCCTGTTGCCTACTTACCACACGTTGTGTCTGTACAGTTTGTTCTATCTGCTTCGCACACCTGATGATTGCCACTCTTTGAGCAATTTTGTGTGCTCTCGGGTTGTTCACTCAGAGAAGAAATGGCCTCATCTCCTCCACACCAGGAAAACTAGGACGATGGAGAAAGAGGGCAGAACCTTACTTCCGCATTTCTCTTTCTTATAACTCTCCCACACTCCTTTGGCGAAATCTCAGTGACGCAAATCAGATTTCCCAGACTCATTGTGACACAAAAAAACCTGATAAAAACAGGCCGTAACTCTTCTGTGAATTTGGTTAAGTGTGACAGCTCTACAAGCACTATACAATGAGTAATGTGTGTTTATGTCAGAAAGATTCTCTCTCTCTCTCTCTCTCTCTCTCTCTCTCTCTGGGAGTCTGACTATATATTTGTTTTATTTAATCATTAAATAGGATGTGGAATAATAAAGAAAACAATCTCCAACTATGAATAGCAGCCCACAGTTGTTTCCTTTTCTTTCTCCCAAATGCTGATCTTCTACCTGTAAATTAAAATGATGTGATCCACGTCCCAGTCCAAAACTTAAAGCATCTCACCTCTGGTGAGAACGTCTCTCTCTTGTCTTTGGCGACGTTCTATGAAAGCGAACCAGGTTCTCCCCGAAAACCCCCTGGAGCATTGTGTCCATGTGCTGACCCGCCTGCCCTCAGAGTGCATCATGGTAGGCGGGTTTATGGCTCCAGGGGGCACTTCTCTCAGCGGGCTGGTGGCTGCCTTCGCTGATGAGAACATGACATTACTGAAAGTGCGTCACCGGCCCAGCCAGCATGCAGCAGACTCAGGTCAGATACTGAGAGTTTACCTGAGGTACTGTCATCACTTTACCTTCATGAACAGTGGCTATGGACAAGCTTTGTGTTTCTGTCTTCACACATACTGTACATCAAAAACTTTGTATCAAAATATTTTCTCTGGTTATATCTTTTCTTGGAACTGTTATTCATTGAACTTTGCATCCGTTGCCATAGTTACTTGCATTCTTTTCTGGCCTTTTCGTCTAAACCAGGTTGCCCACTCAGTTGATGTTAAAAAAAAAGGGTCACATTGATCCAGTATTAATGAACAGCGCATTTTTATTGAAGCAATTGCTTCTGTATAATGCTTCTTCAACAGTGAATTAATAATTAAAGGGGGAAAAAAGGGAAATTGACTCAACCTAATTGAAAATATTTATTTAGGTACACATCACAAACATTGTGACATAGTTGTATCAAGTAAAACAAATATAAAGTATAAAGGTTATGATTTTCTTTGAAAGTCAGAATTTGAGAAACAGTGGGAATGAGCAAAATATATATATATATATCACAACTAAAACTCCAATGGTGTTATGAATGAAATAAGGGAATAAATAAAAACATTTAGAAAGGCATGTTTTCGCTCGAGGAATCGAAGCAAGAGCAGTGATTTCATTCATAGTGAAGCAGGAAAACAACTCTTGACAAAAGTTTCCGTAACGGTTCTTCTACTTCCTGCGTGACAGCCAGGTCACTTCTGATGCTCCCTACATTGCTCAGTCAAAGCACAGTGTGGTAAGTCACAATACTAACTTCTTTTTTTTTTAACAGTCCTTTTTTATGGTGACTGGTCAAGTAGAAAAAAAACAACAACTCTGGACTGAAAAAATATCAACCATCTATCACATTTCTCCTCACACACATCAAGGGTAGAAAAAGGAATACATCTGAAGAGTGGTGTGCTCAACACTGCGTCATCTGCTACCTTTAGTTGACACACATTCCTCATACTGCGCCTCGGTACAACCAGCAGCTGGCACACCGGTACACATCTTTAGAAAAATGCTTCAGGTGCCTCCTCAAACTAAACACTGTAGTTTGATACATGTTAGTACAAGTGTATATTAAATGCTGACTTCTGTATGAAAGCAGGAGCTCACACACACATTCCCGCACACGCACACGCACAAACAAATTCATACAAACACACAGAAGATAGGCTGGCCAACGGGCCAGTTTGGTTCAGTTCATTTGGCCTCCAATCGAAGCGGCGTCAAGGCGAAGCATTGGCACGTGGCTGCAGGGAGGTGGAGGTGTACCCCCGCCCCCCGGTCCTCAGTGGGTGGAGTCGGAGTCACTGGAGTCCAGGCTGGCCTGCGTGGGCGTGGGGGTGCAGCCGTGGTGGGCGGCCGGTGGGCAGTGGAGGGTCTGCGTGCTCCGCCGCAGGTTCTCCAGGGACTGAAGGAAGGAGCGGCGCGCCCTCTCCTCCTCCACGGGGGTGGAGCCCTCCTCCTCCACCTCTGCGATCTCAGCGAAGGTGACGGGCTGCGTTTTGAAGCGAGCCTCACGGGGTCGGCGGGAGCGGCTCTTGCCTCTGGCCGGGCCCTTGGGGACGGGCAGCTGCTGGGGGAACTCCTCCATGGCGGAGGCCATGAGGTGGGCTGGCAGGGCATGGAAGCGCGAGGCCTCCATCACCATCTGGTGCACAGCGGCCATTGGGTGGAGATGAAGCCCAGAAGGTGATGACAGGAAATGTTTTAAATCGAATGTTCAAACACCGGGTTGGAAAGCCACAGGCGGGACAAAGTTGAGAAAAGAGTCTCAGAGTTGTCTTTTCTTTGCTCTTTGGATTAAGAAATCTAAAAGAGTTCTTCCAAAGCCAAAAAAAAAAACTCTCCTCAAAGATCTGAGTCCACACACACAAAAGAGGAATCAGCTGAGGAGCTGCTCTGGTTTCTGCTCATCACTCCTCACACTGGCTGAAGACGCTCTTCGCTCTGGATGCTCCCTGTGTTCAGTGTGTGAGTCTCTCTCTGCTCAGGCTAATGCCACCAGCAGCTCCGGCTCTCTCTTTTAAAGCAGCTCTCTCTCTCTCTCTCTCTCTCTCTCTCTCTCTGCCAGCCAGGTCCCTCCCACTCCCCCCCTTCTTTACTTCCAGTCATGGCTCTGGCAACCAGTCAGTCACCCCCCCAGAGCGTGTGTGTGTGTGTGTTTGTGTGCGTGTGAGAGATGTGCAGACAGTGAGTTGAGTCGGGGAAAATGAATGGTAGAGATAGGAGGGGGCGAGAGGGGGGGAGAGAGAGAGAGGTTTCCCAAATCAAAGTCATGATTAATTCCCAACAGTGTGGGACAGTCCTGGGAATACAGGGGTGTGCAGCTCTGCGCGGCAAAAATACCAATGCAAGGGAGGGAGAGGCTAAGTGCTTCCCTTAAATATTCTGTTTCTACACAACTTAACTGCAACAGGACACTTTTCTAAGAGAACAGCATTTTGTTGTTATGGCTGAAGCCATTCGAGAGCGGGAAGGCGATGAATCACGTTGTCACTGCGGCCTGTTTGTTTGGTGTTGTCAAGGGATCCCCATTCGTTTTGCAATAACATATTAATCTCACATTACGGCACCTGAATAAATCCTTCACAAAATAAACGGATGAAATGAATCATAATACACTGGAATTAAATGTAGGACCCACTTCATCGAATGAGGCTACCCCAATAATTATACGGATGCAAACATGCACCAAAAATGATGCTATTTCACAAAAACGGTGACTGGAGAACGCTGCCCTTAAAATAAACCCAGAATGTTCCCCAGTAGCAAAGATACAAAAGGTCAGGGTTCAATGGGAGTCCTACTGAGAGAATTCAAAGACATAAACATATGAAACTCTTTCGATTTAACTATTGTTATCTTCAGTTTTAACACAGACACCGGAGCTTCATCCTGGCAGTCAACATGTGGCGTCATCCTAAGGGAAAGCGCAATGGCTAAATTTACCAGTGACGCTGCGGACGGGCGGGTGTCCCGGATGGTGTGGATGGCCCAGATAGGTTACATTCACGCTGCAGCTGAATCTGTCCCAGTTCAGACTTTTTCTTCTCTGACACAGACCAGATGTTGTCTGAACCCGAAAACATTTGTCATTGAGATAAAAAAAATAAAAATAAAATCCCAGAGTCCCATCATTAGCCGCTCAACCTTTGATTTGCATAGTAACGCACGAGGTCTCTGCTGTCGTCATGAAAAGGAAAATTCTCGTCTCTGAATACCAGCTCTGTCAGAACGTGTCCCGCCGAAATGTCACTCTACAATCTCTGGAGGGACGGTGGATGTGTTCGTCACATACAATAATGTCACGGGCGACGTCTGCTGAACTGAACGAAACCAATATTGTTAAATGGCTTCAATGTATTTTTCGGAGACGCGTATTACTCGCTAATTTGATTCTATCGGTTACTAAATAATGCAAATGGGAGACGGCTGAATAAATAGCGTTTGGGGGTTCGATTGAGCCACAAGCTCTGGGATCTATTACTCAAACTGGCAGTCTGTTCACAGTTTTACTTCTTTTTTATTATGCATGCTTTATTTCGTTTTTGGGAAATCAAGACTTTACCAATGCACGTTCATGAGCGTGATAGATACCTCTCGGACGCACACTACACACACTTAGTCATAGTCCGCGAATACATTCCGGGGGCACGTGGCAGGCATGGCAACACGATCCCAACTATCTCTCAGGAGCAAACCCGGGTGTCATCTATAGCCTCTAATATTAACTTCTATATGTCACGCTTATATATTACTACCAGAGGTAACTGAGCTTTCATGGTCTTTCCTTCCTCCTGAGTTTTCTGGGGTGACGCCATGGCTTGAAACAGCTTCTATGTTTTATCAGGCATTCCTAGGATGACACCCACAGTGTCATGTGTGCAGACACGCACACACACACACAACGACACACTACACTCAGCACGGTTGCAAGTTGAGGATTTCAACTTGCAAATACACACTTGGCTCTATTTTGGAGCCTACCTAAGGTCAGGTGACATCACGTGACATCTTTGATTCGCTCTGAATATGTGTGTGTGTGTGTGTGTTGTCATGCACACATGCATGTTTCTATTTTTCCTCACCCATTTCATTTTGCATTTGTGCCTCATGACACACTCGAATGGGAAGTGCACTGAGCAGCGAGTAAATGAGTCAAAAGCTGCACGCTTGTGAGTCCTTGAACGACTTGTTTTGCGAAGAGACCCCCGCCAAGGTTGGTTTTGCTTTGCACAAGGACAGAGTCAGGCAAAACATTATTCAGTAAAGTTAAGATAAGATCAGATAAGTGAAGGTCCAAAACACATATACAATAAATGTGAGATGAAATATTTTTAGATTTCAAATAACATAAATCACTATATAGAAAAGATTTTGTTCCTGTTGAATTCACAAATGTCCATAATTATTGGTCTATTATTATTATTATTATAATGAGTTTAATGTTTAACAGCTTAATCGCTGTAAGCTTTTATATTTCAATGTAACGTAAGCAACACTGTTGCAGAGGTCGTCCCGGGTCCTGCCCTGCTTTGTCTTGTACTGTATCCTGTGTCCAACAGCTGATGGCACATCACGGAGAACAGCTCCAGTGAACAGCTTGGACAGAGGCAGCTCAAAAATAATCCCCTGAAATCCTCTCCATGATCCCCTACACTACCCCCTCTGCACCTAATTATGATTTACTGACATTTGAAATAGCTTTCCTTATAGTTTCTTTTCAATGTGCACAGGCATGCTGTATCTGGTCGGATTTGAGCCATTATTATTATTATTATTATCAACTGCAATGGAAATTACATTCCGTGAGTGTAATTAACAAGTGAGCTCCACTTTCACCAGCTTTCACTCCGTGTGTGAGTGTGTCTGTGTGTTTATATGTGTGAGTGTAGTATATGTGGGTAGAGTTACAGGGATACATGTATGGCACTATTCTAATTGGCACGACACACTCCACAGACTCGTCGCTGTACGGCAGATAAAGGTGGGCATGAAATATTCTGAATGTACCTGTGTTTGTTTGCACTTATGAAAAAAGAAGCAGCAGCTACACTGCGCATAAGCCAACTCACTCCAGTACATCCTAACTCTCAAACAGCCGTCACACACTTCAGCAAAGTTAAAGTTGCGTTAAAGGTCAAACTTCCCAGCCCTACATTCTTTGTCATTATTTATGTCACACCAAAGCCACAGGTGACGGAGAGACGCAAAGTGTGGGTTCGTCTGTGTGCACTGCAAACAGGAAGAGAAGCTGCACTGGTAGAAAAAAAAAAAAAAAAAAGGCCAATGAAAGATGCAAAAAGCAAAACAAACAGTTAAAAATACAGAAAGAATAACAATATAATGAAGAGCAATCCAACACAGCTTAATCAGTGTAACACATCTGAAGAGGTTTACCTAACTGGATCTGAAGTGTGTCCTAAATTGACTCACAGACAGTGCAGCAGCGTTTGGCAACGCAACCATTATCTATACTTGTGCAATCAAAATCAAACTTGGCTCAATCAGCCGGGGACCCAGTTGACACACATTTCTAATTAGAGCACACGAATGCACACGCACAGCACATTGCTCTTCTTACATTCATCTACACAACCATCATCACCATTTGTGGAGCATGTCTACAAACATGACTTGCACCTAGTGTGAGAAAATGGGGAGAGGAGAGACGAGAGGAGGGAGAGAGAGAGAGAGAGAGAGAGAGAGAGAGAGAGAGAGAGAGAGAAGAGAAGAGGGGAAAACTTATTATCCGGGTCCGCTGGGTCAAGATGTGAGGTACACACCGCAGGCCACATTCTTGGCCCTGCAAATCACCCCGTGTCCACCGGGATGGGACGTCCCGTGTTACCATAGCAACCCAAATGTCATGGGAGTGCGCAGAGGAGGGAGAACAACGGATGTTGGGACACACACCAGCTCAGGTGCCGCACGTCTCGTGCCTGAAGGAAACCCTATCGCACAGGAACTACTTCTCAGTGAACTCAGATGTTTTGATAGACGCTGTAAGGCCACAGACAAGACCTGAAGTTTAAAGTTTGCTTAACACATGACACCATCGTGATGTCACTATAGAGTGACATCATATGGTGTATATACAGTATAGTAATGCATTCACTTTTGCAACCTATACTACTAGAGACATGATGTAAAGCTTGATGATGTCATAATGAATAATATATAACATTATAAATAAGTCTTTATATAGAGTTTTCATGTAGGTTTCACTTGGGCCCTAAAGAGCTACAGTAGGTGGCGGGTGATCAGATTATTACAGTCAAATAAATAAAACCAGTTCCTATCAGCTGTGAGCAATGTTCCCATTACTTTCATCCTGTTCATTTTTAATTTAAATTTTTTGACTTTTGTAGAAATCACTAGCTGTTGTAGACGTGGTGGCGGACCCGGTAACGGACAGATCCAGCGCTCTCGGAGGAAGCCAGGAAACTCATAACTCTAATCATTGTCTTTTCATGGCAATTTCTTTATCTGTAAGGTTATTCACTTTTGTGAACGATTTAAAAGAAAGCGCTGAGAGGAAACCACGTGCGAGTCAGGGGACACACAACTATATCCTATGTCTGTTAACACAAACAGTGGCATTTACTTGTTGGTAACCTGGTTCAAGTTGCCAGCAGTAACAACTTGTCATAATAAAGAGGTGGATTTCATTAGAATCATTCCAATGTATGATACCTTGGAAGGGGAGGCCATGCCGGTATTAACCAATGAGTAGGCCTTCTTCTCGGGTATGGTGTGAGGTCCCCTACCCTCCTCCTCCTCCTCCTGCTGAGAATAAGTAAGTAAAACGACACAGAGACAACATGTTTATTTATAGACTGAGACTTGGAGACTGGTAGGCATTCCCCCGCCAGGAACACCATGTCTGTTTATGCAACACAACCACATGTGCACTCAGATCGTTGTCATTTCAAACCTCGGATGGAAAAATAACAGCTTTTGGTGTTGCTTTCGTTTTATTCATTTTTTTTTTTTAATCATGGGATACATATATGAATATAGATGACATTATGACATGGTCACAGGCCAGAAAGCAGATATCCCTAAAACAATCCAAAGCATTCTAAAATGTATATCTTCATTCCTCTCAAGCCATTTTAGTATCTGGGGAAAAAACGATGATGTTTATTTATTTCCAGCAGTCAAAATTCAAGTTCATATATTTACCAAAAGAGACAAGAAACTATTTATCTCTCTCAAAGGGCGATCACAGAGAAGCTGATGCAATGGGACCACAGCAACAAAAACGACTTGACCGGACTGGAGAGAAAGAAGAAGAGAGAGAGAGAAAGAAAGGGGGAAAGGTGACAGAAGACAGGGGAGCAGAGGTGGAAGATGAAGAGTCTTAATAGGTGAAGAGGAGGAGAGGACAGAGAGAGGAGGAGGAGGAGGAGGAGGAGGAGGGATGGTGAAGTGAATCGGTCAGCTCGTTCCCAGAGCGGCTTCCCAGCAAAACACAGCATGACTTCAGACTGCACTTACAGCTGGATTAAACACACTCACACAGTCGCAGGCCTAGGCTGCAGTGCTTTTTATTTGAGCTTTTAACCGTATGAAGAAAGACTAAAACAAAAAAAGACCTTGGATAAAAACAAATGTAAGTTCTGTTCAAGTTGACCGAAGAAGCGCTGTCGAACCCTTTTGTTGTCCAAACATAAAAACGAAAAATGTCAACCTCATGGTGTGCCTGCAGGAAAGGTCAGAGGATCAGCAGAGTAAGTGGGATTTTTCCTCTGTGGGACCCAAGTGTCTCTATAAAAAGGGCCAGCTGATGGAAAAAGTCTGGTTTCTGCCGTCGTAAAAATAAGCCTTAGGAGCTGGAATATTACCAAATAAAATTAACACTTGCAAATGTAATGAATGCGTGTACACGGTTATATATTCCTCGCTGCAAATTTGAATTCAGCCGTGGCTCAGAACATTATAATGGCATGCATCCTATTTAAAAGCCATGTAACCAAACATGCTCCAGCAATCCATGTTCAATCCCCCGCTACTGTGAGACCGGAGAGGCTGGTGGCTGGAAATGAGGTGGCCACTTTAAACAGCGCAGACTGGAACAATGCTGGACTGAGGCCTAATTGGGTGGGATCCACAGAGAGGCTCTGGTGGCTAAAGAGGGAGATAAAGGAATTATTAGAAATAATCACAGCGCTGATGCAGCTCCAGTAAAAAAAACCCTGACTGTCTCCAGCGCAACACAACAGGTGTGTAACTCTGGAACAAGCAAACAGTGGCTAACACGGGGGTGACTGGCAACTGCTTGGTTCCAGGATGTAGAATGCCAACGATAACATAACACACCAGGGACAGCCCCTTTGCTCTGAGGTACTGTGCAAGTGTAAATACTAATTCAACTTGAATGTAAACAGCAGAATATAACTTTTGGGACGGCGCATAGACGTAGTATATTTCAGAGATTTTTCAACCAACAATGGCTGAGCAGACTAAACCAGAATGACCTGGGTTGTAAAGCAAAAAAAAAATAATAACAGCAATATAAAACTGCATTTAATAACTATGCATTTAACAGAATTAATTTCACTTGGATTATAATTATGATCATTCAACTTAATATCCATCAGAAACAACATGCCGTCTGTGTGCAGGCACAAAATGAGCTGCAGGCCATAGCCACACAAACACATACGCGGTCTTGAGCGTGAGACACTGTCCCAGAATCAAATCAAGTGTTGAGCCCAGGCTAATGTCGCGTTCAGTGACGGGATGTTCTTGTCCTGTACAAATTGTCCCAGGCTGCACCTCTGGAGGCTCAACATCAAGGAGCTGGTAAAAGCTGGACACAGCAGGCTGCATTTCTCACCTGCACTGCACCGATGACACACCCTGTGGCACTCAAAATTAACTCACTTCATCATACACACTCACTTCAGCACTCGCACGCACACACACGCACACAAAAGGTCAGATATTGCGTCAGGTGGTTGACAAACAGATTTTAGGGGGCAAATAAGGTAAATCGAGTGTCCTGTCCTAAAGAGCAGTGTTTATGTCCAAACACTGCTAACATCCAGATACGGATCACATCTTCACCTGATCAACAGTGGGCCCCAATACATTCAGCCAGGTCAAAACAAGACTCAACCAAGTAGACATATCCCCCCGGACAACCACAAACAGCTTATTTGGTGCAAATCCCAAACAAATGGACCGAAATCTCTGTGCCACTGAGATTATCGTCAGCTTCAATGACAAAAAAAAAAATCAAAAGTCAAAACAGCCAACATACAGGAGGCTGAAAGGCTGTCCACCTCGATGCCTGATTAATAATGAATTATAGTCATAGTGTATAGTTCATGAAAGAATTATAAGTAATTTACGTTGTGCTATGAAGTAAAAGGTAAAAATAAACATGCGTTAAGTCATCATATTGCAAAACATTTGCAGTAAATGACCAAAGTCTGTGGCCCACAGATTAGGAAGTGTTTTCTAATAAACAACCGTATCACATCCTGTGTGTATAAAGACAACAACAATGACATCATCTCTCAGCTCACAAGTACCCTTGAATTGAACCCTGGTGTTTGCTGTATTTTGTTAATAGTACGCTCATATTTCAGTACACTTTCATAAAAACTTTCCTGCCTGTAATATTTGATGTTATGTTTAAGTGACCAAACGTTTTTGGAACATAGGACACATTTTTTTTTAATTTTATTTCAGAAAATGAGAATCAAGAACACTTGTGTCAGTTTCAATTATACAGAATAAACCAAATAATCCTTCAAGCAGTATTTGTTATTTGAGGTATTTTTCAACAAAATGTGCTCGGGAAACCTTCTATTCTGCTACTATTCCAGTTGTATCCGTTTCAGATACTTTTATCATTTGGCGTTTCAAAGTCTTATTTGTCTTGACTGGCCCAAGTGGTCACATTGGTTCTTTTTTTTTATAGCAACCGTGCTCCTTCCAGAAGTTTATCTAAGATAAACAAGGAAGGACATCGTTGACATTACACAGGATTACACCAAGAGTCGCATGGACAGTGATTTGCTGTATGGTCAGTGAAGGTACTTTTCAGAGAATATTGTGTTGTGTGCATTTGTAATAAATGATCAAAAATATACCATGCGTGCACACCACATCGCACCCAGCCAATGGGAAATTCTACAGGACTAAAGTTTCCCTGCTGGCAACTAAAGAACTGCCGTCCCCCGATGCACAAACCCAAAAGCGAACTCAATAAAAAAGGAAACAACCGCCTGTGCTGCACAAACACAAAACCCTCCTCGGCGGTGACATTTTAACCAAGCCCCTTCAAGCCCTCATCCCCACCCATTATTCTGCACAGCTGCTCTGAAAAACACTGATCTCTGATAATCGCCGCTGGTCACGGCTGAGGTATTATTATGGTTCACTTCACCAGCGGGTGGATCCGTGAGGAGTCGCCAATCTCCCTGTTTTGGTTGTTAGTCACACTGCGGTCTGTAACTGTGTGATGTGTTGCGCTGAAATCTGCACTCTACTGAGTCTGAGGTACCTTGAGCCTGGGAGGGGGGGGGTGGGGGGGGTCACTGTTGTTGTGCAGTGAAGCGGAGCTTGGTCCCCGGCCGGTGGCCCTCCGGCTCAGGGTGGATCGTTCTGAAGGTCAGGTTGATGCGCGGGCCGCGGTCGTGGTACTCTTTTGCCACCTGATGCTGGTGGAGACACACATGTCAGTATTTCATAATACTTTATAACACGTTGAAACCAGATCTGCAGTCCCAGTCAGGAGATTACGAAACAGAGGGAATGTTTTTTGTTTTGCAGCTGACCACCGCCCTCTACACAAAGGTCAGACAGAAAATGTGACAACATGCAACAACCATTTTTTTTGCCGTTTGACACGGGGTGAAAGTCATTGTATTCCCTTCACCTTTATCTCAGTAGCTCAAAAGGAGGTGAAATGTTTCCTAGAGTACCGGAACAGACAGATCCCTGTATGCTTTTTCAAATAAATGATGTACTTAAGCAGGATTGACGGGTTAAGTTAAATATTTAGCCCTCACTTCCAAAGCTCTCGCGACTGAGCCAGAGGGATTTAACTGCAGTGACGGAAGGGAGAATTAATGGAGTGATCTTCTTTCTCTGGCAAGATCTTCCAAGGAGAAAATGAAACCATTGTTGAGATGGTGGTGCCATAAAACACCCGTGACCTTATACTTTTTGTTCTCACTCACTTCATTACCCCATCCCCTTTTTATTTTCCCGCTCACTCACTCACCTCACGCAGGGGATACTGCTGGAGCAACACACACACACACACACACACACACACACACAAACAAACGCAAACACACACACAGTGATGTAAGGCTCCATCTGAGCTCACCTGGCTCAGTGTGTTTACTGTAAATGCCCAAGGTTAAATGACGTAACTACCATAAATTAAGTTTATTGTTTTAATAATAATTAAAGACAGTTAAGACCTAATTAGTATGCAGCTGGTCAAAAAAACAAATTCCTTTTTAAAGCAAGTCTTCCTTTTTGAGAACCTGCGTGATCCGGTTCTGTCTCCAGTGTATAGTATTAAAAATCAATATTCTTTTTAACAAAGGCCGATTTGCTTGCACGCACCCTTTCACCCTCTCATTTGATTGGTGGAGCCTACCTGCCAATCATCCTGCGTGGCTCCATCCATTAGAAGAAGTGTCCCGTGACTCAGAGGAACCCGGATCCGCTCCACGTAGGTGAAGTCGCCGTTCTCCTCCTGAAACATCAACAAAGAGCACAAATGCAGGGTCTGTTGTTTTAGAAGGTCAAATAACAATTATGTCACATAAATGGACTGATTAACGTTTGGATCAGGGAACACTCATCTCACCGGCGGAGGCTGCTTGCGGAGGCTGAACACCCGGGTGTCCCCCAGACTGAGGGAAGCGATGGTGGGTTTGGCGCCCAGGGAGGCCTCGTCGTCGCTGTGCCATCCGATGCTGTCACGGCCGTCCCGGTACAAGTTGCACAGCAG
Organism: Colistium nudipinnis; assembly: GCA_016785305.1. Taxonomy (NCBI): domain Eukaryota; kingdom Metazoa; phylum Chordata; class Actinopteri; order Pleuronectiformes; family Rhombosoleidae; genus Colistium; species Colistium nudipinnis. The sequence continues at coordinate 145,457 of JAFBJU010026055.1, read as the reverse complement.
GGAGTTGAATCGGCAACTGCTCGCCTGCTCCACTGCTTCACGAAGGCTCAACAGCATCGGATGCCACTAAAAGAATAGGAAAAACAACGAGTTTGGGAGAGGATATAAAGGGAACGATGAATGAAGTATTTTCGAGGCCCAGTCTAAAATGAAACAACAAAAGCAAATGTGTTACCCTATTGAGCCTGGTTTGTGTTACATTTTTCATCAGTGACACTGGCAAAATAAATGTTTGTTCAACCTTTGTGTTGGCAGCCATGGTGGAGCGAGCGTACGTGTAGGGCAACTCTCCATACCAGCAGGTCAGCCTGGGCTCATTGTACGTCTCACCTGGACAAGAAGCACATTAAAAAAAAAATTACTTGAAGAGAAACAAAAGAAACTTTGTAATTGTTTTGCTTTTCATCTCAGAGCACCTGGTTCACATAATTGAAAACTAATTTCCCTCATAACCCTTGCTCTCATTGCATTAGTACCTGGGTCGAGGCAAATTTTACTCCAAATGAAAAATGGATTGAGTGTTTGTTTCAATCGGTTTCCATAGCTACATCCTTTCTTCTGAATGACAACTTCTAAGTAAGGCAGGAAAAAATGGCAGTTTTCTTTTTTTAACCTCTCCAGCTTGAACACACATTCGAAACTGTCATCTGCTATGTTTTGGAACATTCTCCGCGAACAACCAGATCTTTCCCAGAGTCAATCATTTGCTTTTATTATTATTTGAGTAGCCGTATGGTACGAGAACATGGTGAAAACCAAAACAAACCGCTCGAGCGGCTGTCACTTTTTATGTCACTGGCCCTCTAAAGCTAATATTTAGAAAAATGTGTGCTCACCCATCAACCCTTAAAAGCTTTACTCTTTCAAATAAAGAAGAGAAATAAATGAACGAAAGCTTCACTCATTTACTGGATCTTGATTTTTGAAACAAGGCAGGCTGACAGACAGAGGACGTCGGAGAGATGATTGGTGAGAGGTTAACATCTGTTTTCCACCACTTCCTCTTTAACCCAAACATCACATAACTTTTGTTGACAAAGACTGTGGCGTTACTGATGGAGGATTGCGCAGCTCGTCTCTATGAACAGAGTTTAGAAGAATCCTTGTGTCCTCCTTAGGCTGTTTGTGTGGTACGGAGCCATCGCGTTCACAGGAGGGACAAGAGGTGGACGAGGGCCAAATGAGAGAAAGGCCTTCAAGGAAAAAGGCTTTGCACATCTTAACCCTCGTGTGAGGAGAGTGCCTGAAGTTTTTGATTTAAGTTCAATTCAGTTCATCCTCTCAAGACTTTTTGAACTGACCTTACTTTGAAAAAAACATCTGGCATCTGGTAAACAAAACAATGACTTCTATGTATGTTGTTATTCCCTCCCACCCTCAAAAGATAAATGATATAAATATGAATCATTGAATAATATTGAAAAACGTCCATGCAAATTCACATGCACATTTGATATATGTTCTAAAATAATATATATACAGTATATATATATGATAAAAACTACTCAAACATGAGGAAAAGAAAAAAACTTCACCGCAGCTCTGTAATCAAAACTGGAAGAAAGAGACTCAACAGCAGCAGAGAGGTAAACCCAGTATACTACGTACATCTACGTTTATCCCCTGGTTCACATTACAATCCCCTGCCATACTATTCCCAGTTAAGCCTCTGGCACACACCCTCTCTGGAGTTGCTCTTCTGGGACCAGGGAAGTTCCGCGAACAGCTTACTGAACATCCAGTCAGCCTCCTCGGGGGGAAGAAACCCAGGCAGCAGCCGCAGTCTGAACAGATAGAAGACAAAACACACATACAGACACAGGTGAAAAAAGTACACGTTAAAGTAACTTGTACAATATGTCATTTCCTTTCCTAATTCAAACTTAGTTTTCATCAGAAGGCCTTTCCTGATTATACTTGAATGACCAATTTTCTTAAGTAAGACTTTCTTTTACCGTTTTATTGTACTACAATGAAATATTATTTTACATATACATTTTCAATGAATCAGCTTTGTATGCCAATGCCAACATTTTTTATCATGTCTAATGATTCTATGAAGGTTGATTGATCTGCATTTCATTTTGTTCAGCACATATTATATTAGTAAAGATTTAGTATCTAATAAAACATGGCTCATATCTCAAATGGTACCTCTACATAAAGAATTACTGGACTAGTGCCATCTAGTGGAATTCATTCTCAATCACAGAATTGTCATCAGATAATAATAATAATAATAGCAGTTTTAAAATCTATATTAGACTATATAAGCATACTTGTTTGATCCTATGCCATCTTTTACATCCTCCTCTTTTCCAAATGAATTTGTTTTTTATTAATCTAATAATGGACTCACCTAGAGACTCCTGATGGACCATGGCTGATCTCATAATCTCCTGCATTTCTGTCCAGAGCAAAATTATGTGTTTAGTCATCCTGTGCACAGAATACTCCCAAGCGGAAAGTAAAACATAAGGCAATAAACAGCAGAAACTCATTTTAAACAATGTAACAGGAGACAAAAGTGAAAACAGAAATGTGCAACTTACTCTATCACCTTTTCTGGTGGAACATCTCTAATTGGCTGCATTGAGGACATAAAGAAATAAAGACACAAAGTATGAGTAATATGTTAAACTACATTTTAACAAGACCAAAGACCAATATTCCCAAAATTGTTTGATGGATTTTTTATTTTTTATTTTCTTTACCTATTAAAGATTTACCTTCGAGGGCTGATTAAACTCAAATGCTGTAGATGTGTTCTGTGGCCCAAACCCCCAAGAACCAGGGGCAGGGGCGGCATTTTGGGGTTGATTGTTGGTTGGAACTGTGCCTATTTTAACAGACATTAAGAACAAGCTGGTTTCTACATATCAGGCATGTTCATGGGACTTCGTAAAATGTGTAGTTATTAAATAGTAATCATGTCATTCAGACACAAACAAAATTGTATACTTGCACAAGGGCAATACATTTTTTAAGTATATATTATCTATATCTTCATAAGTTCATTACTATATATACACAGCATTATACGCTGACCCTTAGATTACCTGTTGGCACTGTGCGTTTTGGCACTGGTTTGGCCCAGGAGCCCTGGACTCTGGCGCGCTGACGCTTGTCTGACATCACATCACATCACATCACCTGAGGGAAGATATACACAAAACAAGTTTTCATCCACACAGAGACAAACACTCCACAGGCCAACAGAGACACGTCTGTAAGAACTGCTTTCTACATTTCACTTAAAACACTTTAGTGTTGCTTCTATCATTAGGTTTTTATGTGTGTGCTATAATAAGAAATGATGGGGTAAAACTTAATGATTTTATTATAAATAAACTAACAATTGGATTTAAAGTATCAACTACTGACCGTTAAATACAATCTGAAACTGTTTTAGCTGTTGAGTTCTGTCCCTGTGCTAGCTCGGCTGCTACCTACAAAAAAGACGCTACCTGCACTTTAAAAGTCAGACATGAGAGAAATGTATTAGATAACTAACGTTTAGCCAAAAGCTGTACAATACTCACCTAAATGGCCGATTAATCTGGTCATTGAAAGGAGACAACCTCACTTTAGCAGAAACGTCTGCTGCACAACCGCCATGACAGGAGTGTTTCACAAAAACAAGTCCGACCCGCTGCTTACATCTGAAGCCATGGTTCCGTACCCTATTAAAGCATTTCATGGATGCGGAGCGACATGAGAAAAGAAGAAAATCAATGTTTTACTTAAGATTAACTTTTTAAAGTTAACTGTTGGATAAGCCAGCATTTGAGGTTGTTTTAAAAAAATATATAGACATAATGGACTATATTGGATTGAGTCATTGTGCTGACTACAGACATATAGCCAATGACATGCATTTGTAAATGTGTATATACACACACATACACACACACACACACACAGATCTCTTTATTTCAAAGTTTTGAAAAAATGTAGAGAAGAAAAAAAAACTGTGCTATATGCAAGAAGTTTTATTAACAAACAGTAGAAAACACAACTTGCCATCAGCAGGGTAAACAAAACGAAATTTTACATGTAGCAATTCAAGGCATATTAAGAATCTTTACAAAGGAACAGGTTTCACAAGTCTGCATATTTAAGGCAAAGATCAGACCAAATCACATGGGATATTGTGCACCGGATGTAAAAAGGTGCAAGTACATTTGGTTGTGTATAAAAACCAGCGAGATATTTTCAATTTATATAGAACTAGCACCAGTTGAATTGTGTCCTCCGTGGATACCTGCTCAGTGGATATAAACATTTCCATCATTATGTCAGTAGAAAGGCACATGTTTGGCGCAAAAAAACTAAACAAAGAGTGAGAACCATGACATATTTTGGTTTAGAACACGTGGTACATTAGTGCAACGACACCCCGTCACAAAACATCATTTTAAATATACTGTAAAGATGCCATAGCATAGAAAGAGCCAGTTGTTGATGATTTCAGCTCTGGAAGAATATAAATCGGAAATTGCCATCACCAAATGGCTCGATGATTTGTAAACTGGACTAGGTTGAAAGCTGGTTGTAAAAAAAAGGGGGGGGGGGGGGGGGGAGTCGGCTCATGTGTTCATACAAATATAAAATAAATAATTATACAAATATATAAAAAAGATACCCACCACCAGTTGCCTCTGCTTACAACAGCAGGGTAACCAATCACTCTTTTTTTGGGTGTATAAATTCCACCATTAGTGTCAGTGACAAAATAGGTTTATGTCCTTTGCTAAGAGCAGCATTTTATTACTTATTTCAGCGACTGCCAGCTTTGGCTATTTCTCTCCAGGCATCTCACAATCAGGGCCGCTTTTCAACACAAAGTCATACGCACACTCTGATGTGCTTATTTTACAGAAGGCACAAAGGTGTAATATCTCAGATAAATTCAGCAAGTACATCACACACAGACACAAAACACTCTCTTTCTCTCTTTCCCCAAACTCTGAAGCGGGTCAGAACAGTGCAGCCGTCTTCCTATTCACTCTTCAAACTGGATCCGTTCTTCTCCTCCCGCAGCTTCCTCCTCCGCAGGTATCCGGTACGCTGCACACGGTTCATACTGGCTCCCAGGAAGATGACAATGCTGATGGGCACCATCTTGGTAGTCACCCAACCCTGCATGAAATCAACCAAAAAGGGGCCTGGGTTTATAATCATTTTAAAACTTGGAGCCTTTTCACACTTTATTCATTGCACCAAAAATGTACATTTGAAACATGAGAAGACAACACATTTACTCTGAAACACTCTCACTAAGAGCAACATTTTAGTTCAATTGATGCCTTCTGAAGGTTCATTCAGTATTTCCAGAATTTGATCATTCTTACCATGACCGCATGGGGGAAGTAGCCATTGGTCTGGCTCTGCAGACCCACAGTGGCGAGCTCAGCGGCAACGTAGCGCTCTGGGGTGGGTTTGTCCAGAGTGGGCTTCCTGATACGGGTCATCTTCGTGGCCACAAAGAAGGGCAGCACACTCTGAGGAAAAAAAAAAACATGTGAAATTAGCGGAACATGAAGAAAATCCCAAACTCATTCACAGAGATTTCTTGTTCAACCCCTGAGTGTAATGTATTTTGTCTTGTGTTTTAAACAAATGTTCCCTCTGGTGTGATTGACAGCTGGCACCTCAAGATGCACTTAAAGTTCAAATACTTTAAATCTTCACCGTTATCAGGTGAAAATAAGGAAAAGGTTTGCTGAGGTGAAACCGTTGTACCCACTTCCAACCAGCAGGTGTCGCATGAGTCAATACTACAGGGAGCGCTAAAAACAGAACGACCCAGCTTTATGCGGAACAACATAATTCTCAAAATTGCTTCTGCTAAGAAAAAAGGCTAAACATGATATATGAGGGGCATTATTCACGAAGATGCATTTATTCTATTACCACTGAAGCAGGACGGAGAATAAAATGAAAGCATCCCAGGGACAGATTTCCAAATATTATCATGTATGTTTACAGATCTGCAAAGTCAAACAATCTGAGATGTAATAGTAACTAAAATAATCCTCACTCAAAATACTCAAAACCAGGATCAATTCCACAAGAAAAGACCCTCACACACACACACACACACACCTGGATGATGATGCCCTGACGCCTGTACTCCTCCTGAAGGCCACGAGAGAAGAAATCCACAAAGGCCTGCACACAGGGAGAAGGATGAAAAGAAATTTAACATGGCTGTCTGCAGCTTCCGAAAAAATGTGTGCGTCGACTTTAAGAAACCACCAGACAGTAACCAGTATTATTAAAATCATAAAAATGTGTTTTCCCAAGGGAAGTCTTGCTTGTGTACTGAATGACATGTGAGGGTGCACATACCTTTGTGGCAGAGTAGACTGTGAGCAGGGGGAGAGGGTACATGCCACTGGCCGAGGAGATGTTGAGGACAACACCTTTGGACCTGAGATGAAACACAAAGAGGCAGATTAAGGAGAAGGACTTTGCTTTGTTGCATGTCTAAGACAATGTGCGGGCCTGCAGAGATTACACTATGCATTAAAACGGGGGGGGGGGAAAGTGATTTGTCAACATCCCCATCTTCACAGATGCTTCATTGTTCACTCGAAAACCTGTTGAGAGCATCATAGTCAATGCTGCTGCCACAAACCCAAAATCACAGGCTTGTCCTCACAATGCGAAGCCGATATGAAACTGATCCCATTACAATGGGATTTTAAGTTCTTAATTATTTATTTTTTCTTTGGATAAAAACTTTGACAGATCTCCCATGCTTGCGTCTATACACATTTGTCCCACTGACAAATACACACAAAGTCATGTTCCACACACACACACTCACAGACACGATAGTGTGGTAGTGGCTGTGTGCGTTACCATGGCAGCCTGTTGCTGCAGTGATGTAGTGGAGTGACGCTCTAGCCTCACACGGCACCAAATGTGCCTGCGCCGCTATTGGCCAACGGGAGTCACATGGGAACCGAGCAGCCAATTGGATGGGAAGAGCACTTTGTGTGAATTGAAAGCTTGTCAGCATTGCAAACAAAGGAGGAGAGGGGAAAGGGAGATGCAGTGATGGAGGGGGCTTGGGGAGGATTTCTTTTGGCCCTTCTCGACAAAAGAGTAGTTTTCATGAAAAGTTGCCTTTCACCACATTGTTTCCCCAAAAACAAAAATGTCTTGAATATTTTGGAGAGTCCCTGTGCACCTCTGTGCCACCACACTGATATTTGACTGCAGTCATGTCGCAAAACATGGAGGCCTATCATTTCACTCACCTCTCAGCCATCCTGGGCAGCACCAGGCGGGTCATCTACGAGCACAACAACAACAACAACAACAACATCAGCCATCATGCCAAAAAGAACATGGGGAGTTTTATGAAATTAAATGAAAAAAATATACGAATAAAAGTGAGAGAATGAGAGAGAGAGAGACAGGCAGAGAGGGAGGGAGAGAGAGAGAGAGAGAGAGAGAGAGAGGGTTGCGTGGGTGGCGAGTACAGACAGCGTTGGTGTAGACCACCGTTGCTTTGGGAACAACCGAGACACTGCAGGTACCATGGTGGAAAGTGCAGAAGAGGAGGAGAAGAACAAAAAAAAGAAAAGGTGGTGGGGGGGGAAGTGAGGAAAGAAAACGGCCATGGACCAACTCTGAGCGTTTCCCCTCTGAAGAGCAGAAGTGGGCCGAGCCAAACTCACCTGGCACACTGAGGTTATGTTGACGTTGATCATATTTGTGATGAACTGAAACATAGAGCAGCAGGAGTCAGATAAACACTCACAGGTAGATTGTGTCATAGAAAACTTGCAGCAAAATAAAACGGATGAAGGAGAAATAAGGAACTCACATTGTCCAGGTCAGGAATGCGCAGGTAGTACTCAGGGTAGTGGTAAGACACTCCAACATTGTTGACTGTTGAGACAAAAGGGGCTTAGTGCACCGTTTATTTTTCATTTATATACACACACACCGATGTGGGAAAACTAAAAACTATCCTGAACTTTCACCACAAGGTGGCAGCAAAAGCAAGCTACGCACAGGCGTTTACACCACACTCTGTACAGCCACACCTTACAAACCAGAGGAGCACAATTGGCATCATAAAAAGAAAAAGACAAAGAGTTCCTTAAATGCTCAACCGAGGAGCACCGTGTCATTTACCAGGGACGCGTTTTATCTGCGTCACAATCACGAAAAAGCCTTTAAAGCGCGTAGAGCACAAAGGAACATTCCTTTTCTGGAGAAAAAAGAAAAAACGATTTTCCACTGCCTTTTGACTACGTCATAATGTTCGCCACATCCTAATTATCCAGTCAAGAGTTGTCAATGATAAACTTTTGCAGATGGTAAAACTACAGAGGTTTAAAAATACTTTGATAGCACAGAAACTAGGATTTTTATCAGCACTTGACCTAACATAGTGTGCTACCTAATTATTCAGAGGAGGTCATTTATGTGTTGATGTGCTCTCAAGTGTCCATGCCTCATGTGTGTCTCCAATGGCTCAACAGTTTACTACTTGCATTAGACATTAAACAAACTAAATCCAGTGGTGAACATGTGTATGGAGCCTGCATGTCGTCACTGGACAGAAAAAAAGAAGGAGAGGAGGAAAAAAAAAGGCTGCAAAAACACTTACCAAGAACACCAATTTCTAGACCAGCCAGCCCCGCCTCGATCTTAGGGTAGATGTCCGCCCTGCCAAAGTCCACGGCGATGGTCCTGGTCTCTACTTTGTACATGTCCTCTATGGAAAAGAAACAGGAGCCCATCAGTTATGAGTTCACAATGATAGTGGTGCATGGCAATGATCACAAAAAGTCAATTTTTACAGTTGGCATGAGCAGTCCAAATATCAAGGAGTCATGTTTAATAATAATAATATAACAATAGCTCATTACACAGCTCAGCAACAGAGCATTCCCCTTTTTTCAAAACCCTGGATCTATTTGAATGATACTAGTCACCAACAGGCTCCAACTGAGGGGGGCACTGCGTACCAACAAACCAGCCGAGCCCCCCCCCCCCTCCTCTTGCTCGTCATGTTTGATGCGCCTGCTGCAATTAGAATTTATTGTCCAAAGACTTGTTTAGCTAGATAGGTGGCAGCGTGAGGTTGTAAGAGGAAATTTGCTGGGATGAGCCTTGGCAAAGACCAGTCTTGTGTCCAGTTGTTCAATCAGCGTTGAGATGAAATCAAAGAAAAATATCGAAAGGGGAAGGGGGGGGGGCTAAGGGGGTCGGAAGCAAAGGGGAGGATGAAAAAAAAAAAAAAAAAGAAAAAGAGGGGTGTTGTGGGTTGGAACCCCGCTGTCGATCAGCTTTATCCGTCACAAACACTTTGTGAATGTAAAAGAAAAATATAAAAGCAGATTTGAAGACATGGTGGGAACCAAGCAAACGTTTAAATGCTCAGGTAGATAAATCGGAGGAGTAATTTGGGGTTGCCAGGTAGCTGTGCTCCAGAGTCAAATTAGATGGTTACGTGAGAGAGAGAGGGAGAGAGAGAGAGAGAGAGAAGTTATAGGTGTGACAGGGTGGGTTGCCCATTTACATGCCAAGGAGGGCGGCTTTTTCCAGACTCTTCGTGAGGGAAGAGTGCCAGAGTTTGGCACGCCGCAACCCAGCTCGTGACTACCCATCAGCCCCCTCTGTGGACTCGAAGCACGACAGGGGGAAATTGCGCTGTGGGAGACATCAGAGACAGATGGAAGGCGAGCGAGTCGTGGAGGGGGCACTGTTTAAACAAAGGAGGGGCACTCGCCATTCACTCTCTGATGTAAAAAAAGAATTAAAAAAAAAATCGGGAGAGCGGCCAGCAAGGAAGAAGGGAGAAAAAAAAGAAACCATGCTCACGTCACCATTTGTTGCTTCTGCTTGTTTGGAAATGGAACGGAAAGCCTGATCCGTCTCTAAACAAAAGTTTCCTTAATCAGGCCAGATTAGAAAATCTGCCAGGGAGGGAGTGAAGCATAGCCTGCTTTGTTGGTCGCATGCTTCGAGTTCACGAACATAAAAAATAAAACATGTTTTTGAAAGGTGGGCGTTTGTAGATCCCCACCTCCGCTATCCCACTGTCCAGGGTGAAAACTTAAAAATAAACTGACACTTTGTCTCTCTCAGCGTGTTCAATAGCCAAATATGTTCCCATGATGTTTTGGAGACAAAGAAACGCACACTCCCTAATATATATATATATATAAAAAAAAAAGAGTGTATACACACCGAGTGACTTGGCTACGTCATCCAGCTTGTCCTGGGAGCGACTGATCAGCATCATGGCAAATCCACGGCGAGCCAACTAGAAAAAGAAAGAAATGCAAAAAATGTTGAAATAAATGAAATATTAAAAATGAAATATAAAAATATTATACATGCTACAGACAGTCGTGAGATAAATCAGATGATATACAGTACATTCATATATATGAACACACCCCCAAATACCTACTGTGTACGAATAAGGTGTCATAAATCACTGACGTGTGTCTATCTGCAGGTGTTGTGTGTACTTTACCAGTGCATATCATAAATACTAACACACTTGAACGTGGCGTGTGCTTCCCTGCACATGCAACACCAGTGGTATGAGTCAAATGCCCTATAGGAATACATTCTACACCCAGACCCAACCCCTTGGTAGGGTAGCCCCTATCTAAGCGTACACTTGTTACCTCACTGAGTGAGTGTGTGAGTGAGTGTGTGAGTGTGTGTGTGCGCAAGGACTCTCTTCCATGTTAATAAGGCCTCTAAGAGCTCTCCCCTGCCGTGGCCTATGAGCGAACGCTTTGCGTGCATGCGTACGCATGAGTCACCGCCTTCCCCTGAAAGAAATGAAATAAATAAGGGTCCGTGAGCCTCACCTCCTCCGCATAGGATTTCCCGATTCCATCCGTGGCACCCGTCACAACTGGAGAGACAGAGGGGGGGAGAGAGGTCAGGAGAGGTTCGCTCAACAATATCTGCAGAAGAAAGGTTACATTCACATGTTGTTTATCCTATATAGAGGACAGATTTTTTTTTTGTTTTTTTAACGGTCTCCAAAAGTAAGAAGAAGCATGGACTGAAACCATGGTGACACTTTGGATGTTTTATATCATATTACTCACTCTGACAAGCGGTATCTATCTCTACCATCTATACCAGCGACCGATACAACATATGCAATGACAGATAAGCAATGTTTCCATCACCCGTAATCACACATCCAAAACCACTTTGTTCAGAGGGTTTTACGGACACACCTTCGCTTTCAAGTTTAACCACTTTCCATTGTCATCCTCATGGCCCAATACGGTGAGAACAGTAGCGACACACCTCACGATACTATTCACCCGTTTTTTTTTTGTGGAAAAGCCTCTCTCTCTCTCTCTCTACGCTCGACGACGACCAACGTTTCATCAGTGAATATGTTTCTTTTGGAGGAGGATGCCAACAAGGTGTGCACATGCCAGCGCGTGCGCTTGGTTGTTTTTGGAGCAGCGATGCGTATGATAAAAAGCCACAAAGATGCTGTGGAGAGGAGTTCCATCACAAAGACGAGAGAGGGAACAGAGATGGTATAGAGGTGGAGATGAAGATGACGTAGATTAAAGCAGGATGAAGATAGAAGCCGGTTTAGGTTGGACAAAGCCTCCCACAGCCACCGATGCCTCACTGAGGGGAGCTCTCATGGAGTTCCAGATAAAGACCCAGGGTTTGTTGCACATTAACACAACCCAGAGTCATTTCGTATGGGATACAAATTTGACCGGAAACAGTTACACCGAGTGTTTTTTTTTTAGTTTGGACAAAGTTGAAGGAAACACAATGGTGACTAATTTGGTAAAAGTGCAACAAAAGGCCGAAGCATGAGGAGACAAACACAGAGAGAGAGAGAGAGAGACGAGCGAGCGGAGCTGATGTTCTTGTGTTAGGAGTTCTCCTCACCTTGTCAAGAAAAGCTGAGCTATTTTTAAACCCTTCACTGCCCATCAACCCCTTGACTGACGGAGGGAGGGGGCAAAGATGGGAGGAGGGAGGGATGGAGAAAGAAAAACAGACGCACGACAAAAGCAAAAAGCTGGATTGGCCGTACGCACGAATATACACGCACACGCATAGTTGTGCATCATGAATATATTATTAGCGAGGCTTGATGAAAGATTAATGGAGGTAGAGGACATTCTGACAAAGAGCTGGAGAGCAGGAAAAAAAAGACGAGATGAGAGAGGGGATGCGGAGAGGGAGGGAGTGATGACGAACATCGAGCAGGAGGAGGGTGAACTGGGGTAGGGAGGGAGGGGGGGGGGGCGGTAGACGAGGGGGGGCGAGGAGGGATCCTGGGGGTGTCTAAAAATAGAACTGGAGCAAAGCGAGAGAGCGAATGAGTGAAGGAGAAACAGACAGAATAGAGATGGCGTCGGAGGAGTGGAGGGGGGGGGGGCAGTGAGAGAACAAGGGAAGGGGCGTGCGGGAGAAAGATGGAGAGCGAGTAGCACAAAGTCAAAAGTGAAAAGGAGAGCAAGGTATTTTTAAACCTCCCCTCCATATTGAGAATGAAACGCGGCGTGGCAGAAAAGCCTGAATGGGCTGAACCAAATCAGCCTCTGGGTGCGCACACACACACACACAGGTGGGTGCACACAGAAGGCAGGTGGGGGTTAAGACGCGCACTAAAAATAACAATATGCCTGACAACCGCAAATCTGGCATTTGTAAAAAATAAATAAAAATAAAGATATAAAAAATAAAATAAAACACCAAAACAACTATTTCTAAATATCAGTTTCTTTCCAGATGACTTTTGCCCAAAGTTTATCTGATGAGAGCTGAAGAGGTCAAATAAACCGAGGCCCAGATCTTGAAAAATCGACGTGGTGTCGCTCCCAACTGGTAAAGGCAGATGGTGGCACGGTGAAAGAGGCCTTTGGTAAACTGAAACTGGGAATTAAGACACACACACACACAGACAATCGGTGCACTGACCACATTCCTGTCCCTCAGGAGAACAAATAAACCTGACAAAAACAAAAAAAAAAGGCTGGGATGTGTGCATTACTGGGCGGAGAAGAAAGAATGCACTGTACGCATTTTTTTACAAAATCAGCTTTTCACCTAGATGTAAAGAACACGCCACGCTTAAACGTGCGCTACGTGCCAGGCCATGCATATTTCAAAATGCATCAGTTGCGCACCAGTGATGAGCCTTATCTTTATTCTGACATGAGGGTTTGACATCCAGGCCTTTAAAAAAAAAAAAAAACAGCGCAGGAATCTGCCCGTTGTTTGAAGGAGTCACATACACACATTTCCAGCTCTGCTCACTCCAACATTTGTTCTAATGTGTCCCTCCACTTCTGTTTAAAGCTAAAAAAGATATATACGTATATACAAAGAGCGGTAAAAAAAGCTTTTTAAACCACCACTTCCTTTAAGGATACTTTACCAAAGCCCCCCCACCCGAGAAACTACCCCAGGCCTATTACCCCCCCGTCCTCGTGCTGGACTTATGAATGACTACACTCCTCCCACCCATTATACAATACAACCCTTTTCTCAATTAACATCGTGCAGGGAGTGTGTGTGAGTGGAGTCTGATTCTTTTAATGTTAAGGAAAGGCTTGAAATTATTTATGGATTTATGAAAATAAATAAATAAATCATTATCATCATCATCAGCCACACCTCAGATACAAGAGCATCTGATTTGATACCAGTTGTTGGTATTTGAATAGACCTAAACTGGTCACTGCAGACAATCCTAATTGTTTAGTTTAGTCACATCATCACACACACCATTGCTCCCAGTAGAATGTAATTCTAGGACACACACACACACACACACACACACACACAGATGTAACACAAAGGCTCTACGCAAGCAAGCACGTGAATGACAGCAGCGCCGCTGACGCAGGCGCACACCGACGAGGGTGAATGTGATGCGTGTTGATGGAGCAGCCACGTAGCGCAGTGTGCATCCATGAATGCATGCATGCGTGTGTGTGTGCGTGTGCTCCATCATGCTGGCTTGGGAGCGTCCTGACGGGGGCGCGTTTGCACCGCAGCTCTGTGCTGCACTTCAAGTCCAGAGGTACTGACACCCCAACCACAGCCCTCCCCCCTCCTCCTCCTCCTCCTCCTCCTCTTCCTCTTCAGCAGCGGAGCAGCCCCTGCCTGCTGCCTGCTCACTATTCCGAGGGTCTAAAAAAAGCAGCAGGAGGAGTAAAAATAGCAGCGCGCCAGCGCTGCCTCGTCTGGGAGCTGCCTGCCTGCCGCAGCACCTGAATACCAACAAGATCCCCCACCAGCATCACCGTCACCACGGCGACGGGGAACCAGGATGCTGCTGCATCCTCAGCCCTCCACCTAACAACCATCCGATACCAGAACTGAGGCGAGGCGAGGTGGGAGACACACACAGATGTGATGAAGAGTGGAAAAAGCAGAGGCATTCAGAAATCCACATCCGCCCTTTGTAAAGAATCTTTGATTTTGATTCTAGTGGGCTGCATGCGCCGGCAGGAGATGTTAATAAAAAGAAGCGCCAACGCCTTTATGAAAATAGAAATGCATCCCTACACTATAAAAAATGTGGGTACAGTTGCGATTGATAGTGTTTGAAGCTTGAATTTGATCTCAGTTACACAGAGGGTGAGTTTTTTTTTTAAAGAGTCAACGTCCTATGCAAAGATGGGAATGGAATCAAATGAACACAAACACACACACACACACACCCACCCACACATCCACACACACACACACACACACACACACCCCCCATCACCAAACCCCCAATTAAGATTCTCAGTGAGGAGAGACTGCGGTCCTTATATGCCCCGCTCTCGTTACGTACCGTTATGTAATCTGTCGCACCCCAAACTGTCCTATCACCGAGCAGCCCCTCCTACCGCACAGAGAAGAAGGGGGGAAAAAAAAAAAAAAAAAAAAAAAAGACAGGAGGGAGGGATGCAGCAGAAGATCCAAAGACCCCCCCCCACTCACCCAAACACACGGCAGTCTTCATACACACACAAAGCTTTAAATAGCAAGGGACAAAAAAGTCACATGGGTAATATAAAAGTCGACAAAAATAAAAATGATCGGGAAGAACAGGGAAGAGAGAAAAAGGAAGGGAGGGAGGGAGGGCGAGAGAGAGAGAGAGAGAACATGTACTTCAGAGCAGCCCAAGATAGAAGCAGAATTTATATTTGGGTTGGGCGCAGAGCAAAAATAGTCCGGCTGCCGCCCCCGTACACAAACACAGTCACACGCACGCACACGCACACAGTTCAAAAAAATCTATATTCTCCCTCACCCAAACTTCTGTGTGCAGTTAAGGACAGACTGTACTCAAACATTCTAAATCACATCTACTGTGGGCAGCGAGCCTTCAAACGTTTACCTCGACACACAATCCTTCTCCGCAACAAGACAAATCTCTTGCACACCATCTCACAACTCCTGGCATATACAGGAAAACTCTCTCTCACCTCCGGTGAGGGAGAATTGATTCTTTTCTTAGAGATCAGACCTGATGTCTCACATTCTTCTGCTCGAAGACAACACCGACGACCTTAAACCTGAAAGTACATTTTCCAGACTGTGAAAAACAACAAACCGCCTTTGTGTCGCAACGGACTGAAAGTCACATCAGGTGGTGTCACTTAACAGAAATACCACTCAAGGCCATAGTTGTCCTGTGGCGGGCTGTTCATTGGAATTGTTTGCATTTTTGAGTGTGGTGCTCAGTGGGAAAAAAAATAAAATAAAAAAAAATCATAAACTGCAGCCTCTGCAACTCCCTAGCACAAATATTTAAGATGCACAAGGTATGTCTCACTCTGCTCATGAAACCAGTTTAGAGATTTTAAAAAACAAACTAAACAAAACCTAGTTAAGATCTTACCTTTTTTTTTTGCGCATTGACAAAAATATTTCATGGCTAATCTCTGTCGCAAGCATGAGAGATGTGGTTAGTGTGAGAAAATAAAACAATAGGCTGCGGTGAAGATGGCACTGTAGCCACAAATATTACGAGATACTGTTTGGAGAAACACATACGCACACAACAGGCTGGAAGGGGTGCTTCTTCTTTTCTTTTTTTTTTTTTTTCCTTCTTTTTTTTTTTAACCCAGCATCCCGGTTTCTGGCACGTGTTGTAGAGCGTGCTCATCACATGAACAGCAGTGTACGCCCTCGCTCCATCTCTCTGCCCACCCACACACACACATACACACACACACAAACACCGAGCACTAGGGGAAGCACATTCACAAGGAAGAAGTAAAGACCCTGCCTGACTTGAAGCACACGCACACACACACACACACACACACACACACACAGGCACTTCATTCACATATGTGCATTTTCCTTAACATGAATGAAGCCTAGTGCCTATTCATAAAAAAACACTGAAAATGAATCACTCATTACGATTCCTCGAAGACAACACCGACGACCTTAAACCTGAAAGTACATTTTCCAGACTGTGAAAAACAACAAACCGCCTTTGTGTCGCAACGGACTGAAAGTCACATCAGGTGGTGTCACTTAACAGAAATACCACTCAAGGCCATAGTTGTCCTTAGGCGGGCTGTTCATTGGAATTGTTTGCATTTTTGAGTGTGGTGCTCAGTGGGAAAAAAAATAAATAAAAACATCATAAACTGCAGCCTCTGCAACTCCCTAGCACAAATATTTAAGATGCACAAGGTATGTCTCACTCTGCTCATGAAACCAGTTTAGAGATTTTAAAAAACAAACTAAACAAAACCTAGTTAAGATCTTACCTTTTTTTTTTTTGCGCATTGACAAAAATATTTCATGGCTAATCTCTGTCGCAAGCATGAGAGATGTGGTTAGTGTGAGAAAATAAAACAATAGGCTGTGGTGAAGATGGCACTGTAGCCACAAATATCACGAGATACTGTTTGGAGAAACACATACGCACACAACAGGCTGGAAGGGGTGCTTCTTCTTTTTCTTTTTTTTTTTTTTTTTTTTTAACCCAGCATCCCGGTTTCTGGCACGTGTTGCAGAGCGTGCTCATCACATGAACAGCAGTGTACGCCCTCGCTCCATCTCTCTGCCCACCCACACACACACACGCACACGCACACACAAACACCGAGCACTAGGGGAAGCACATTCACAAGGAAGAAGTAAAGACCCTGCCTGACTTGAAGCACACGCGCACACACACACACACACACACACACACACACACACACACACACACACACACACACACACACGCACTTCATTCACATATGTGCATTTTCCTTAACATGAATGAAGCCTAGTGCCTATTCATAAAAAAAAACACTGAAAATGAATCACTCATTACGATTCAACACAGCCCTTCAAATCTGAATCGCCTGGATTTATTTTTATTTATTTTTTTTGTGGTCCCAAAACGCGAAACAATTATTGAGCAACCGCAAGTCTCTGTCAGTCTGCCTCCTCTTGACGCAAGAAGACCATTTTCTCAATAAACTCTTAGGTCAAAGGGAGGAGGGCGACAATTCCAAGGCGCATGTCACAACACTCTACCCCCACCCTCAAAAAAAAAAAAAGAGGCTGCCTTTGGTCTAATTTGTGAGTTTCTCTCACACTCACACACACACGCGCGCACGCACCTGCACACGCTCCATTATATAATATCCAATACTGGGGGCAAAGAGTGGAGGAGGGAGCGGAAAACTGGGCACTACCACCAAGAGTGAAAAGCTGCTCCATATAAAATAAAAGCATAAATATACAGAAAATGGCTTTTTTAATAAATATGCAAAAGCATCTTTAAAATGTCAGTCCACAGACTGACTATCTATTTGAAAGCCAGCTTAAAGCGCAACGCTTGAGGAATCTCTCCTTTCTTCTCATGCATCCATTGGCTTTTTCTTTTTAATTTGACGGCTAAAATGAGAGAGAGAGAGAGACAGCTTTTCCTTTCGCTCAAGGTTTTACAAAAAAATAAAATGTAAGCTGCAGTGTGTGTGTGCATGTGTGTGCGTGCGTGTGGTAGAATGCAGCAAAGATGCTGGGGAAGCCGCTTTGACTCATGTTGCAGTATTTCTCTTGTGCCTCTAGGAGTCCCATCCACTGAGGGGAAGACCAGTGAGTGTCAGAGATTCCAGAGAAATCCCAGCTCTGCTCTGAATGTAAAGTCTGCACAGCCACCGCTCAGCACTGACACAAAGAAAATATCACCAGGGGACAATATGAAACATTTCCCCAAAGGCTTCAAGTAGACCAGCCAATATTATCTCCTAATATCATCACAAAATGAGGAAGTGAATCAGCCAAATACTGAAACCAGCTATATCCTGTATGTCTATATAAATGTTGAATTTTAGATGACAAGATCTTGATCATCTTACAGCTACATTCTTTAAAAAGGATTGAACTGTTTTGACTTTGCAAAGACAATTTGTATTGCAGAAGAAGTCCAAGTTGGGGGGGGGGGGGAGAGAGCGAGAGAGAGAGAGAGATCAGGTGGATTGTGCCAACTACTGACCTGGGGTGTTACATAACTCCATGTGGTAGGTGTGGACATGTATATTAAAAATCAAAACTTCACAAACCCTGCCTCTAGCAGTTTCTGGAGAAAGGGCGCGAGAGCTAAAGCTCCAGATAACACACAATTGTGTCCCATTGTCTAATGGAATAAAACGCAAATACAAAGCCAATTCAATGTGTGTGTGTGTGTGTGGGGGTAGTTGGACTTGTTTAAACAAGTGCCTCTTGTCTTTTGGGAGGTGGAGACACTGTTTGACACAAGTACATGTGCGCAGAAGAAATCACTCCACTGCCTGCAACCCGGCCAGACCGGCACATCCGGTACAACCAGCTGAGGAGAGCGCCACATGCCCACCCTACCTCCACACGTTCACCACCAGCCAGGGCTCCAACCGCTGACGGGCAGGAACTGGTCGGACGGGACCCGGTGGCAGAAACTGGTTTCTGGGAGAGGCATGCACAAGTTCACTTCTTTAGGAGACGGTGTGAGCGGCACATTTCCTAGGTTATAGAGCATACGCTTCACTGGGGAACCTAACCTCTAAAATATCACATCAGGCACATTTAATCATATAAACATCGTATAAACAAAAAAACAACAACATTAAAATGTGTTTTTACTAAAAAATAAAAAAGAGGATTAAGCAATGCAGAGAGGACAGAGATAGAACTAGATCAGATAGAATGGGGAAGGTGGAGGCGGAGTGTGTGTGGGGTGTCACAATTTCTATATAACCAATGGATGACGAAGAGAGGAAGAGGAGCCTGACTCATCGGTGTGCACCGGCATTCCTCCGCATATTCCAACACAACCGCAAAAAAAACAAAAAAAAAACAACGTGTGTAGTAAAGACAACAAATGCCAATCATCTAATAAACACCCCATGCTTTCAAAATCTATCTGGAGGCGAAGTGCTTCCACAATCGAGATAGGTAAACAAGTGGGATTATTATAGAAATATGTGGAGATACATCTCTGAGATTGAATATTCTGTCTGAGAGGAAGAGAGAAGGAGATTGATCAACCACTCGGCAAATTGCGCAGTAAGAGGCTCCAGACGCAGCGCTCTGCTCCAAACAGGAGACCAGGGAAGTGGGTCAAGCCATGGCAGGGCGACTCCTGTGAGACTGGTCGCTCCCAAACCAAAATACACTTAGATCAGACTCCTGAGTCACCCCAGTCCGCCAAGCATGAAGTAGATTACACAGCCAAATCCATTCCAACGACTTAGAAATCTCATTTAAGAAATATATATATATATATATATATATATAGGGCAGGTGATGTGACGTATGGAAGGAATCATGGAAGAAGAAAAAAAACACCACCTGAGTGTATTTATATATATATGTTAAAAAAAAATTGATAAAGTGAAAGGTACACCACAGGGTCACACATTGAAAAGATCGGAATGTGGGTCACGTTGTGAATGGGGCATGGAGGGGTTTGTCCTACATCATGCGGACCCGAGAGCTCACCCACATTAAAGAGCTGTCTGTCTGACTAAAAGTGCGCATAGGCTGCGCAATTTGGCTCCTGGCTCTCTCCAATGTGGGGCACCCCCCCACCCCCCACCCCCACACAGCCTGCTCCAAGTGTGCAGGAGAAGAAAAAAAACGCTGATTGGAGCCACTGGCAGCACACGGTGCGTGTGTCTGACGCCAGGGGAAATAACAAATAAATAAATAAAAAACCCCAACAAACAATTCAGCTGTTCTCTCAACCAACAGCTGCTTTTACCTGCGCCTGTTACGCAACACCAGCCCAAGAATTGAAGCAGCAAAGCGCACGGGGGGAGCCCCTGTTTTTCTTTTTGGTTCCAAAGTGAAGTTTTAGGAGCTTCAATCTGGCGTCGAATCCAGCCGCTGTGGATGAACTCACCTGCCCATTTGCCCAGCCTCGGTGAGAGGAGCTGCCCGTTGCCCAGGACCCATATCCTGAAGCCGGAGTAGAGCCGGTAGAGGAGCCACAGAGCCACGGAGGCCACGGCGAACACGCCGACCCAGAAGAAAGGCGCCTCGGCCCTGCGCACCATCTCCTCCGCGTCCGTCCACTGCATGGCTGTGATTTGGTGTGTGTGTGTGTGTTCAAGAGAGAGAGAGAGAGAGAGAGAGAGAGAGAGTGTGTGTGTGTGTGTGTGTGTGTGTGAGGACCTCAATTTTTAGGCAATGTGCTCTAATTTCCCTGCCACAACGTGAGAGAGTCGCTTTATAAGGAGGTTGTAGCATCACACACACACTCCCCCAACACTTGTCTAGCCTAATTTCCCCGGCACCGCCTCCCCCCGCTCCTCACTGGCTGTCTCTTAGCTGGTCCCCTCGCTGATTGGCGCACTGGCCTGTCAATCAAGTCCCGGAGCGTCCCCCATTCATTGGGTGTCGTGTATGAAGGGAGACCGCGGTGCGCTGCGATTGGCTCCACACGTCCACAGCTCCCATCCGGACTCTGTGATTGGCTCTCGCCGGAACAGGTTTGTCGGTTTCACTCAGGATTATGAAACCCTCCGAACCCACGCTTTGGAAAAAAAGGAAAAAAAAACCTGCCCATACCACTTTATGAATGAAAGGATGCGCTCATTGGTGAGAAATGTGCGCGTGCTCCCGCCCCTCGGTGCAGGTTTGGTTCCAGTGATGCCAGTCTGCAGCACCCACCTAGACATGAGTCACTCTTCTATTTTCGGTTTTCTCTCTGCATCGTGCTGCCGAGACACACTAAGAAAAATGTGCAGAGACGCATCGTGGCGCATACACTCATCCCCCTGCGCCGCATCCATCCTAAACATTCCGTTCTGTGGCAACATGCACAAGTATAATGTCCCCAGGTGATAATAATAATAATAAAAAAACTACAATACCCATCCCGACTTTCTGCTCTCATAATCTCGCGATGCTAGCCCTCTTACAGCGTAAGGTTCACCCTCTAGCCACTGAGGATGGCTGAGATGGGATGTGCAGTGTGTGTTACATAAATACCGAGACGTGCATGTGGATCCTCATCGCTTTTTTTATTTCACTGTTTTTGAAATCACAGCAGCGCACTCGAATAAGACACACGTGCTTTTACAGGTGCGGGAGGTTACAACACAATCACCTCGGTGTGTATTGTTGACACTTGCAGCATATTGTAGCCTCCAACACACCCCGCCGTGCACCCCCCCCCCCCCCCCCCCCCCCCCCCCCCCCCCCCCCCCCCC
>JAFBJU010026055.1:0-123723 GCA_016785305.1 Colistium nudipinnis | reverse complement strand
CACACACCCCCCAGTTTCTCTCTATCACACTCACACATACACGCACACTCCCTCAAACTAAACATGAAATTCTGTCAAACCGAGGCTGTGTGGCACAAAGCACTAGCTGTCACGAACTCAGCAGAGGGAGCAGAGTATGAAACTGTGTCCGCGTGTCGTCAGTCTTCGTGCAGCTGCTCGCATTCTTTGACACAAGTGGAAGTGTCGAAGTCACACCGGGAGGAGAGAGAGCAGCCAGTTGTGTAACGCTTTCAAAGCGGAACAAATCCCTCTCTGACCATGTGTCTTTCACTCTCGGTTACAATGTGCAGAGTCAAAACATGTTTTTTACAAAATAACCTCTTGTACAAAACTTAAATATTTAGAAAACATTTAAGCAAATTTGTTATCTGGATTATTTGTACAGGATGCATTTTCACATGAATCTTCAAATAAATCAAAAACACGTATTCTTTTTACTCATGTTCAAATAGAAACTTAATTTTATGCACAAATATTTGCAAACTATTCTAACCTAAATGTTAAAACAGCATGTCTACAGTATGCCAGCGCAGTGTAGCACAGCCAGTAAATAGAGAAACACACACAAAAGTAGTTTCGAAGTGTGTTAAAAATGATCATATTAAAGATAATAAAATTTCACACGTGGCACACACACACGCATGGACGTTTGGTGTGTCACGTTGTATCCTGGCAGCCCAGCAGCTGGAAACAAAAGAGAAATATGGTTTCAGTTTTGCACAATTTCCCTGTGAAAATATCCATATGTGTTTATGTAATCTGAAACATTTTTAAACACGCAGAAAAAAAAAAGGCACCAGGACGTCAGCGTGTGCCCCACCTCTTAACACGCACAATTTTTTTTGTTTTGTTGTTGTTCTGTTCTTCCACCGTCGAAGATATTTCCATCTTCTGTTTTATCAACAATAGCACAAACTACACCTTCTGTTGTTATCTAATTTCAGGTTTTACTTTTGTGTGCACGAAAAGTACAGTCACCACTCCCAGTTTCGATAACAGTGAGCCCACACACACACCACCTCCCCTTAATCCCACAACACAAAGCTTCTCCCCTATTTAAGTTTCTGCCCCCTCTAAAAACACACGCCTATACACACACGCACATTCTCGCACGAATTAGCCCTTCACACACTCTAATCTGACGGTCCAGTTTGACACTGCAAAATGACAAATCGTTGTAGCTTTCCCCCTAAAGATATCCCCACTGTGTCAAAAAACGTATCTCTCATTTTTTTAACATGAAAACCATACAACAACAGCTTTTGAGGTGGGCAACATTTACCAGAATTTTAAGGCGAAAAACATTCACGTCATTAGATGCAAGTTTGAGACTTGAGAGGGGGATCATTTCTCATTTTACAAAATAATAAACAAACATGCAGATTAAACAGAGAGTTCAGAAACTACAATAATATAATATGGACATTTGTTGTTAAGTTGTGCAGTTTTTTAAACAATCTTTGTCAAAGTTTTAGTGAACTTGAGTTTTCTTTTTGTTCCCATTTTTGCCTGTCGCTGTTCACCACCGTGGTGCTGAAAGGAGCATTTCAGAACCTGTCTGTGACAGTCCCTCCCCACCACAGAAATACACACACGCACCACACATACGCAACTCACACACACACACACACACGTTTATAAATCTTATTGTAAATTCTTTAGGAGCACCAGACTCACATCTGGAATACTCACCACTGTCCACCACACAGAGAAAACCATTATACCGGTTTCTAACTCTATGGCTGAAAATATCTGTAGCTCATAATGTTGACTTCACATGTAAGCATATAAAAAAGCATTACCCATTGAAGCATCCCAGCAACTTCGTCACAGCAAACACACACACATTAACATTTTGAATCCTGTGACAATCTGTCACAATATTCAAGAGTAAAAACAGAAGGGGAATCTGCCCAAACGGACTTAACTGTGCCGAATGACAGCTCCTGTCCAGTGGATCATATCCAAATAATCAGATAAAAAATGTGTTAAACACCTACTTCATCTGAAATGTACCACATAAGTCACTGGAAATTTAAACTGGGAGAAGTTTTCCAAGTGAGGGTGTGTTTATTAAAATGAACACCACTAAGTATATAACATTATGCTTAAATGTTAACTTTCTAACACAGGAGATATTTGATTTAATTTAAGATCTTTAAGAGAAAATCTGAATGTTGATTTATGTCTTGAGATACAATTGTATGTTAGACAATGGTCTCTCTTAGTTATATTAATTACACACTTAGAAATGTGTGTGACTCTTGGCAGACGTGGGTGTGTTAGCGTGACTTTTACGTCTGTGATCACGTTTAAATTTGCTTCACATTCAGTGACCTGTTATCCTAAATCAACTCGAAGAGAATATGTGTGTGTAAATGTGCTTTAACATATGATGAAATTATAAATACAATATTACATTGTCCTAAAACATAAACACAGCCACACACACTTTGTGCAATTTTACATATGTAATACTAATAACACATTAATTTCTATAACACGAAGACACTTTTCTTTCAGAAAGTCACACAAACTCACACACTATCTCAAACATTTCTGATGATGCAAAAGCTATCACAGATAAAAACTAAAGAAATACAGTTAAAACGGTTCAGATTAAATGATTGTGTGTAATACCATTTGGTTTTACATTTTACAAACATATATTCTATAAAATACCACATTTTACATTTATTCTACAGTGGGAGTCTTTAAATCTACCCCCATTTTGGTTATTGTGGGGAATTTTAAAATTGAAGTGAGATGCCGGCAATATCACTTCACTGAACACACGCACGTGCACACACACACACACACACACACAGACGCACACTAATCTGTTTGGACCTAAGGTTTAGATTGGCGCGTGGCTGTTAGATTACCTGATTTTACTGAATCTGTCTTCAAAGTTGTCATTCTGCTAAACCTGCCACTGGAATGACCAAATTAACCTTGACACTGACAGACTGAATATTTGTATTTCTTTCCCATCAAAATAAGAAAAAAATAAAGGTGACTATTGCAATCAAATCCAACCTCTCTACATTAAATCCTTCTGTTTTTGGTAGCACCTCTCTATAGAATGCAATACGGTTCAAAAGAGCGAACAACAGCCTTCCAACGTTGGTTGCAAAACCTTTAAAAAGTGTGAAGAAATGTTTAGACGCAGTTTTTAGGTTTGCGCATGGATACAAACAGGGGTCCCTCCAGGAAAACCATTACACAGCATTTAATCTCTGTGGCTGAGAGTAGCAATATATTCTTATAATATTCCCTGTTAATGTCTATGACAACACAAGCTCCAGTCAGCCTGGAACATATATTTCCCACTGAAGCCTCCCAGCAACTTCAACACAACAAACACACACACATTAACATTTTACACATCCCGTGATAGTCACAAATATTCCGACTGTGGGAATCTGCACAAAGTGACTTGCAGTGGGCTCCCGGTATAAAGTCACGTCCAACACCTTAATATTCCTTATTATTCCCTATTAACTGTGCTGCCCAGTGGATCACATCCAAAGCATCTCAAGTGTACGATAACCAGCAAAACCATCAATAATATGAAAGCAGGTATGTTCAATTATGGTGTATATGTTTTGTTTTTTTGTTTTTTTTACATACCTAGAGTCCTTTTGATCCGACGACGACAGCAACTTTACTGAAGCTGCATCTGAGAACACAGACAACACAGACATCCAAAATCAGTTTTATTCATTTTATTTTCACAAATATTCACATTTCTTAAAAGGTTAATTTCATGAACAATATTTGAAAGCATCAAAAGCCTAGCAACACATTTCCCGAAAAAGTTCAATTTAAAGAGTAATATTTGACCCTTTTATCTTCTATTTGTAGGTAGGCAACTTTTTAAAAATAACTGTGATGGAAGACTGGTCCAGATTCTACAAATAAATGCGATGATCTTTGCTGCTCAGACTTTTCCTCTTAAACTCCCTGCAACTCAAACGGAAATCCTAAATTATTTATGGAGAATAATGGAACTCAATTGTATCTGCTGATTTCCAGTTACAAAAACTTTAGTTTAACCATTTTTTTCCCCCTCAATTCCTCTTGTCTCTCCACATCTATTTTCCTTGTCTTTCCTCCAAGGATTCAGTGTAAACAAACTGAAAATCAATACAGTGTAGTGTATTTTCATTAATTAACATTTTTGGACAGATAAAGAAATATAAAGCCGAAAGAAAATGTTTTTTTCTATTTATATGCTTCAATGCTTCGATTTTTGTCCATCAATTTTACTGCGAAACACTTTTACTGAGGCTTTGTGAAATGATGAAAGCTTATGAACACCAGGAATGGGATACATCCATACTGGAGCAAAGCCCCACCAATTTACCTTCTCGTTCCTGGCCCCGCCCTCTCCCTGGATCTTTATTTCCTCTCACCGTCATCACATCAGCCCTAAGAATATATAAAAAAAGGTATAGATTCAGGAACAATTACAATGTCAACTTTTTATTGTGGCATGTGTGCACAATATTGGACACATGCATGCAGCACATGAATTGTCATTCAAAATGCATACAGATGGAAAAAGACCCTGTCACACAGCAAGTGTATTTTGTTTTTTAACCTGAAGCCAGTATTTAGCACATGCAGGGAGTTGGGACAGTAATTAAGAGACAACACGGTGTGTGTGTGTGAGTGCAGGTAACAAGGAGAGGACTCTTTCTGGGACAGGACCCAACCGTGGGCGTCCCGCCTCCATCGACCCTTCCGGCCCAGAGGACAGCCTGCTCACAGTCCTCTCTGGCAACACTGATTGTGCGTCTGCTGCCAGGTTAGGGTGAGACGCACGCACACACTCACAATAATGTAAAAAAAATATATATGAAATAACCGACATATGAAACAGTAAATGTAAATAAAAAAAAACATATTTTAACATGCACACATTCGCAACAATAAGTGAAGTATTGTCCCAGGAATCCACATGCAAGAAGAACAGGGCTGGACACACACACACACACACACACACCTGTCTTCTTGGCTTTTGCTGTATGAGTAAATTGCAGTCAATTTTAAATTTACAAACAACAGTCGCCACAACTGACATGCACACTGAACATTGAGATATTATTATATTAAAAATGTTATTTGTGTTAATTTTCTATAGACTGCCACCTGCCCAAACAGGTTTCTGTGTACACACACTTAGTAAGAAAAGGCTGATATTTTAAGCACTGCTTTTGAACAATTTCTCTAATCATCATATATATATATACAGTATATATATTTGTTGTGTGCGTGTGGGTGTCACTGAATTGAAATGGGTGGTTGTTATTATTATTAGTTTCATTCTTTTGCTGTCCTGTTACATTTCAGACTTCACTGCATCACTGAAAATCACTGCACTGATTCTGATTTTACCCACACAAAGTTGGACATCCTTTGCATTCCTTCCGTCTTATTATGCTTCCATGATATGAATTTTCTGGAATGGTTTTGATTTTTCGGAGAGTTTGACATCAGCCTGTGAGTGCTGCTGTGCCTTCAGCTGTACAGTCAGCCATTTTCTGTGTCTGTCATGAGGAGGCTTCACCGAGGCTGCACTGCTCCTCACAGCCAGGCTTTGGCTAACCTTTCTGAAACGCCGCACACACACACCAGACGAGCAGAAGCAGCACATGGAGATGTGCTAAACATCAATACTAAAGGAGGTCTGTATTATTCAGCAGAGGGCCCTCACATGCCTCACTGCCAACCCAATGAGTGGCCTCAACAAAATGGCTGACGTGCAATCCTCAAGGATAACTATACATTTCTGTTTGAATGAGCAGCTGAAGGTAAAATGAATATGGTGAGAATCACATTTGTACGATTTGGAGATCGTGTCACAAAGCTCTATTTGATATGGCTGCATGACACAATATGCTGTTTTTTTTTGTTTTTTTTTCAGTTTTTTAATTCACAAAAGTGAATATTTAATCCCAACTTTTCTCTCAGTCAAAAACAGTTATATAATAAGCTTTTTTTAATTGCAAAAGAAAAATGTATTTTAACTGTTTGTTTTAATGTTTCCTGGATAAAAAATAAATAAAGAGTCGACTTTTATATACAAAGTTTTCATATTTGAGAACGTTTCTGGTATTTATGTCTTTAAAATTATTAAACTCTCATAAATGTGGTCATTTTGATGCATTTTCATTTGCATTGTTGCAGGAAAGGAGTCATTTTCACCCCCCTTAAATAAGAGGGGAGGTTGGAAATGATCTTGCCGGATGACCGAAGCTGTGGGAGAACGAGTCAAACTGGAAACGCTCTGAGTGAAACCAGTGAAACCAGAATGACCCCACCTCAAGCCCCCCTCAACCACCCACCTACGTTCCTGTCCTTTGGGTGTGTTTGCGTCACAATATAGTTTAGTAACACTTTGATTGTGTGCTTGTGTGCGAGTGCTCCCTGGTATCTGTCTGATACATATACAACCTGCAAATTAAAGCAGAATAATCAATGTAATGTCAAGCATCACATGTAGTCTGATGAAAATGACTCAACTTTCTCGATTCAATGGTTAATATGTTTAACACTCTGTTTTGTGTTTTTTTGTGCCATGTGAAAACTCTCTGTTACAAACTTCAACTGTTTCTGTTTTTTTTCATGCATTCACCCCAGTTACTGGTTTACGTGTGCCACTTTGGACAGAGAAACGTCTGTGACCTTTTGCATAAACACAAATTAGTGCCCTCTTCATGGGTTAAAAACAACTCCGATTTCACTCTGAAAAAATGATTTTACAGGAACATATTTAAATGCACGTTCTTTTTGTCATTTCAACCCAAATCGTTTTTTTTATAGGTTTCCATAGATTTGCTCCGTGAGTCACATTTACTCATTCATACTGAGGATGCAGTCACAGTCACAGTTTTGGCCTCTGTCCTGTTTCCCACCTTGACACTTTTGTGTTTGAATGTTGTCTTACTTTGTTCTATACATCAGACATCAGAAAGTAATCATTTACCAAAATAGATTAAAGTAAGAAACAATTTAGATGCATGTAGAAACAATTTTGTTTTCATACATTTCCTGAAAACAGTTGTGTAATTGTACTTATGTCTTCATAGTTTATGTCCAGAATGATTATATTATATTATATTATATTAATGTGTTAACATTATCTAAAGGTGACATTTTTTAGCTGGAATTGGTTGAATAGCTTAAAAGCAGAATATAAACAAATACATTAGACATATCTGGCCCCTGATTGTTGGCATTCAGAGATTAAAATAATGTAACAATGCATTAAAAGTAATCTGGGCATTTAAAATGTGACACAAGTTTACCAAATATTTCAACAATGTTAAAACTGTAAATCTGAAGATTTTTAGACACTTTTTATGTTGATGTTTTAATTTCTTACTTGGTCCAATTCTCCTCTTCATTGTGTTTTTCTCTCAACATGTTTCATTTGTGTTTTTGTGAGACTGGCTCTTTTTAAGTTGATGTTATACTCTGTGGGAATGAATGAGTACATTACATCTGTTTATAGTAGAAATCCAACAAGGGATATACTCAAGCAACCATTGAGTCCTAAACATATCATCTGTCTCTCTGTTGTCTGCTGCGAAAAAAAATACAATAATATAGCAAAAGATCCTTCAAATATCTACATATGTACAACATATGTTTAAAGCTACAAAGTTTGCCACTCTCTCTGCAAATGACAAATACATTTTCAGGTAGGACACACATTAAATAAAAAATGTAAATGTTCACATATTCTATATTTTGTCTGTCCTTTCATACAGAAATGTTATGAAAATGTAAATCGCAGTCAGAGGATAAATATTTAGAAAGCTATATTTTCAACGCAAGTTTTTAAATTAAGGTGAAATGGAGATGACACTGTGACAGCCAGAGTTAGTTTTGCCCATTAAGGTTAATTATTAACTGTTTTATTTTATTAAAAAAAAAGGCCTAAAGTTTAAAGTATATGTTCAAATGAAGTAGCTGGTAGTAGTGGACAGTGGAGGGTAAATGAGCAGAGTTCCAACATTTCATAAATTGTTTACACAATTCAATGTCATTCTAAATTATTAATATTAATGTATTTGCAGAGAAATGCAACTCACCCTGCTGGATTTACCTATAAGTAAGAGCTAGTGTATAAACATATCTTGAATGACAAACATGTGCACATGCAGAAAGTTTATAAATTGTGCTTATGAATGATAGGAAGAGTTAAAATGTTAACCTTATTTGTGCTTTCATACAGAGTGTATTAAAAGTATTCTCTTCAAATTAAAACATACTTTGAAAGACACATGCACTTCATTTGATTCAAGTAAATATCCACTAAAAATCAAATCACACACACTCACACACACACACACACTTGTTTTACTTATTATATATTATGCTGCTGGTATCGGGTGTGATTTCTATTCTTGTGCATTATTAAATATTTTATTTTGACAGAGGACAGTATTTTAAAAAAGAGATTGGCAGTAATAAAATAATTAAAAACTGAAGAAGATAATCCGGATGACCTAAGGAAAATTTAAATCTTATCAACTAGAAACTTGAGAAATTAAGTTCAGATCCAGAGCCTTTTTTTTTTATTAAAAAAAAAATGTGTATAAAAAGTAAGATAAATGATGAATAACAAATTACATTTTGTGCATTTTACAAATTGTGTTTTACATGTTCTTCAAATGTGTGTGTGTGTGTGTGTGTGTGTGTGCCTTTCTTTCTATGCTATGGTTAGGTATTGAGTTATTTAGTTAGGTACTTGGTGGTTGCGGTGGTTAAGGTTAGACTGAGAGCAAGGGAATGCATCATGCTGAAGAATGACCCCACAACTAAATTAAGGTGTGCATGTGTGTGTGTGCGTGCATGCATGCGTGTGCGAGTGCGTGTGTGCGCGTGTGTGTGTGAGAGAGAGAGAACAGATTTAAAGAGTGACTAAGAAAAAAAATAAATGTGTGAGAGTGAGTCAGTAAGTGTCGGCACGTGTGCGTCACTGTGCGAGTTCCCTTTACCTGTGAAATGTTTCATTCCTGACATATGCAGAGGTGTGTGTGTGTGATGAACATATCACTATCGCTTCATTAAAGACTCTATCCTAATAAACCAAAACATAGTGAACAGATGTGTTGCCTTCATTTAGACCATTTAAGGTATAAAATAGATCTAATAGTATAATGTTATTATTAGAGTATTATTTAATAGTTTAAATATAATTATGTCAATTCAAAGTAAACCCGAACCTGAGAAGGTGTTTAGCATACAATCAATAGTTTTGAGGTAACACAAAGTTTAAAGTAGCAGCTACTAATGTGCGCGTGTATTTTTATCTTGAGAGTGTGTGTGTGTATGTGTTAATTTCCTACGTCAGGAGCAGCATTACTCCTGAACAAACCTTCCCTTCCCTCCTCTCTGCTTTCCTGAATCATTTTCCACCTCCACTTAAGGGACTAACCCTGCTGTTTTATTTTGACTCATACTTAAAAAAAAAAGTGCATATGTGTGTGTGAGTGTGTGTGTGGTGCTTGTTGGCTAAGGTTAAAAGACAAATGCAAGGGTCACATTCAAAGTCGTACTGTATACATCCCCCACACCTGCTGTAGAACTACGTAGAGAGGCTGTTATTATATCAGGAGGGCGTAGAACAGGAATGCTTTTTGTTTTTTGGGCACAAACATTTTTCTCACTGAACTAGCAAATGTTTGGATTTTCCATTTGATGAATATAGTTGAAGGATTTCCAAAAAATAAAAATAAATCAGTCAGCGCATCGATTAAGCTCCAGGATGAAAATGGGACGTTACATGTAATCGGTTATACCTGCACTCATAGTTAAAAAAAAAAAAAAACACAATATGTCATTGCATCTATGTGTAAATAGTGATGATCTATTCTCTTTCTGCAATTATCCATGTACATATAAAAAGTAATATAACCGTGAGAGTATGACACACAAACTGTCCAACCACATCTCTGTCCATAAAGTTCAAACTCAACATAATAATGGCTTTTTAAACTTTGAAACACTTCCTCTCCCTGGCTCTTGTGTCGTTCTGATGTTCGCCATAACCGCAAAATATTTGTGACACACTTCAACGCGTGTCACATGACTGCACCTGGGTGTACGTTTCGGCGGGGAGAGTCTAGATGTACCTTAATCCGATGGTGCTGAAAACGAGCTGCAGGGGCAGGAGGAGGTAAAGAGGAGACGTCATCGGTCAGGATTTCCCCTCCATCAACCTTCTTCTCGGGGCCCCTGAGAGAGACGGAGTGAAGGAGAGAGGAGGGTTAAAAAAAAAGAGAAGGAGGAACAAAACGCACAAAAACAATAAAGAAACAAAGAGCAATAAATGATGAAACTATCAAAGCAAAGACAAGACAAAGGCATCAGCTGAGATTTGCTGCGAGTATCACTGCATGTATAGTATGAAATAATGTTTCTTAATCCTTCAGATTCTTTTGGTCTTTGGTCTCTGCACATAAATACATTGCATCGGCATTTCACACACAACTTTTTCACATTAGTCAAATGCTGCCTTGAGATGTGTGGAGTTCTATTTTACAGGGCCACTTTATCCAAATAAGAAAGATTTGCTGCGAGTATCACTGCATGTATAGTATGAAATAATGTTTCTTAATCCTTCAGATTCTTTTGGTCTTTGGTCTCTGCACATAAATACATTGCATCGGCATTTCACACACAACTTTTTCACATTAGTCAAATGCTGCCTTGAGATTTGTGGAGTTCTATTTTACAGGGCCACTTTATCCAAATAAGAAAATAAAAAAATACTTTACATATAGGTTTTATTTCATTTCTATAATAATTTTTAATAATAATAATAATAATAATAATAATAATAATAATAATAATAATAATAATAATAATAATAATAATAATAATAATAATAATAATAATAATAATAATAATAATAATAATAATAATAATAATAATACCTTTTATAAACATAACACATAAACACAACATATTACTTAAATATTAAAAGCAAATGATTATGTTTTCACGTGTAATTGTCAGTGTACTCCAGAACAATGGAGAGGAATGTTATGTTGTTGGTCACGGCTGAAGCAATGAACACAAAAAAATGTAGATTCTGCCTTTGGTTTTATTTAAAAATGATTCAAAAAAAATCACAGTTCAATTGACCTTCGTTGTTTGGGAGTGAAACGTGAACTAACAGTTGGAAGGATTGAGTGATCTGATGAGAGAGAGGAATCTGCGGAAGAAAGTCTCTACTCTACTGTATCTGCTTTGACACCATCAGGCTCAGTTATCCGCAGACACTGCAAAGACAACGTAGGGACAGACAGGCACACACGCGCACACACACACACACGCAATATACTTTATATGGTGAATGACAAAAATGTCCTTGACCTTTGTGACTGACAGAAGAAAAACAGTATTAAAGAAAGAAATGTATGAACAGATGTAAATTTTGAAAAACGTGTGTGAGTCTGTGTGTGTGTGTGTGTGTGTGTCAGGCCTACAGCTTGGGCGTATAAAACGTTGCTCAGCTAAAAATAAATAAAATGCTCCGGAGAGGAGCGAAAAGCATTGTGCGCCGTGAGTCACGACCAGGAGTGGTGGTGACGATGCCCTCCCCCCCACCACATACACACACTCATACACACACACACACACACACACCCTCACATTGTACCTTTTCCTCCCCATTCAATTGTGGAGAAGGAAGAGCAACATCGGATTCTCAACACAGCAACACGGAGACCACGAGAAACTTTGAAAGTCTCTCGTCAACATCCAAACACAACCAAATTCAGTGACGACAAAAAGCCAACAAGGAGGCTGTGTCCAGTTAGTGACCATCACACCCAAAACTGTTCACCAATACAGAGCCTATACAGAACATTTTATCTGAGAGGCCCAAGTAAAACTAAGGCAACTTTCATGTTAGAAATATCCACCTCCACCTAAGGGACTAACCCTGCTGTTTTATTTTGACTCATACTTAACATTTTACATAAAAAAGTGCATATGTGTGTGTGTGTGTGTGTGGTCATATTAGAATTTGCCATAGAATTGATGGCATGTATAAACCGATGTAGCAATTTATGTTCTTATAGTGGGATTGCTATATTAACAATATTGATGTGCCGTTCTGTTTATGGATCCGATTGATGTCCAAATTTAAAAATATCTCACACCAATAATGGATGAGTCATTTTGAATTTGTCCGTCTACTGCAAGACAATATGACGTGGTTCATTATTATGCTCCAGTTTACTGCATGATCAGATTAGGTTTTGTGAACGACAGCATATGTGACAATCATACTATTATAGTTTAGTTCTCTGGACATATGATATAGTGAAAATCGATGCATAATGACCAAGTCACGGGAGTTAAAAGGACAAGCGTGGCGGCCGATATCTTTGGAGCCATTGTCAGTGTCAGTTGTTTCTGAAAGTGCCCAAAAAATGACACATGTCCATATAATATAGAATCACAGATTTAAAAACCTGGAAAAATCACAAAAGGCTTTGTTGTATCTGGCGTAGATGCTGCGTTATATGTTATTACACAAAAAGGTCAATGGAAGGTGGACTGTAATGCTGTCGTCCACCTACACACACACACACACACAAACACACATATGATGGCTGTCACAAAAAAAAATCCAAAAAAACAAGAAAATCAAAAATGCTTAAAAGTGATATCAACACAATTTTTACTCAACATGAAGGTTTGAGGTGGACAGAATTAAAACCTGACACACGCGTGACGTTCTCCACTTGCGTCTTCGGAGCCCGTTGGAGTCCGTTTTTAACCGTGATGTCATTTCCCTAAAAATAGCTTTGGATTGGTGGCTCGTACTAAACTGGGAGGGAAAAAAAAAATCATGAGTGGATTTTTAGGCACATGCTGTGATTTATCATACACAGGTGCGATGACGTCAGGGCGGAAAAACACACTCCTCACACTTTGTTTCAGGTAAAACACACTGCCCAATGTTTCGCACGACAGAATCAGTGCAGCACATTGTTAGTACACACTATTAAGTACCTAAATACTGCGTTTCATGTATCCTCCGTCTATAAGCTGTGTTTAAACGTACGAGGAAAACCAGGCCAGAAACACAGGAGAAAATATTTCACAGCAGACACACAATATACCACAGTGTTGACATAGTGTGTGTGACACAAAAATACATTGCAAAACACTGCCTCGGTTTGACAGTGAATCATGGTGACTTGGTGTTAGAAATACTACGACTGTGTCCACACAAGGGAAGCAACGGTGTGATCATCGCGTTCAGAGACGTGCCACGGACAAATAATGCGACCAAATCATGTCAAGAAAGAATCAGACAGCCCACGAACACGCTGGTTTGGTGCTGTGAAATATCACCAGCATCTTTTTATTAAATATATTATGCTTAAAAAAAGGCACCACAGTGGGGACTCCACATAGTTTTGTAGGGGTCAGTTGGTCCACATTCCAATTGATCCAAACAGATATATTACAATATGTCTTATTTTGAGCTCTGTCTCTCAACAAAAAAAATACTACTATTGCGGTTTGGTTAACACCATTGGAAAAAGTACATTTATTAATGTAACGTTATGTGCACGTTCCTCTGGATAATTGACAGACCTCGCTCCTTTTCACCCTAACTTCTAATCCCGGAGACAGCGGTTGACGGTGTGTTTCCTGGATTATCCCATGACCCGGGAACACTGCAAATATAGCGTTTCGGCGTTGTGAGCCCCCGCAAAGACCTTCCCTACCACTCACCTCCGTTGTATTTGGTTGGAGGCAAAAAGACCAGAGATGTCAATATGAAAACCTGGTCAAATAAAGCTATTCTAAAAATATCTTCATATATCTTCCTGTTGGTACCGACACCATCAGGGATGTGCAGGACAATTATGATGTTTATGTCTTTCAGGTGAAGTCAATTGAAATCATTCTAAATACTTCGCCATGACTTCAGCCTTGATCATTTTCTGAACACACCCACACCTGCTCTCATGCTATTTTCTATTTCCAGCAGCCGGATGAAAATGCTCATTTGTGTGTTACAAAATGCACCACTCTGCCTGTCGTGTTTTCGACTCACACACACCACACACACACACGACATAACATCCACTTCGTTGCCGTTATCTGTTAAAGAGCATGCGTCCGTCAAATCGACTGTGATTACAACTTCCTGTCACACCTGGAGCACCAGGATACGCCATCAAACACGTCTGTTAGAGGGACGCAACCCTCCATGAAATGTCAGGACGAGCCTGTTGACCCCGGTCAGGCAACCAACGCACACACAACATCATCACACATGTCATTTATATATATCACATCTCATACACCGCATGGATTTGCGGCGTCCGGTGTTCGGGATGGGACCTTAAAAAGCTCCTGCACGGTGCCAAAAATAAAGCGTATGGAGCGGGTACAGTTGAGTGCGTGCGACACCCAGTCATACGTACACTCATACACAACCTTGGCCATCACTGACATCCAGGACTCACGCAGCTCCAGTCAGAAAGTGTGAACGGTACTCAACAAAAAGTTTAACAGCAACCTGCAATTTCAGACCGGAAAACGGACAGTACATTTCTCTCAATCCACGATGAAGATCCAAAAACAACCATAAAGAAAGATTAAAAAATTCTAGATGACTTAACAAGTGAGGTCATCCTTCCGCCTGTGCCACAACAACATAAAAATATATATAATGCAAAATATTACACTGTCAGGAATCTCTAACTCACCAACACACACCACAAGACCACCTCATATAGATTTCAATATCAAAGATATTACGATTTTTAGTGTCGAGTTAGAACTTTCCATCCAGCATCCCTATAGGTGTGAAATCTTCCATCATAGCAACACAAATAATTAAAAATCATAAGCATATAATCGTGTCCTATTCCGATAGTTTTAAGGCCTGCAATAAGTCGAGTCAAAGGAAGAGGAGAAGGAAACCCAGCACCAGCAGACACAACTCCTGCTCATACGCACCTCACAGTCATCACAGGCTTTACGCAAAACGTAATTTAAGGGGTGATTTGGGTTTGACGTCAGCCTCGTCCTCTCACACATCACACGCCGTGCAATTACCTTTCTCTGAAGACAGAAGGGGGAGAGGGGGGGGTGTGGAGGTCGGTGTCCCTCTCTCTCTCTCTCTCTCTCTCTGCGCACTCCGCGGTGAAAACATCCAAAACTGTAGCTCCCTTTTTTTTCCTCCCCCGATGCGCAGCTGGAGGCTCCAACCGCATCATCAGCATCTTCTTCATCATCATCATCATCATCATCATCATCATCATCATCATCATCAACATCATCAGCATCATCGGGGTCGACCCGGGCACAGGAGTCACCGCGTTACTATCTTTGTCCTTGTGATTTTTGATGTGTTTGTTGTTGTGGCCCGTTCCTGCAAGACAGGAAGAGGAGAGACACCTTATAACCGTGTTCACATTGAGTCTGCTGCGGTGCGGACAGGCCCGGGGAGGACCGGGGAGAGGTGGGATGGAGTGAGAGGGGAGAGGTGGGGAAACTTTACGACCTGCAGCCTGTCGTCCTCAAAGCGACAGCAAACATAAAAGATTCCGTTTTTACGCACCAGATTTATACAAGAATAAAAGATACTAATACAATAAGAAGGCAAAGGTTTTGTGACTTATCATTTTAAAAAGTATAAAAAAAAAAGAATAGTGATATTTCCAGTCACACCCACCATCACAACACAGTACCAGCCTCCCACATGCGCTGTGTTGTTATATCTACTAATATATATATCTAACAATAGATGCGCGGGGACTCCACGGGTCAGAGGTCACACTGTCTGTTGTCTATTTTATCCTGTAAAGTGTATTAATGGCACACGTGTCAATTTACGCAGGTCAGGTTTTTTTTTCCTGATAGCCAACGTGGAACTGACACTGTCACGCAGGTGCATTGTGGGGCCTCCTGCTTTGCTTGTGAGTTGAGTTACGTCATCACACTCTCAGAAATTGCAGTTTTTTTTGTTTCTTTTAAATGAAGGTGTGTTGGTCTTTCGCCAGCTTTGCCATTCTGTTAACTCTACGTCACAACCGCAACACACGACGTCAACGCTTTTAGTGTGATTTCAGTTTCGTCACTTTTCGGCGTTCGTATTTCACACAGGACGTCGTCATAGGTCTATGTGTCCCTATATTGCAACTACAGGCCCTTTCTAACATGGAGCTTAATAAGCCACACCGGTGCTCCGTGGCACTGCGATGGGACAGCACAGAATAAAGCACGCGCATGAAGTTGCACGTGCGTCTTTTTCTCGGGGCTGAACCGAATCACATCCTGTGCTGCCCTTTTTACTCTGTCTTTTGGACCAGGAGATGCTCATCTCTGGCCTTTGTTTTCATCGGTTTGTGCGCTTTACGTGCACACGTCACTCACACACACATTCTCTCACTCACACACACACACACACACTGTAGCCGGAGTTTAGCAGCGCTGCAAAACTGGTGAGTGTGTCGATGGAATCTAGGTTTAATGTATTATAATCTGGAGAGTGATGGGTGTGTGTCTGTGGCGTTTTTTTTTTTGTATGGGGGGGGGGTGGGGGGGGGGGGGGGGGGGGGGGGGGGGGGGGGGGCGTTGATGGGGACCAGTGGTGGAAGATGCTTGAGGTGGATTAACTTCTATTCACAAAACTGGGAGTGAGACACTTTTGCGTTTGTGTGACTGTGTGGTGGGAGGGTGTGTGTGAGGGGGGGGGGCAGGAAGACACACACACACAATTACAAAAAAGAAAGAGAGAGTATTCCGTCAATTTACGCGGCAGTACGATTGCAGCTGTTCTTCATCTTTTTCCTTCAGCCAACCGGAGCTTCTTTGTGGAACATGGCCCTTGGTGGGGAATCCCGTGTATATCATGCACTTACAGGTGTGGGTGTGTGCGCACATTTTTTTTTTTTGGAACGAGGTTGGGGTACCGTCCGTGACACACAAGTGGCACCCCACCCTAACACACACAAGCACGCGCCAGTGAACACACGTTCAACTTGCTCATTGCCAGGATCTCCCCTTGTTTACACTTTGTGTAAGAGGGCCGGGGGGCTACAGTGTCCTCGGTGTGGGACGGGGGGTCTGGGTGTGGGACGGGGGTATGTGTGTCTGTGTGTGTGTGTGTGGCGTGGTGTTTGGCTGAGACGACGACTTAATCTTGCATGTGTCTCAAAGTTTTGGGGTCCGACGACATGTTTGTTGACAGTAATACCAAAACAACACGAACCCCCCCCCCCCCCCCCCCAAAAAAACAGTATTTCCCCCCCCCCCCCCATACGCACACACACACGGACTTTGAGCAAAACTTGGGTGCGACGTGGATGCAGAGCTTCGCCGTAATTTCTGATAAAGACAAAAAAAACTGTTGACTATAGGGAAAAAAAAGACACGCGCATAGGGCTGAAAAGCAACCTTGACAAAAACGCCCCTGCTATGGCAACCCGAAAAAATGAAAAGAATAAATAATGACAACACATAGCAAAAAAATCAAATTGTAGCAAAAAAAAATGAGGGAGACAAGCCCTTAAAAAAATGAAAGAGTGTTAAATTCCAAGAGTGGAGCCGTCCTCCTCCGGTGTCGGCGGTGTCTCAGCGCGGCGATTGCGCCCTTCGCAAATGCTTTTTGGGGTAAGGGCTTCCCAGATTAATAGTTATGAACAGCAAGCCCAGACCGCAAAAAGATTCGTGAAGGGCATCATCATCCTCGTCCACATCTTCATCATCATCATCATCTGCTGCTGCTGTTTCCTCCGTCCGACGGAGACTCCGTGACACCCGGGGAGTCTGACTCTCCTCTCGCTTCCGTGAACGTATCTCCCAGCCCGGCTCGTTTGGTTGTATCTCCAGCCATCGGCAACCCGAGGCGAGTGTGTCCCTCCAACACACACACACACACACACACACACTAGGAGGGGGAGAGGACGGATGGAGATGTAGAGAGCAAGCGAGAAATAAAAAGGAAAAAGAAAATAAAGATAGAAGGGGGGTCTCCGGATGCAAAGGATGCTGCTGGAGCTATCCAAGGTCCTTTCGCTTTGATTCTCCTTCTCCAGTTTGAATTTCTCCTCTATCTCTCACATCCATCCCTTCATCATCTCTCTGTGTCTCTCCCTCTCCTTTTTCTATCCAAACGCTCGGATGTGCAGAACCCGTGTGATCACCAGGAGCTGTGCATCGATGCGTTTTGTTGTCACTGTGCTCCCTCTCTCGCTCTGTGTGTGTGTGTGTGTGTGCTATATTCCCTGGTCCGTGGTATGTGTGTGTGTGCGTGTGTGTGTGTGTGTGTGTCCCTATAGTGAAGCGCTGTGTCTCTGCAGCCGCTCCAGAGCTCTGGGTGAGGAGGGAGCAAGGCTGTAAACTGCTGGCAATAAATAGAGAGCAGGGACGAATCTTATTGGAGCACACCAAACCTCGTCATCAACCAATCGCTACCTCGCTCATATAGGGACCCCCCTTTTTGAAAAAAAAAAGAAAAGAAAATAGACAGGGCTAACCAAATTGTGATCCACACCAGAGAAAGTGTGTACTTATATGCATTGATATAGGGATAATTTGGATGCGACTATTTTTCTTCTTCTTTTCTCTTTCTTCCATCTTTTTTTCGTTGCATTTGCATGGTGCCTAGCGACGCTGTGAAACGGTTTATATCATGAAACATAAGATTAAATGACTCATTAACAATATGACAATAATAATACGGAAGATGAGAGACCACGAGGAGGAGCCATGCCTCGTCACACGAAAATAACGCCTGCTCTGCTTGTACACACAAGCCCACAACCACCTGCGAGAAATAGTGGTAAATGAAAAGATACCCAGCAAAAATAAAGATATTCATATAATAATAATCAAAAATAGGGAACAGGGAAGCTTCGCACAGCCCCACAACAGAGCAGGAAGCATCTGAGGCGACTCATGGTCACCTATAGAGTTCACCGGAGGGTACCACTGCAAACCCCGACACGGGGGTCTCCGGACTGCCTCCTCGGCCCTGAGCCACGGTGCACCTGTCACTCAGAGCCACTTTCAGGCTGACAGCAAACAGGAGGACAGTGAAATTCACAAAGCATCGCATCGCTTCCACAGCTCACGCGGCAACAATGTGCAACTACACAAAACACCAACACATTGCCGAGCAGCAAGAGTTAATCACGACCGTAAACCACACACTCTCTCTCACACACACACACACACTATGTTCAAAACCATCTTTAATATGGCTTGTTTGTTGTTTTTTGGTCAAATTTAGAAAAAGGAATAATAAAAGAGATTGAAATAACTTACCTGTAGAAGGCATTGCAAAACCTCTCCCTCTGAAATAAACAACAACACACACACACAACCATCAACTTCCCTCTCTGGAGCTGCAAGTAAATATATACCGAGGTGGAGGCCGGGTCACGATCTGGATGCGGACCCACTCTCTCCTAACATACCCCCTCCATCTCCATCTCCATCTCCATCTCCATCTCTTCCTCCCTCCCTCCCTCCCTGCCCCCCCTCTCCCTCCTATCTCTCTCCACCCCACTATCACTGATGAAACTCGTCTGCATTCAAGTTGGTTGCCAGCATGCCAGTGAGCAGCAGGGGGGTGGGGGGTGGATGTATTTGGGATGGGGGGGGGGGGGGGGGGGGGGGGGGGGGGGGGGGTAATGCCTGGGGAGGAGGGTTGGGGAGATGGTTAGTGCATACCCATAAATCCAAAGTCCACCCCTGAACCCAAGACCCCCCAACCACCCATCCATCCATCCATCCATCCATCCATCCACCCACCCATCCATCCATCCATCCATCCATTCCTCCCTCCCCTCACACCACCCTCACCGCTGTGGGTTTTTATATATATATATATATATATATATATATTATTGGGTGGTCTTTTTCATTTGCAACCCAGTCAGTCACGATTCTCCCCCACCGTCTGCACTGAACAGTGACTGCCTCTCCTGACGCAGCCAACGCGCACATTACTCACTTTAGCAGTCACGACTCGCGAGCCTGTGTTGTTTCCATCGAAATTACACGCTCCGCGTTGAATTATTGAACAAGATGTTTTTTTCCCCCACGAGCCGCAATATCTGCGCGTTTCAGCGGCGAAGAATTACACGGTTGTTGTTGTTTTTTTGGTGTGTCTGTGTGTTTTGGAACGTATCGCAGGTGTTGTGCTTTCGCGATTTTGCATGACAAAGAGGGGTGGCCGTTTTAGTGGTTGCTCTTTTGGTCCGTCTCTGGCACGATCGTGTCGTAGCCTGCGTGCATAATCAGGGGAAATTGGGCACAGTCGTGCGCAGGCTGGGTTCGGGGGCTGAGCGCAGTCCGGCTGCAGAGCTGCGCAGACGCATGCAGCCTGCACAGTGTCGGCGCCGCTGTTAGCCGCTGACACTCGGAACTCTCAGCGACGCACCTTTTTGCGCGCGAGTGATTGTGAAAAGAAACCGCGCAGCTACATTGAACCCACATTGTTCTACTACATCTTTTTCTAAACCCAAACATTTCGGGAGCCATTTTATAAACACCTGAAAGACTTGAGCTTCTCTCAAGTGTTTCAGGGATCAGACCGATTCCTGTACGGGTGGTCGGTTGGTCAGACACGGAAGCAAATGACGGGAGTGACGTTAGTTGACCCAAGTCGATGCTCTCTCTCCCTCTCTCTCTCTCTCTCTCGCTCCCCCTCTCTCTCTGTCTGCCTATGGCATAGGATGAGGCCGTTCAAACCACACGGGCGGGAAAATCGTTCGGTGCCAAATGTCTTCCTAGACCATTTCGAGGCGGCGTGATTCCTCCTCCAGCGTCGCTTCGGGAAGGAGGAGTGACCCGGGAATAGACGACGACGGTTTTTCCAAACTGGATTAAATGATTTTTTTTTGGCTGCCAGGTAACAACATTACCCACCCCATCCACCCTCACATGCACACACACACACACACCAAGCAAACAGCACCAAGCAACAGCCCACTACCGCCACTTGGTGTGGTTTCAGCACCATTGCTGCTGGACAGCTCCCGGGTTTCCCCATGCGGTGCTCCTGGTTTGTTCTGCAGCTCCATCACTCCTCCTCCTCTTCCTCCTCCTCTGCTGCTG
Source organism: Colistium nudipinnis (assembly GCA_016785305.1). Lineage (NCBI taxonomy): Eukaryota > Metazoa > Chordata > Actinopteri > Pleuronectiformes > Rhombosoleidae > Colistium > Colistium nudipinnis. The sequence continues at coordinate 102,576 of JAFBJU010026055.1, read as the reverse complement.
CTCCTCTGTCACTACGACTCCTCTTTAGAAAAAAAAACAGAAGAAAACGGAGGGAAAGACGTCCTTGAGCGCTCATCAGAGAAGGGTTCCCCTCGATTTCGCGGTTAAGCAGGGAGATGGGAGGGGGGGAACAAATATGTGATAGACACTCAACAGCGCCAACAGACAAAGGGAGTTACACTTGCTTATTTACCAAAAGGGGTGATTCCTACTCTGCAGGAAGGGTTGCTCTATACGCTCCGGTTCTATAGTCAAACATGGTAAAGCATGCCAGTCAAATCCATGCCACAGACGCACAGGAAACATGCACCATACAACAAACGCACAATAAAGTACAAGGAATTAAACATTGCGTGTGCAAACGTCTCACTCACTCACCGTGGTGCAGGGTCGTCTTCGTCCTAAACTGGAGAACTAGAGAATCGGAGAAAGAGAGAGCGAGAGAGGGAGAGAGAGATTGGTATGTCAGTGAAAAGCAGCCACAAAGAGTCTGGAAGAAATGCAACAGATTAAGTCCTCCATTTGTGATTATGTGGGCTTACAGTGGCGCGTCCAAGTTTGCTCAGGATCGCCTCCCTTTTTATACAAGTGATACCCGTCTGTCTATTTCTGGCGCAAGATCAAAACTATGCTGCTATTTTTAGGTCACAATACGAGGAAGGGGGAAAAAACACGCGCGAAAGCCATCGCTTAGGAACGGTACGTGAAGTGTGTGTAATGTAAATTAATGTTGCCTCTCCAAACTCTGCACAAGAGCCCCGATTCCCCCCTCGTTGCATCATTGCAGTGATTTTTTTCCTTTTTTTGGAGCCCTAGGTGCCTCCAACAGCACCACCGCCACCTCCTATTCACCCTGAAACCGCACTACTTCCCCCACCCCTCGCCAACTAAAATATGGAACTCGTCGTCGCTGCCAATATCATCGACAATATGTGATGTCTTGTCGCCCTCTTCAGAAGCTTCTCGTCCCCGTGTCACTTCAGCAGCTCAAACTCATGAGCATTAAAAAAAATAACAAAAAAAAAACACCGGCTCTAAAACACAGACGACCGCGTAGACCCTGTAGACGACGTTCCCTATGATTTTATCTCCGTGACCAAATTTTAGCAGCTAAGCTTTGCTGACGAGAAGAAGATAAAATAATAAATAAAAAAAGGACATTTTTTTGTTTTTTGTTGAAGGGCTGCGTCAGTTACTAGGCATTGACGTCACGTTCAGATTCTCTCACTTTACAGCCCGTAGAGTCTGATTAAAGACACTGCACTCTGTGATCAGCTCTCTCCGCAAATATATCATGGTGGAAAAAAAAATACATGTGTGACAAAATATGGAAAATATTACAGGTGGTGCGGACTCTCTCTCTCTCCCTCTCTCTCTATATATATATATCCTGGTAAAAACCCTCCTCTAATGCTCCAGCATCTGGGTTTCCACCCTCCCCTTCCTCCCCCACCCTCCTCCTCGTCTCTCCCTCCCTCCACCAAGCCTTGGTGCTGTTTTGGTCCCGGAGAATTTTATTTATTTATTATTATTTTATCCCAGAATCCACTGCATTTTGGCAGACAAAACACTGCATCTGTAGAAGCCGTGAGGTAAACCGAGCGCGCCTTCTCCTGCAGCCCATATATTCACCGCTCGTGCCCACGCACCATCCACGGAACCGGACCCATGGGGAGGCTCACACAGTTTCCTCCACAGTAAAGAGCTCCTTCTTTAACCCACCACCTCTATAACGCCTTTACTGTAAGAGCCCCCCCCCCCCCACACACACACACACACGCCGTCCACCCGTGCCGCGTGGAGATCCACGAGACCATAAAGGAGGAGAGGTGGATGGAGTTTATCGGGGTTCAGGGATGGAGTGACAGCCCAGGGAAGTCGGCTGTGAGGAGGAGAAGGGCTGCGCCCGACGCATCGGCTTGTGCTATTTTTATCCCTGCCTGTAGGCCAACTGTATGTCCGTGACTTCTGGCGAGTGCATGCATATGAACCCACACTCTTTCACACACACACACACACACACACACACACACACACACACACACACACACAGGGTGGATTCAGCATGTCCTCCCTGCACTTAAATAACCAGCATTAAGAATCAAAGAGTCATAATAATAAAGAAAGCACGTAGTCAGTTTTATTCTCTGGATATTTGTTGGCATCCTCTTAATTGTCTTTTTCTTGCTAAGCCATCAAGCCAGAGACCAAAAAAACGAGGAAATAGTCAAGTGTACAATATACACCAAAATCCCAACCACCAGCTCATGCCACAGACCTGTTCACACTCACTATGCCCTGTGGTCCACAATCATTCAATCAAGGAGGGAGCACTATTAATGGGAGACGCAGCCGAGGTTCCTCGGTGCAGTGCGCCAACATCCACGCGTGGTGTCGACAAACCCAGCCAGAGAACCCCTTCATATTTTCCACCCCCCATTTAAATTAAAAGTATAAACTCCAGTTCTGGCTCCAGCAAGTTATAAACCACAGTAGACTACCCCCCCCTTCTCCTGAACCCCACCTCACGAGGAGAAATGTTGAAATAGCTCACTCCGTCACAACCAATTACTAACAGGTGTGCTCACTGCACTTTAAAATAACCACATCGTCTTTGGCAGCAAATAATTGTGTGACAATGACTTAGAGTAAGACCACACGCACACGACCTATGCATTTCTAAGAACATAGTGCAGCAGTGCAGACTAAATCGCCAGTTGAGACGCCCCTTCAGAGTAAATGAAAACTTACAAATGGTGGTTGAACTCAGCCTGTGTCGCGTCAAATGTTCCTACGTCCCTGCTTCGTGTGTCCGCGCTGGACACCAGGCAGGATTTGCAAATGCAGTTACACTGTTGTCATGCAAAAGAACTGCATGCAAGAGTAAGTCTGCACGGGGCTGCTGGCAACACGTGTGGACTGACGCAGGTCGGCTGCGGAAAGTTTACAAACGGAGACATAACGGTGTTACCCACACAATAAAATCGGATGTGACAGACATTTGGAAAGGTTAGAAACAAAGACAGAGACAGGAACATTTCCCAAACTTTCCCCCTCTCTCTGCCTCTCATAGTTGTTACTAGGCATCTGAGCGAAGCAGGCAGCCTAAAGCAGAGGACCCCCAGCACGTGAACACTCCTACGCAGTACCGCAGCCTGCTCTCTTTGAGTGTCTGCAAAAAAAACCTCCGATGTCAATACGCACTTACACACAAACACGCACAGACAAAACGCCAATAACAACTTCCCTAACACGGGTCCACTGACGTGTTCGTAGCCTGGTCCCGGAGACAGGACCGCTTTCAAATACCAGCATGCCCCGCGAACAACCTTAAAACAAGTCGCTCTGACAGGCATGGTGCTCTAACTGCAAACTTGACCGACTGACACTCAGGGTCCACAAAAGAAAGCACTTACCTTTAGATATGTATTTTCTTTCTTTAGACTCTTTCATGGAGAAGGGGCTTTGTGGGGCATTGAGGCAGAGACAGAGAAGACAGGGGGATGGGGGGGGGGGGGGGTCTCACCTTCTGCGTGATGCAGGATGGAGAAAGCAGGTCACTCCGACGTGCGTCGTCACCCACTTCGCAGGGAGACTGGAAACATTTGGAGTTGCCATTCAGGATTCAGGGAGCGAATGGAATGGAAGGTGGGCTGCTGCTGGTGGTGGTGGTGGTACGGGGGGAGGGGAGGGGGGCTTAGAGAGAGGTGACGTTGAGGAGAGTAACAGGGAGTTACAAATGTGAGGCAGCTGAAAGAGCCCGCCAAGTCAGAGGGACTTTACGCATTTGGGGAGGCGCGCCACACAATTTATCTTTCTTTCTTTCTTTCTTTCTCTCCCTCCCTCCCTCTCTCTCTCTCTCTCTCTTTCGCTCTGTCTCTGCGTGTGCGTGTGTTTGCGTGCGTTCGTTCGTGCGTGCGTGTGGGTGAATGTCTCCCAGACAGAGATGGAAAGCATGAATGGGGCAGGAGAAGCGCGATTATGGATGCAAACCTGACTGGTAAATAAAAAATAATAACAATAAATAAATAAAAAGAGAGGGGCCGAGGCAAAGTAAAATCATCAAGGTGCAAGGAATTAATGGGAAATGTATAATACAAATAGACAATAAAGGAGAAATCTCTGAGGGACGTGAAGCATTCATGTGTCGACACATGGAATGGCTCTCTCTCTCTCCATCTGTCTCTCTCTCTCTTCACGGTCCTCCTCTCCAGCAGTGTGCTATTGACCTGCATTGACGTCATTGCGTCATTAGGTATCCCTTAGAAACACAGACTTTCAAAAATAGTATCAAATTAATTCAGCTGGCATGGGGAGAGGGGCGGGGCTTCCGAGTGTTCGGGGCTGGGACGTTTGGGGTGAAGAGGGTGTGTGTGAGCAGATATGGGTGAGGACGGGGGAGGTTGCGTGTTTTACTGAGAGAGAGAGAGAGAGAGATAGAGAGAAAAAAACGTCTCCTCCGTCACCATTTCCAAACCGACTGGGGTGGAGAGCCAGACCAGACAGCGAGACACAATCTATACCCGAAGCCTGGAGACGGTGCTCAGTGTTGGAGTCTCACGGGAAGCGGCACAATACAAAAAATAATAACTTAAAAAATTTAATTAAATTTCACTTCTGAATTTTTGTACCTGCTGCCAAAGCACCATGTGCAGCGTTAACGCGTAAAAAAAACTGACAAATGAGAGCATAAACAAACCAACATCGATGAAGGTGATAATAAACGCATAATAACTAATAGCTTTATTAATCAGGTCAGAGAGGTCACTCTCTTTCAGAGTTCTCTCTGTGTCTCTTCCAGTCTAAAAATATCTTCCAGCCTCCAGCTGACTCTGTTGAAAAGCTTTTAAGCATTTAACACACAGCTCGTGATGCTGAGAGAGTCAGACCAAGGTAATGTCAGACGGTGAGAAAACAGACAGACAGGCAGATCGACAGACCGGCAGACAGAGAGACGGGCAGCGAAACAAGAATTGCAATGCATTACGGGCTGTATGAATGGTGAGAACATCATGTAAAAAAATCTTTTGGTACGGATAATAGCTCAGTAACGTGTTACCCCTCCAATAACAAGATAAACAAATTGATGTAAAGAAGCCAGCCATTTTCAATGGGTACATGATGATGCCACCAGCAGGGGAATGAATGGTGACACAAAGGCAATAAGGATTCCATTCAGATTGTAATTCTATAGAGCAAAGTAATAAAAATATAGGTAAAAATGTGTATCTTTAAACTGTTGTTGTTGTTGAAGGAGCTATCCATGGTGCTGAAATGTGTGTGTGTGTTTGTGCGCACGCACATGCATGCCTTTCTGTGTAAGGACACATTTTGCTGTGAGACATTTTGAGGACACCCTGGCTGGTCCCCACAATGTCAAATGGCAATTTGGGAGTTACAACTTGGTTTTAGGGTGAGACTTAAAATGACGTTTTACATCAGGATAAGAGTTAAGGGTGGCATTGAGTTCTTTATGTTGGGGAGCGTGGGAATATATTGTCAGTGGGAATTATCGCAGCGATAGAAAAATGTGCACATGCCTTCATTTTTTTTATTTAGGTATTCAGATGTTAAGCATAGTTTGAAAATCGTTCTGAGGGGTGACCTCCATGAAATAGCATGACTGCTATTATTTTGACAGGTCTCTGACTCAACTGAAGAAAATATTGTGACTGATGATTAATAATAGGCTGATGAGGTAAAGAGGTAATACCTGCTGCTCTTTTCTCAAAGAGGCGTCGTCATTTATGCACGCATTGCCACCGATGATGTACGAGTAGAAGGGTAGGTAAGTGGTGGAGGGAGGAGTGGGAAAAAAAACAAACAAACCGGAAACCGGAGTCTTACCATTAAGACAGAATTAGGCCTTATGGTTATGATTCATACTCTTGAACTCTGAGACACACATTTCCGATGTCGTAGGATGCTCCATCTCACGTCTGGTGGCCAACACACAGAGCTGTGTGGCAAAAGCCCCCCAAACAGGGTGTGAGTGCTATTTGAAAAGGAGAAAGTGTAGTGTGTGATCAACAACTGAGTGGAAAAAAAAAGATGCTCCATCTCCGCCTAAATGCGCAACTGTACCACTAACCTGCTGAGAATTGTGAATAAAAGGGGTCCGGTCCAACTGATCAGGGTTTCCTCAGGATCAGCGAAGGAAGTCCTGCTCTGGACTCTCTCATCTGCAGCTGACCTCTTGACCTCTGAGGGGAGAATAATGTCAGATGAAATCAATGAAATGTAAAGGTAATGCAAAAAAATAATTGTAATTAAACAAGTGTGGTTGCAAATGAAGAAGAAGAAGATGTGTGGTGATCGCAGGACAAAGCGGGGTGGGGGCGGGGGGGCTACATGGGGAGAAATGTATCATAGTAGACGTCATCGGCACCAGTGGAAGTCACGCAGCATTCAGGGGTCAGTGCCAAATCTGACGACAGAGTCGGAGAGATGGAGAGAGAGATCCTGGGTGTGACTAAGATGCTCCGTCCATGGAAAAAACAGTGTGTCGTCCTTCTTTTCCATCGCAAAACACATGAGTCAGCCCGCCTGTTTGAGCAGAAATGTTAGTCCTGATAGCGAAAGGAAAATAACGCCGTCTCTGACCATTGAGCTTCAATCCTCTTCTTTTCTTTTTTTTTTTATCATGTCAATACAATAATAAAACCTTCCAAAACATTTGCCATGGGTGTGTCTTTTCCACTTGGATCTCTACTTTTGTGTGTGTGTGTGTGTGTGCCTGGTGTATACACAGAGGTCCTTTTAATTTGTTTGATGTCCCCTCCATCTGCCTTGTGGCTTTCCATTCCCACTCGTAGGCCGAGTCTTTCTAGGAAACAGTGGGTGTTTTGGTCTGGTGTTTACTATTGGGCCCCAGTGAGTGAAGGCAATCACACACACACACACACACACACACACACACACACACACACAAGGACAAGAGAGATGAGCCAGTATGTGTATGTACTACAGAGGAGAGTTTGGCATCAATGTATTCTATGCAAGGATATGAAATGTTGAATGATCTGGTCTGCATGACTGGCAACCCCATTGCTCTTTTTTGTTTTTGTTTTGTAATGGTTTTTTTTATTATTATTAAGGAATCTCCTAAAATAAAGGTTTTAGATTTCGGCTTTAGTAGAGCCACTGTAGAAAACAAGTCACTACATCAATCCAAGAAAAAAAGTCCACCGGTCCAGAGGATTTCTTTGGCAGGTTGGTGGAACCTTCTTTGTAGAGTGTGTGTGTGTGTGTGTGTGCGTGTGTGTGCGCGCGTGTGCGCGTACAGAAGGGACGGCTGGCCAGGTTTTGTTTGATTTTCAAGCCGAGATTAAGGAACCCTGCGCCCTGTCCTCCCTATTTATTTTTCCATCTCTCCTGCCTAAATGATGTCAATGGAAGCGGAGCTACGGGACTATTTATAGACCTGGTCCTCCTTACACACGCACACACAACCACCACTTAGGTTTACACCCAGCCCCCACCCCCCTCTCTCCAATAGGATACCTGCCATCCTCAGCATCATATGCTTGGTTGGGAGCACTGCTGAACACAATAAACCACCACCAGAGAAGAATCCGCGTGAATAGAGCCGCTGAATATTTATGAGCAGCTTTGTCACATGCACCTCCCCTTGTGCGCGCGTGTGTGTGAGTGTTTGCCCTCCGTGCTTGCTTATTGCCCGTGCAGCCGTACTTCCCTCTGCAAAGAAGGACAATTGCAAAGAAAGAAAGGGAGGAGAGAAAGAAAAAAAAAGCCCCATTGAGAGACAGAGGAGAGATGGGCGCCCCCTGTCTTTCCTATTCTTCCACCGCTGCTGCACCTCTTCATTCACTCATTTCTGTGCAGTCATTCATTCATTCACCACTTCTCACTCCCTCATTCACACGGTTCCTCCGACAAACTCTGTGAATGGACGGGTGAATGGGAGACACCCGTACTGTATGGTGCACCCTTTGCCACTGCTGGTATTCTGAATTATATATATATATATATATATATATATATATATACACTCTGCAGCGTCCACATCCCACGTCTGGTAAGTTGGCTTATCGGTTTCTCTCTCTCTCTCTCTCTCTCTCTCTCTCTCTCTCTATATATATATATATATGTATAATGTATATATTTATTCCCGCACAATTGCAATCACCAGGTGGTGGGCGTGCACGAGCTCGTGCACGTGGAATACGTGTATGTGCGTGAGGGGGGTATCTCCTGTAACATACCAGGTCTCTGGGGACATCAGAGTACACACTGTTCCCTGGGTATGAGTTTCGGGAGCTCTATGCATAAACCAAATAAGAGCCTTCCATCCAGCCGCCCCCCCCTCCCTCGGCCCTCTCCGTGTCTTGACATGCACATGCTAGATTACGTAACACAGTTGTGTGTGTGTGTGTGTGTGGGGGGGGGGGGGGGTCAAAGCTGGAGGGGTATTTAAAGTCTCCCTCCATCACAAATCAACGCACGGTTCGCTACACACGCGTCTTCAATTGAGATAAACTCGCGAAGTCTGTTTTTTTTATTTTAATTTTTTTAGCCTTCCTTCTATTTCTGAAAGGCGACCGTGATAAAAAATAAACCACCCCCCCTCCCTGTGCCGTCCCTCCATCATCCACCCTGAGCCTCAGAGAGAGGCTGAGTGTCGTGTGACGGGAGACACGCACATGACGCGGCTCATCATCTCATGGCTTTGTCGAGCGATTGATAATATCTGGGCGGGTTTGATTGGAGAAAGATCCACATTTAAATATACTTTTTAAAGATTTTCCAAAATAGCTTCCTGAAATGGTCCTATAGACAAGTGAGGTCGATTTTGGGTGCAATAGATACAGAGTTTGCATTTCTTTTTTATATAATGGGCTGTAAAGAATAATTCAACAACCGATCATGTGCCAATAGATGGATTGTTTGTGCGTCTGTGTTTTTAGTAGAGCATGCGTGGCTTGGTGTGCATGCACCACAGACGCAGAGTATTTATAGCCGTGCTGTGTACATCCACAGCGGTCACACTTGCAGCAGCCGCTTCCCTGCACTCCTGCTGAAGTTGACATGTTAACACTCACTGGCTGCTATTTTTAGCCCAGCCTCACAGTGCTGTTACTATTCCCAGCATTGTACATGAGGGGGCGGACTTTGCAGGCTTTTTTTTTTTTTTTTTTTTTTGCTGTTACTATTCCCAGCATTGTACATGAGGGGGCGGACTTTGCAGGCTTTTTTTTTTTTTTTTTTTTTTTTATATAAAAGAGAAGAAAAAGTTCCCTTTTCACAACTGATTTATTTTTCTGCGTACAGCCCTGGAATGCCTCAGTGTTTCAGGGATGCTGAAGTTAGAGCCATCACGATTCTCAGAACAAAGGGTTTGTGTGGACCACAATGAAGTGTCCTTAAGTTACACTGATTCTGTATATTTGACTATGAACCCATGAAGGTTCTGCAGAACAAAGGGCAGAATAATTGAAATTAACCAGATCAAGCTCTACACTAATAACCCACAGTTGTGTTCACATGCCAGAAATGAAATCATACTAACCTCCCGCCACATATACGCAAGTCTAGTAAAAATACAGTTTAGTTTTGTCCCCAATGCAAGACATGTCTCGATGCTCCAATAAATGGTTGCGACTGCCTCTATGAATTTAATTTTGTGTTTTAAGAGCCATGGACAGCACACAGTAGGCCTTATACATTAACATACAAAATGAGAACCATGGACAGCTCCACACCCTAAATTGTTGTCCTGTTACCTCTAACAACCTTGCCTTGTTTTTAATGGAATGAATTCAAGTAAGTACATAATGTACAAATTGTGATAAACAAACACAATTTCCCTGAGAAACTCAGTGAACACCATTAAAAACCCAGCAAAGGGCTGTGGTGTAAAATCAAGTTGGTCTGTATCAGAAAAAGCAAAGGTAGCTGCATCAATGAAAGGATGGTGTGTATTGTAGGCTACAATTTATATATAAGTATATAAATATACATTAAGATAGTGTCAGAAACCTAATTAGTCAACGAACAGACAGACACTTGGGAAATCAAAGAGTGGTCGGGCTGCAGGGTCCCCTCATGTGACCTGTACAGGCTCAGGTTTTACCCCCATCACAAACGCCAGCACCACCACCACCACCACCACCCAAAGGTTGGTAATAAAGTGAGTTCCACCAAGTGCTTCAGGACTATTGATTTACCTTCACTTCTACTCTCACATGGACTCGTGCAGTCGCTCCATCTCTTTCTGAGGGTCTTCTTCGCTTCCTCTGCTGCTGCTGCCGCCCACTCCTCCTCCACTGGATTATTTTCAGCTCTGCTTGTGTGTGTGTGTGTGTGTGTGTGCGCCAGGCATTGGCTGGCTGGCTGACTGACTGAATGGCAGGCTGGTTTGGGAAATACCTGGTCACGATCAATGAGGAGAGGGCTTTATCTCGGTTGCACACCGCCACCTATTGTCCCGAAAAAAAAGACATTAGAAAAATTAGACCTTAAATGCACCGTGATGCTCAAGCCAACAGCTGTACAGTAAATCCGCAAAGAAAATTACAATATTAAAAAAAACAATTTACCTCGGATTATTGAAGAAATGGGGGTGGAAAAATAGCTTGGGGGGGTGGGGGGGTGGGGAAGGAAATTGGCACATTATAAAAAGATCCCTCCCTAATGAGACAAAGACAAACTGAGACACTGTTCACGATCAACGATGCGAGTTAACACACACAAATATTGCATCAAATGCAACACACTGAAAGAGAGTGTGCGAGGTGTTACGTTGCATCAGTTAACCCCGGCATTGATTCATCACTGTAGCCCGGTCTGACTAATAATGGACAGGAGACTTTTAAATTCACAAAATGATTACGGGTGTGTGGGAGAGACGCAATGCTGGGACGCTTCTGGATCACCGTGTTCCTCCACGTGCCTTAACCCGCGCACAACACACAAAGAGACACCAAAAGACATCAGGAAAGCTTTAAGTGACTCGGTGGGGATAAAAATAAACCCGGCCGCTCAGAGGGGCAAACCCTGGTGTCGAGCGCCCCCCAGCGGGGACACTCTGCCAGGACAGCACCCCATCTGTGGAGCTTTTTGTTTTCTGCCGTTTAAAGGTCTCAACAGTGTCTTAAGCTCCCACCATTGAAAATAACTGAAATCGTTTTTTATTCAAGATGTCCGTTTAGACTGTCATGCATCCACTTATTTGTTATCCAAAGGCATTCAATCAGGATCAACTTGTTTCAACACAAAACCCTTGCCACACATACACACACCTGTTCACATGCGGACCTGTAGCTTCCACCAGTAGCTCTCCATCTCTAAGACCAACCAACTTAGAACATTAAGAAGTGAATGTGAACATGACCTTTTCTCAAGCAGCGCATCCACCGGTGTGAAAATAAAGTCAACGAAAAAAAAAAAAGGCATAAACTATTTACCTTCTCATCTCTTGGCATCTGCAAAGAAATTGATGATAATTAAATGTAAACTGGGAATAAGAATAGGAATAACAGGAAGATAAATGGGATGAATAAGTGGGTGAATGATAAAATGGATGAGATGACAACGTGAAAGAGAGGAGGAAAATTTGCCATAAAAAAATGTGGCACGGAAAAGTTGGCCAGCTATACCATAGCCTCGTTCAGTTTGTACTTGAATGACTAAAAACAATTCTACATAAAACAGGGACAAAGTTCATAGTTCCATACAAGTTTATGATAAAAATCCAATGAAACATCATTGTATCATACAAAGAAACAATCAGCCAATTCAACTTGGGCTCTAATAATAAAAAAAAAGGAAAATAAGATTAAATAAAAATAAGAACAAATCATGTTGCAAAACAAAAGGATCTTTATCTTTTTCTACAACAATCTGACAAAATTCATCAGTTACACCTTGGCAGTCTTTTGTTATACACAGAATAATATTTGTTTTAAAATTAAGGAGAAACACCATTGAGTTTTACTTTAACGAGAGCCTGTGTCAAGGGGTGTAAGAGGGAGTCTATGTTGAAATGGCAAGTAGAAAAATCTGAGCCCCAATTTCTGAGGACCACACCACCTCCCACCCCCCGTCTGAAAAAAATCTGCATGTGTTGGTTTAAAAGTGAAAAATATGTTATTGTTTAAAACCAGAGGAGAAGGGGACACAAAGTCCGACTTGATGCGGAAAAGATCCTGATGTGATGCAGATCAATGAGCAACAAGAATTTTGTGTGCGTTGTGTGTCCTAGTAGATTCGTCCTCGGCTCCTGTTGCCTCTGGTTCCGAAGCCTCGTCCGCGCCCTCCCCTAAAGCCGCCACGCTCTGCAGACAACAGCAGAATAAAAATTTGAGCCATACTCTTGTCTAAAAGAATCAAATACCCCCTGTCTCTGTGAAATTTGATACAGTGCAGATGGCGAGTGCCCTCGTGTGTGTGTATATATATATATATACACACACACACCTTACATTTCTAAGAAAATGTGGGTTAAGTGAGATTTTTTGGAAGCAAGCCCTGACAGATGTCGAATAAAATAAAACAGAACCATGAACATGCTGCACTAGAGTGCTCCTCACCGTTGGTAAAGTTGCCAATGGTGGCACTGTACTTTCCACTGGGGGGGTTGTAGATCTGCCGCGCATCTCTCCGGGGCAGAGGAGAGATCTGTTTCTTTGTGCTACCACCAGACCCCATCTCCTCAGCCGACGGACGCTTGGGTCTAAAAGGAAAAAAAATATCACAACAACACGGAATTAAGTGAAGATCTAAGGCTTAACCAGCTAAATCAGTGACAAAAAAGTGAGAGCAGACTTACGCTACTGCCTCTGCCTTCTGGACGGGTTTCCAGGACAGAGTGACTGTGCTCTTGTATGATGGAGGGTTGTGGAAGAGATCCTGCAAAGAAAATACGGAGACAGAGTAAAAAACAATGCCATAGGTTCCAATACATTCCACTATCCATTGTCCTCATAGCCCAGGTGACCCTAAAAACATAGAAGAGCATGTGCATGCGTCCCTCTTTGTTAAAAAACATCACAGACCAGTTATGAAATGATATGGCCAACAGCTTACCTTGATGAGGACATTGATGTTGTTTGTGATCTTCAGGGCCACCACCTTGATCTTGTTCTGGTTAAACCGAAAAGTAAAGAGTTTAAAACACAGATATTTAGGTATGACTAAGTTTCTCCATCAATTATATTAGAGATATATGTGGGACAATGCAGTCACCTCATCCGTCTTCAGAGCATCTCCGGTCTTGCCTTGCAGTGCGACTCGTAGCTGTCTGATGTAAACCTGCAGTCCTCGGGCAAAGTACTGTAACCTGTTGAAATACAGTCAATGGAAAGTAAAAGTTGTTTTAGGCCAAGTGGGTGCCAAACAATTCAAGCCTAACAAGTGAACATCTCAGTCTGGCATAAGCTCATTCATTCTGTGCGTCTCTCTTTTACCTGATCTTGAAGTCTTTGAGACGCTCTGCATCCACTTTGTCGAGGAGGAAGTCCGGAAGCTTCTTGCCCAGCTGGTGGAAGCCGAAGAGGAGGCATTCTACGTAGCTGAACTGCAGTTTGGGCTCCTCACTCGTGGAGTTCTCTCCATTCTCCGCTTCTTCCGGTGGCAGGGGCATAAACTCCTACACAAACAGAAAAGTCGTTTTTTATTTGAACAATTAGTTTGGCGAGTACATTGGAAATACCTCTGCATGGCACATTAGAAAATAAAATAAGGCATTTACCATGTTTCAGGGGACAACTATAACTAAATGAAAAAAGTGGGAGCTCCATTATAATAAACATTACGGCAACTGTTTAACAACAGGACAATGTGTTCTCACCAGCAGCTTGGTAAACAGCATGTTGAGGTTGGACTCCAGCTTCTCCATGTCCCCACAGAATGGACTCATCTCAGCCAGAAGCTTCAGCACCTACACACACAGACACAAAAAAACACAGTAATATGCATCACTAATGAGTAAACGTTGGGTGGTGCAAAATTAGTGAGCCATATTAGCCAGGCCATCGCGTAGAAGACCTGCAGCAGGTTTAAAAATGCTAGGCCAGATATTGCAAGCCCTTGCTTGTAAATTGCAAAACAGAGTTGGCAGTCATTTCTCAGATCTTACCATTAAAAAATAAATAAAACAAAATCAAGTAGACTGCGCAACAGGAAATCAGCACTCACCTCCAACTGAATGTCCAGCTCAGCCACCGGACTCGTCAGGCTGCTCAGGTTGGGCAGCACATGTTCGCAGAAGTAGGTTACAAAACGTGTGGAGTGGACGTTTTTCTACAAGAAAGGACACAACTAGTATTCATTCATATTTCTAGTGCAGGGAGCTACCTGTCATTCATGTCTGAATATATGGAGGTGTGTGTATTCTACTCACAGAGAACAGGGGCAGAGCCTGGCGTGTGCACTGCAGCAGGCGGTCGACAGTGTCAGGGTCAGCCGGGTTTAGAGCCTGCTCCAGGAAAGCCTGCTCCACCACCAACTCCACCAGCTGCTGCCGACCATGCACCGTCTGCAGCACGTGCAGGTTACACACCAAACGCATCAACAGCACAAACTCCTCCCCCGTTACGTCCTCCAGCACCTGAGCAGGTGACAAAAAGAGACAAAATAAGCATTTTACTAATGTGTGATCTGTACTTTTTCTATAGACAAAAAGGCAAGCCCCACAAAAATCAACACTCATCAGTGGTCAAAGATCGTTACTCAATTCTAGACGACGTGCTTACCTTCTTTGTCTCTGTAAAGACAAACTCCTCCACCTCCTTTGTCATGACATCCTCTGGCAGGGTCTTCAGCTTGGCTGCCAGAAACTTGATCGCCCTTTCCCTGACTACGTCCTCTCCCTGTAGGATCTGAGAGAAAAGGCCTCCAAGAGTACCTGAATGACAAAAGAAAAAAGTTGATGGGATTGTGTTTCAACGATGACAACAGGCATCCACAAGCATTACTGGTTTGAGAGGGGAACACTTACCCTTAGCATCTACCTTGAAGATAGAAATCAGAGATGTATTCACTTGATTGAATTCTGCGGAATCATCTGAAATCACAAAAAATAAATATATATTGTCAGCAGGGCTGGATTAAAAAAAAAACTCTTAAGGCACAAATGAACTTTTATGAAAAAATGTTTGATAAATGTCTACACACAACCTCATTTAAAATAAGGCACTGTTGAGACTGACAAGCTGTAATGATAATAATTGAGATAATAGGATGAATTGATAAATGAGTTATCAACTACTCTATACCTGTCTGAAGGAGCTGGGTAAGAATATCTGCCACTCTAAAGATGTTCTCGCCAGTTGCAAACCGCGGGAGCTCCTTGATGGCCTGCCGGCGAATCTGGACAAAGATACACAGACGGGGTTGTTACAGAATTGAAGTGGACTATATGCAAATACGACCAGCGACCACAGGTGCGTCCTTAAACTCACCGAGACATCTTCGTCTTCACAAAGATCGAGTTGAGCGTTTATGGCTGCGTCGGCCAGTTCTGGGAAGCTGCTGAAGAACTTGGGAATAAACTGTGCGGCCAAGCGCTTCTCCTTGGGGCCACCCTTGACACCATCCAAGATCACTTGGTAGGCATCTTTGTGCTGTGGAGTAAAATGGTAAATCCATAAACATTTGCAAGATTTACCAACATGGATTGGCTAAAATTTCAACTTAACCTTACAGTATAATATGTCTCAACTTATACAATATCTTTGTCATTTGAACACTCCTCTCATTGGTCCCTCAATAATAAATGTTGCACTGAGACTGACCTATGGCACTAAACTTTACTATTCATGAACCACAGGATATTGCAAAGAAAAAAATATGTCAGGTATAGTAAAACGTAAAATAATTAAACTATAGATTAAACTGGTGAGTCCATGGTATTGCATTATGCTGGTGTGTTTCTTTTCTTTGGCATATACTCATTGATATGAATGGAGTCAGAATAAACAAATAAAACAATTAAACAGCCAAACAAACTAAATTCTTGAGGTATTTATATCACAGAATAAAATAAACACACCTAAAAATGGTTTTCTAAATAAAGCCGTGTGTGGCCTCCTGATCCACCTTTTATACAAATGGGTCGCTAACTACACTACTACTAAAATCGAACGTTAAAACCTCAGCCGTGTGCGCAAAGCACTTCAAGTATCATATTCGTTTGTATAATTCTAAATAACCGCCTGGCCCATTTAAACAAACAATAAATATCGAGGGTCTAGTCAGGAGAGCCTTGTGGGTCACCATGGGGAGGCTGTTCACGTTAGCCCGGTCAAACATGCTAGCTACAGCTAGCGCTCACAACAACGGTGTTATGCAAGACAACAAAGTAGCCATGTGATGGAGTAAACCAATGTTCTGCGACAACCCGATACCACTTCGGGGTCGGTGGAGTATAAAAGGGACACGAAGGAGATTGTTTACCTGGCTGAGGTTTTCCTTGGCGTCGGCAAGGATCCCGTAGTTAAGGTACAGATCTTCAATAGTGACCGCCATCAGCGTGTGTCCGGGAGCCCGCCGCTCAAAAATTGAACCGCCGATTTAACACCGAAAAAAAGCTCCTTTCGGTTCACAGCTGCGTTGCCTACGGGAGACGGTAGCACAGCGGGCGATATGTAACCGAAGACCGTGTCCTGAGGAGAGGGGACGGGGAGATGAACCGTCGAGAAGCCAGTGAATGAAGACCCTCCACCGTCGTTGCTCGAGTAACGCTGACTAGCTAAAAGAAAATGCTACGGAACATGAGTATGGCGCGTGCGCGGGTCTGGCCAATTGTATGTAGAGTCGCCTCACACGTGATGCTAATCCGCGCCAGAAGTGGTGCGCAGTGAAATCCCTCATATTCACGCAGTCACATTCAAATAGATGCACTTTTTTCAGTCCCAATTTATTCTTTAGAATAATAATTTGACTTGAATAAACGTTAATAGAATTTTAAATAAACATCTTAGCAGATACAAGCCAATGTACAAAATAACACATGGCCCTTTGAATTGAATTGAAAGTCCTTTATTGTCCCGCAAGGGGAAATTTTTAATGTTTCAAATGAGAGCCATCCCAACACCTTCTCTACATGTGATTTATTCGTTAGACATGTCATATTCCTATATGTTAAAATACTGGCATATCGGTATACCTAAAGTATTACATGGATAAGAATCTACCTGTGCTACTAATCTATTCTTTAACCTCAGACCGCAGATACATAATGAACTGACTAACTGTTGGATTGATATCATTGATAACTATTTGTCCATCCTGTGACAGTTCGATTTATTGCTGGTCGTCTTCAAATGATACGAATGAGATGCATCAAATAGGAAAGTCAGTGCAAACACTTTTATTTAGCCAATGAGACGACACAACTGAAACAACAAGTCTGTACAAGCAATTTCCCTTTCTTAAAATCATTTTCTTGCATAACATTAATGGGGAAGAACATGGAAGCTTTAGATCAAGACCCTGGTTTCACAGAAATCTAATTCCTGCTCCAAACTGGAACCCATCACATATCCTGCAAGGAGAGAAGAAAATCTGTTGAAATCAATTTCTAATAAAGCAAGAATACGATTATTTCTGGTGCATGTATCACGTACAGTATACTGTATATATGTATATGATTACACAGAAAACATTTTTTTCCTCAAATGATTTGCTTCCCTGCTTTGATTGAGCAAAGTTGACATTGCTCAATACTTTGTTGAATGCTTGAGATAAGCTGTTTTTAGACACATGGATAAAGTCTAGTATTGTGCATCTGGGCTTTTCCAAGAGTTTGCTGTTTATGAATTAAGCAGCAGAAGATTTGGGGGAGAAAATGTGTTTGAAAAGACATTCAAGACATTTTCTAAAACATTCAAGTAAGGGATGGCGTCTCGTTCAATTAAATGTAATGAGTACAACTATTTAAGCTACCCTAAACCGCCCTACCTGTCTCCACTCTGGACTCCCATAGGAACGCAGTAATTCAGCTCCAGCCTGGCAATGTTACCCAAACGCAGCACAATGCCCACTCCATATGACCAACGAATGCATTCTGCCAATTTCTTCAAATGTGCTTGTGGCCCTTCGCCTGTGTAAAGAAACATACAAATAATTGAGGTTAGACAGAAGACCTCTGCAAAAGCCATTATCAGTAATTTAAGCTCTGCTTTGCACAAACAAATCAGGTCAAAACAACTCAACCACCAAGTACCTTTGACTATCATTACATTAGCCCTCATTCTGTTTCAAAATACTCACCATAGTTGAGGTTGCAAAGGTTTCCGGCATTAAGGAAGAAGTGTGTTCTGAAGAGGTCACCAAAGCCCCCTCTGCCTGGTCTGAAAGGTAGAGGGGTGTAGAGGTGGAGGCCTCCAGCCCAGTAGGCCTCTCCTCCCATGTAGTCACCTGCCATACCAGTAATACCAGTGCAAACACTTTCCATTAACTATCAAACTTCAGCCTAGATACCAAGCAACTCAGCCAAGTGATTATCTCACCTTCACTCTGTGGGCCCATACTGTACATACTGAATCCCCTGATACTAGTGGGGCCACCCAAATAGAACCTAGGAGGTGGAAAATACAAAAAATAACACAGTATAAAATACGCTTATGGGATTAATATAAATACAAAAAGAAACCTGACAGTTAATTTGATCATTTCTTTTAGTCTCAGCGTGACGTGATTGAGTGTGACACACATTGGCCAAAATTAAAACAAGTATGAGCATAGTCTCAAAGTTGCGGTCGAGTTGATAAAGGCTATCGGTCGCTGTACTGTATTTCTGTACCTGTCTGCTATGCATGTTGGCGTCTCACCGAGGGGTAGAAGCAAACCACCCCACAGTGAGGCAGAAAGGACCTGGAGGACACAAAATGTTGCAGATAAATATTGAAGATTTCAAATTCTCTAATTTGTACATTTACTGTAGCGCATTAAAAGTGAGGGACAAAAGTAAAAGTGCGTTGAGCCCAGTATCTCACCGAATCCCAGAAGAGTGATTTGTTGAGCTGGATCTCAAAGTCCTCCTTCAGAAAACGAGCGTCTCCCCCAGTATAGCCGGCTAGTTCCTATACAAACACAATCAGTGATATTGTTTTCATATAACATTTGAAAAATTGAGACTCGATGGTTGAAAAACAAACCTGGTGGATCTTTAGGAGGCCACCTTTCCTGGGAAGGATGGAGGAATTCCTCGTGTCAATGACCATAGCATGCTGGAAAAACAAAATTGTATTGTTAATATAAGTCATAATTATACAGTGATTTATTATGACAGTGTCTTACTGGATATTTGGTTGTTAACTTATAACCCATCAAAAGGTTTTGGAGTTTGATGCACAATAACAGGTAAATCATAGGTTTGGCAGGATTTTTCTGTGGAAGGAATCTGTTTCAGTTTCCACAATAGAAAAAAAAAGAAAGAAAGGAGACACATACCGAAAGTGAGGACTTGAGGGAATGGCCACTCTCCTCTCGGACGGCAAACGAGGCAGTGCGGGCCAAACAGCCCAGCTCTCGCCACACTCCCTCCCACTTCAGTGTCTGGCTGGTCTTCCACACGGGGAACTGTGTGCGATAAGTTTGTTCAGGTCTCATGCAGTATGTGAAGACAAACTGTTTGTAACATAGCAACTCAAAGTCCCTTTATAACATGGAGGAAGATTGAAATAACAAGTATGTACACTCAGCTCTGCAGAGACGCCTCGGTCCGTCTCCCTCAGAGAACTCCATGGAAATTGACCCGTTACTTTATACAAGTTGATTGACATACTGAAAATGAAAAAAAAAATATGAGAGAAAATTCCATAATCTGTGAGAATTCCTCTTGTGATGACAAACTATATCTGTCCACAGTTACTGTATCCACTGCTGGGTCATGTACTGTGCCTCCCAACACATTTATAAGAAGCAGGAACGTATCTGCCATTAGTTACAGCAAAAATATTTAACACACATAGACCATGAAGTGCTTAGCTATATCAAAAATAATTTCCTGAAGCCGGTCATATCTTACTTGCGTTCAAAGCGGCCTGGTTGAGGTTTGAAGAGGGACAGGCCGTAGGACGTCTCTTTAGTGCCATAGGAGAACTGGAAGGTCAGTTTCTCTGCACGACCAAATACATTAGGTAACTTCAAGCCCAGCACCTGTAATCCGAGAGGGTGAGATTAGAATCTCAAGGTATAATCCCTTCATTACTATGACATACAACTTTAAAATGACTGTGTTGCGATCTGTGGGGTGGGGGTTACAGGAAGGAAACAATTTGGCTGATACCAGAGCAACACCGTAACGGGATCCCATACAGTTTGTGGAATTTCAGAAAGAGAATGGTGACATGAGCCATTGCAACTCTCACCATGCTTCCTTCATTGTTTCCAACCATGGTGTTGTAGCTGCCCGTCATTCGTCTCAGCTCGGCGACCTCAAAGGTCACATCGAGGCCGTTGGGAAGAGCACCCTCGCCTAGAGTCATGACACAGAAGGGGGAATATTTTAAAAAAGTACTTGATAAATAGTGAAAAATAAAGAGACGGGTATGTGCGGCGGTGATGTGTGTATAATTTGGAACGTGCCTATGACTAATTACCTCGTGAGGTGTCAATAACAACTTCAACTTTTCTGAAGATACCGAGACGCAGCAGCTTCTGTCTGGCTTCATGGGACTTTCTCATCACCTGTTACCACAAATGAAACCATGTGTTTATTCCAGCCTCCGCTACACACCAGCACCATCTGAATAAGCAGGTAACAGTACAGAGTTTTTGCACATGCACCTACATCAATCAAGTTTTTTGCCCGGAATACTTCTGCGATTTCATACGTCAACAGGTCTTCCTTTGTTCTTCCGAGTCCGTCTATGTGCACTCGTTGAACCACAACCTGAAAAACAAATGGAGACAGACAACATTGGGAAGATTAAGGACATCCAACACAAAGTCCCATGAAAGTCTGAGTGAGAGATTTGTGTAATTATTGTCTAGGAAAAAGACAAATCTTACATCCTTGTTTTCAAGGACTTCTTGTTTTGGCTCCTGTTCGATTTCTGCAGCCTCGATGTCGTCTGGTTGAACTCCAAGCTCCGGCCCTCGCATGGGCAGAGGGTCCAGGCTCTGCAACGCACAATATGGGGAAACACAAATGTTATCATCCAAGAGTTATTCAAATGTTTTACCCATCAAATGAATCTCCTAAACAATGTAATATATTCAGCAGATAAGGTATACAAATATTTCCACTGCAAACCTATCTGCTGATTATTGATGTCAAAGAACAGTAAAAAAATATTGTTCACAATTTTGATCTTGGACAAGCTTTCAGATGCGGGTCACACCAAAGGTAAGTATTTGATCAATGAATTTACAAATAGTCCAAAGGGCTAAATCAATAACATTGTGATTTTAAATATTGGTGAAAACAATTGCATTATTCATGAATTGTTGGATAATATCTGCAACATTTCAGAGCTTCATACAACCCTTAACTACCACGTAAGTACCATATCTATGTATTATTAAAAATTGCGAGTACAAGTATTTAAGTATTAATAAGTGATTCATTGAGTATAAATTCCAGGAATCCCATTGTATGTATTATTTTAGAAAGGGATCATTCTTATTGATGAATGTTTTTTTGTAATGTTTCTAATAGTAAATACAGGACTTCTGCCGGCAGTACTACTGCACTGTAGTACACCTGCATGTACTCGTGTATACCGCTAACTATAGAGCCTGCTAAAAGGTAAACATATGCAGTAGTGAGGATACAGGGTGTGAAGTCCACCAGTAGCATCTCACGTTACTGACTATGACTCGTGTCTGCAGAGAGCACGTGCCACTGTGTAGTTAGATATTAGCTGCTACAGCTTGAACAGAGGCTGTTGTGTTGTAGTGGTCTCAAACACACACACACACACGCAAGCGCAGTCACACAATCCAACAAACACACACACACACAAGCGAACACACACGCGCGCGCGCATAAAGAGGTCAAAGTCATGGCTGAGTCTGGTCTTACCCGCGCGTGGACGGTGCCCATGCTGAGCTGCGCAGGACACTGTCCCGGTGTGTGAGACCAAACTTGACGAGGATAGGCACGAGCTGGTGATTTAACCTACAGGAGCCCGGAGACAGCAGAAGGAGCTCAGAGACAGCAGGCGGCCATGTCACTTCCTGGCCGCGCCCCCCAGCTGCCGATGCTGCTTCTGCTTCTGCGCGCTGAATACGTCATCGCTGCGAGTGGCTATGGAAACCCTTACTTTCCTTACTTTTTTTTCAGCTCTTTGATTGAAAAATAATAATATGATAAGTATTTATTTCAATTTAAAAATTCCAAACACATAACAAACACTGTTTTGCAACATTCTGCTCAGAGGAGAATGAGTGATAATGGCATATATATACATTTTAACATTTTAACAGATGAGTGGATGAAAACATAAATATTCAAGGCTGTTCATATGTTGCCGAGCATCTCTGCAGGCCTTGCATCCTGAAAAAAAGTCAAAGTAAAAAGTATATAATATGTTAATAAGGTTTTGCTTAATAATATGTTGATTTTTGTTAAAAGGCTTGTAAACAATGAGTTTGAGATCATAAAAAAACATCCTTACGCTTCTGCCACGAATGTTTCATGAGATATTCTGTCATCATTTACACCTTCGGGACATTCATTAATGATCTTGATACCCAGAGTGGCCAGTGCTGTGGAGAAAAAAGTATTCTTAATTATGCTCAAGGTCATTAAGTGGGCTTGAAGATGCTAGGATAAATGACAATGTTATGCCTGAGTACATTGTAAAGAGTCCAGTGCTCACCCTGCTTGTACTGCTCAAAGGTGATGTACTCTTGATTGGTTGGGTCCATTATCCCAAAGACAGCATCCAAGTTGGACTTGTTGAACAGATTTGGCCCCTTCTCTCCACTCTGTTGAGAAATCTTCAGCTGTTCCAGCTGCTCCACCAGAAACTCTCTGGGTTTTTCTGTATGAAATAATCAATCACAATGCATCACCTAATCACAAATCATCGAAGAGTTGGCCGGAATCGTATGTTAAATACACACAGTGGTAAGTTTATTAGGTACACCTAAATAAAACCAATGAAGTGACATTAACAACAGCAAACTTAACGTAAATAACATCTGACCAGGTCTGTGGAAGAAGAGCATGCTGGTCAGGTTCTCCATAAGCTCCATTATTTTGTGTTTTTTCAGATAATCCGCTGCTTCTTGTTCTCTCTGCGTCGCCATCTTGTCTGCTTCACTTTTGTTTATCTTTGTTGCTATGATACCAGGCACAAAGACACACACACATGCAGACACTTGCTTGTTACTCGTCTATACGATTGGTTCCTGTAACGTATATATATACCTGTATATGGATATTGTTTTTGGTTTTATTGTAAAAAAATATTTTGAATTTATGACAGCTTCAACTAACACATATAGCATGCATCTTTGTGTTTTCACCAGTTGGTCAGATAAAACAATTACAACACAGTTCTTAATTTGATACTTTATTTATATATTCTACTTCGTTAAAAAAATGAACAGGTTTTAGCACAGTTGCCCTGTGTTCATAAAGCATTCTGTCTCACTCTCCCTCTATTATACATATTTCATAACTCCATTTACAAATACATTAAAGGATGCAGTGATGTGTTGACAAGATGGAGGTACCACTGGTTGCATCGTCACAATGGTTATGATCCAGATAGAATACTTATCCTTTTTGGCAAAACAACAATTCGACTCCATTAGATATTTATTTGCTGATGTCCCAGAAATGACTCTAAGCCCAGCCATGCGTCAGCCTCTAGCTGTAACGTTAGTCCAGAGGTGAAATCAATCATCAGTCCACTTTCTCTTCCGCTCGAAGCTTCTGAAACGCAGCAGTAGCTTCTTCTCTGACTTTGTAGCCCCTCAGCTCTGTCTGAAGCTCCCCGGGCCGTGGTGGGACCTCTGGTATACTCTGAAAGAACAGCGAGCTCTGTTAAATACACACTGAATAACCGATTTGGTTAAACATGATAATATAATGTTAAATTAACATATGACCTATGCTTTAAGTTAGGAAGGACCGTTCAGCGTTCTTAAACACCAGAAGTAAAAGGACAGCTGACTGGAACAGATTCTGACAGTGGTGCACGTTGAATAAAGCAGATATATACTGTATATATATATTTTTTTAAATCAAATGATTATCCATTCTGTACAAACAATATAGCAACTCCATCTGTGACCATCAGAATCCTTTTATGGTATGCAGAACAGTAAAAAAATAGACCCTCACCAGATCAGGGAGGTAGTACTGGTGGACGACCTGAGCTCCTGCAAACATGGACAGGACACTGGCTCCTAACATCCCAAAGTAACGAGGCCAAGACACACCGGCTGGCATCTTCACACACCACCTCAACCTGGAAACACAGAGATCACTGTGTGTCACATAAAAACATCCACAGCTATGTATTAATAGGCTGCTAAATCGAAGTATCTGAATGCTAATAGTGTAAATGAATGCTCGGGATCACGTTTATCATTACATATGGGGTTTGAAAACTGGGTAACGCAGTAATTGAACATTATAAAGAGTTTTGTGAATGATGCCGGTGTAACTGTCGTTGTTTGTTAGCTCTGAAAATACAGCCCTCAAGGAAAAACAGACAATAGCGACAGATCTACAGACGTAAAGACATGTAGTGAAACTGACCTTATTTATTTCACAGTCACTTCAATAAATACTCAAAACATGAAGCTCAATGCCAACTTTTAGCCACCATTTCCACGCACAGGAGTCAAACAGGTCAGGCTGTTTAGCTAACACAAACAGAGATGGGTCACAAGAGTAAAGAGGTCTCACTCTGCCTCTTATCACGGAAACCACAAACGTTAGGTTTCCCTACTATGTTGACACTGCAAAATGGGAGTGTTTTCTGTATTTTGCAATTGAATGGCTACTTTAGCTAGTTGCATGACATATTGCATACACAGTTGTATTAGTTTAAACATATAAACCAGGGAAATAGAAGAAATAAATAAATAATATTCCCCATATGATATGTTTTGTTTCTTTTTTCAGTGTTTCCCGTTTTTACCGTGGAGTGAGGAGCTTCACAAGAACTAACCTTCTTTAGCTGCTGCGTTTTTCTACGGTGTAAATTCGTGTCGGTGCTTTAATATGTTTGCTCTCTATCGCCGCCTACAGAGCGCGGTGGTTTGTAGGGATTATTTTAATAAAAATAATAATATTAATAGCAAAGAAGAATGATGGGGAGGAAAATAAGAAGTAGAAGAAGAAGGGGATGATGATAATAATAATAAAGAAGAAGAAGAAGAAGAAGAAGAAGAAGAAGAAGAAGAAGAAGAAGAAGAAAATGATGGAGAAGTAGAAGAAAATGGTGATGATAAGGTAATAAAGAAGAAGACGAAGATGAAAATGCTGAAGAAGCTAAAGAAGATGATGAAGTAGAAGTGATGATAGTGACGATGGAGAAGAAACATAATAATAATAATAAGATGATGATGATTATGATGATGGCGGTGGTGGTGATGAGGTGGAGGAAGAAGTATGAGAAGTTGATGATGTTGATCGTGATGATGATGATAATGATGGAGAAGAAGTAGTCGAGGATGACGATGTTACGGTATGGTGGTACCGCCTCCGGCCCAGCAGGTGGCGGTACTTCCTGTCTCATGTTTAACCGTCGTCTACCGTGTCCATGGTCTTTGTTTTGGGAGTCCTCTCTGCTCCTCGTCTCCTTATTTGAAAACTAAAGAACAAAATGTATGACAGGTACGTTATGTATATGATTTCCAACATTTATCTTCACGTGTCGTTAGCACTTCGGACACATTCAGCTTCAGCGCAGCTGTCGGACCGTGTGTTGTTGTTGTCGCTCTGTTAGTCAAAGCTTCCCGTCTTTGTGCACCAGTGCACCGGTAACGTTGTCTCGCAGATCGTGTGTGTACACATGTGTATAAATACATCTGGCAGCCCAGTAAATATTAATCTTATAGAAACAAGTCAACAGTTAAGATGGAAGAAAACCAGTACACGTCACTGACGGTTCCTACGGATTATTTTCAGCAGTGGTGAGTTGGTGTCAGGTCCTGGGTCTTCATTCTCATGCATGACATGGAGAACGCAAATACCATTTACCTCACGATATCCATATCTTTTTATGCATATATTCACATATACATATGATTTGTTTTTAGCCTCGCAGCAAGTGATTGTACAGATATGAATGTGGATCCTGTGTCCCAGTAAACAGACAGGGGCTCCCGGTGAGGGATCAATATTTTTCAAATCTTAGATATAAATCACGTGTGTGACAGTACAGGTAATAAATCACAGGTCATTTTACAAGGTCATGTTGCAGCATGATTATTGTGGAAGAATTAGTTGGTACAAAACATCATATTAATCAGTTATTATTTGATAATTGATTAATTGTCTCTGAAATTCCAAATACAAATCTCTTTCTTTGTCATGTATGGTGGACAATTCCATATATTTGCCTTTCAGACTGTAATTTTGATAGCAATAAGTAACATACATTTAAAGGCATAATTTTTAAAGTGCAGAGTTGCAGATTTTCCAATTTCTCCTGAGATAGAAATTGATTAATGGAGAACATTAGAAGTATGTTTTCTGTCGTAGAGTCAAATCATTTCCTGTAGCTGGTTTGCAAGATTTAAAGGGATGTTGCGTTACTCCGTCACTTGCTACAGGCTTTATAAATACACCTGCAGACGATCTTTATACCAACTGTCTTATGGATGCAGCCATAAAATAAACTTGTCATGTGTTTGACTTGTAGTTGACTCCATATCAGTCACAGCCACGGTGTTTTTGCAAGATCGTTTGTCTCCATTTTCCTTTCTAGACACATTTGACTGAAGTGAACAACATGGTGATGTAGTGTAGATGTAAATGTGGGTGTAACAAACACATGATCTAGGTTATATGCCCAGAAAAGATCAAATCAATCACCTCTATAAATTAGCAATGGATGTAATACAAACATTAGAGCATGTATGTTGTGTCTTGTAAGTTTTCCACACCCACTTCTTCATGCACCGCATTGAACACCAGAAAAAAAAATGTCTTGCTGAGTTCTGGTCTGTTTTCATTTCCTGTTCCTGCTCTCCCTTCTCTTTTTAACTTTCTTCTTCCTCCTCCTCATCCTCTCCCCTTCTCCATTGCACCCTCTTCTTTTTTTTCCAGGTACCAGTCCAGCCAGCAGCACCCCGAGGCGCAGCATGTGATGTCATACCACAACATGGGCCATCACACGGAGGGGCCCAGAGACGAGCTGGTCATGGCAGAGCTGTCTGTCCACCGGGAGCCGCCTGCTTACCAGGACGCTTATTACCAGAACTACCCCCAAGCCCCCAATCACTACCAGGAGCCGGTCTTCCAACAGAACGTTAGGGAGCAGCCACGGCACCATGCAGTCCTGAACCATTCCCAGCATCCACAAGCAATACAGCAGCAGGAGCCAAGCGTCCAGCACCAGCCGCAGCCTCGTGGTCCACCCCAAGCTCTTCAGGATGTCCCTCACCAAAGTAATTTTTCCACGCGTCCAAAGCGCGATCGCACAGGGTTTAGTGTAGTTGTCCAGATATGTGGTTTTGTCAACTTTTTTTTATATTTTTTTCCCCCAATGTTGTCGAGCAAAAGAAAGCAGATTGCAAATGCATCATCAGAATCCTTCTTTTAAAATATGAACTGTAAATATCGTGCCTCAACACTTTTGTCCTCCTCTGTTCCAGTTGTCACCCCAGTGAAGAAAAAGAGAGGCCGGCCTCCGAAGCAGCAGGCCGAGGACGGCGAAACGCAGGAGGAGGAGAACGAGGCTGAGGCCGCCAAGAAGGCCAAGAGGATTCTGAACCGCTTCAATGGCATGTCGGTGGCTGAGGTCATGGCCAAAACCCTGCCGGACGTTATCACCTACAATCTGGATATTTTGATAGTGAGCCATTGACTTAATTGGCCTTTTAAGAGTTTATATGTTTATTTGAATAATTGCCATGGTAACCTCTTCATATTTATATCCTCAGATTGGAATCAACCCGGGACTAATGTCTGCCTACAAAGGACACCATTACCCGAACCCAGGAAACCATTTCTGTATGTTGAAATTCAGTGCCAGTGAGGTAGTCTAAATTCAGTGCAGCCACAGTACGTTTTGTCGTTTTGACAACAATGGGCGACTCTTCTCTCCTGTACAGGGAAATGTCTCTTCCTTTCTGGTCTCAGTGACCAGCAGCTCAACTACATGCACGATTATAGTCTGCCAGAGAAATACAGCATCGGCTTCACCAACATGGTGGAGAGGACCACACCTGGCAGCAAAGACCTTTCCAGGTGAGGGAATAAACCCGCACAATGATGACTCTCGTTGATGGAAATGCAGTTTAAATCTATCGTTTAAATTCACAATTCAGTAGATTTCCTGTCTGCATTGAGAACGACCAGTGGATCACTCTGCGTAATCCAGTGTGAACCTCTTTATGTTTACGTTTCAGTAAGGAGATCCGTGAAGGAGGTCGTCAGTTACTCGACAAGCTGCAGAAATACAAGCCGTTAATAGCAGCTTTTAATGGAAAAGGTAAAATGATCGATCCACTGAAACCACGTGGCTTTTATCCATTTACAGCAATGGTTATGATTAATATCTTTTTTTATTTGGCAGGTATTTATGAAATATTTTGCAAAGAAACCTTTGGTGTGAAGGCAAAGAATCTCGAGTTTGGTCTGCAGCCCTACAAAATCCCCGAAACCCAAACGGTACGCAGACACAATACTTGCATTGTTCCTAAGACGCACTCGGTAATAGAAGAAACAATCCTCACACCATATAATTCCCTTCGTTTTTCCTTTCAGGTGTGCTTCTTGATGCCATCATCCAGCCCTCGCTGTGCCCAGTTTCCCCGCGCACAGGACAAGGTCCACTTCTACATCAAGCTGAAGGAGCTGAGAGACCAGATGAAAGGCTCGCTACCTAGTCACGAGGTGGTGGAGACGGAGTACTCCTTCGATCTGCTGCTGGCTAAAGGTAAACGTACATTTATCCTGAAACAATATAAGTCCTTTTTGAGTTTCCTAAAAATAAAACGATACCACGTATTCATATTTGAATTATAGTCTTAACTCCTTGGTGGTGTTTTTTTGTCTCTGCAGAAGACGCCAAAAGGCTCGCAATCAAAGAGGAGCAGGTGGACCCGGAGTATGAAAGCTGTAGTGGTTTGCAGGATGATGCCAGGCAAAGCAGCTTCGTCTCCAACTAAAAGAGCCCGAGGAGAGGAGAAAATCCAGGCATGGGTCTAAAGTAGCACACAGGTAGAGCAGCTACCAGATGATCGACTCCAAACCACTATGACTGATTATCAGTGCTGGAGGAATTATTCAGATCTCTTTGTTTTATCATGGTAAATATGATCTTCAGGTTGTATTTCATTTTGAATGTGATATCTTGCAGAAAAACTGCAGCCGGAGATATCAGTCGTCCTGGCCGCATGAAGCATCAGTGAGAATACGAAACCCTCTGATGAAGAGGAGTCACACTGACGCACCGCAATGTGACGCACAAGAAAGTGCAGACTACGGTTACATTTCCAAACTCTCAAGCAGAATGTGCATGTATTTGGTGTTTTTTTTATCACTATTTATTGCATTTTTAAGGTATGTGTGTCCAGTGACTTATTTTTGTATTTTGAAAATGAATTACACTTTATGATTTCGCAGCTCTGTGAATAGGTATTTGTACTCTAGAATTTCTAATCTGTAATTACAGAGTTATTAAATCTCTTCTTAAGCTGCCGCATTTATTGTCTGATCGTCTTTAGTCACTCATGTGAAGCTGTAGACCACAACAGAGGGAAACACAATGTTCCGTACACCGCTGCAGAGTTAAAGGAAAAAATGCAATTGCAATTTGTCTTTGTTTTTCTAATTTGTAAATTACTTCTTTCCTTGTGCGCACACAAAAATGTACCAATGAATCAATGTTTTCTCAACCAAAGCACACACTGAAGCCTTACACTCAAATTAGTAATAATCTCTCCAACAATTTGTAGTAGCTCTAGCCCTGTGTTTAATGCCTGGTCTGTTCATCTATTCATAGAACATTGTGATCAAGCGTTTGATATACAGAAAACAAAGATGTGTTATTACGTGTTCATTGTTTTTTATTAAGTTATGGTTTTCTTGGCACAATCTAAATATAAAAAAGAGACCGATGAAGATTTTAGAAATCATTCCATTTAATTAATAATAGAGACCAACTGTTTTGTTGAATGCAGTGCTGAATGACAGCCCACAGGCTATAATAAAGCATTTATTGTTCATATGTACTTGTGCATCATTTTTTGTTTTCTTTACTTTGTGCTTAATCCCAGTCCAGAAATAATGTAGACACCTAGAAACAGCTTGTTAAATAGATATTTCAATATAGTTTTTTTTTGGTTTATAATATAATTGCAGGTAAGTAGAGCCGAGTTAGTTTTATTGAATTCAGAACAATCCGTTTTTATTTCTCACAGTTTGAGTTGAACAATGAAAACAACATTAAATGGAGAAAAACGGCACCAATCAGAGAGCATTACACAGAAGCAGCCAATAGAAAACAACTTCGCGGGAGTTTAAATGTCGAGCGGATCATACCAACTGATATAGGTAAGTTCCATTGTGTTTGGTTGTGATTTAAATGACACAGATTAAATGACAAACAATGTGTGGAAATAAGTAAACTAAATAAGACATTATGTTATGTAATAAACGAAAATGTGCAGATTTGAGTCACATTTCTTGGTCACAGTTAAATATACGTTTTCTTCCACGTCCCCCAGTTTCAGAGTTGAAGTGTTCCGGTGTCAAAGTTGACCGGCAACGCTGTCATGTCTTTGTTGCCTGTGTAGCATCTGTAGCATTGTTTGCTAAAGACCGGTGTAAATGGAAAATTAACTAATATATGAACGGAGGAAAACTAATTCAAACATCACCCACAACAGGTACGTTTAATTTAATCGATGCTGGTGACGTGGGTCCGGGTTCTCGGAATCTCAGTGGGAAAGGGAACAAATGGCTCATTAATGCTAAGTTAGCTACAGAGCTAGCTGTTGGCTAACATTAGCTGCACTTGTGGCACTGCTATTGAACATCCGCCAATCAAAACCAGTACATTACCCCACAAAACATTGAGGATATAGATTAAATGACTGAAATTGCCTTTCATTTGCAACAGTGTAATTTAAATCTGGTTTAAATTGGCTTGTTGATGGCCAGTTTTCATCCGAGCTGCAGCTTGTTAGCATAACCATTTACTCATATGATTTGATATTTCACGAATCAGCCGTTTCTTTCGAAATACTCTGCATCCTATTATTGTTTCATCCTAATCTGTGTTGTTATGTGTTGGTCTATTTTTTGGTTTTATAGTCGATCTTGTGTCGCTCACGCGACCGTTTGTTTACAGTGCCCTGCCACATGCATTCAGTTTCATACACATGCCAGATTGAACATGCTAAACCAATTGTACATTACCTCAACGTGCATATTGATTTATTCAATAAAGTCAAACCACCCATACGATGGAAGAAAAGCTGAATGGATCACTGCCTGTTGTCTCCCCGGAGTATCTTCAACAGTGGTGAGTCTTCCTCCTCACCACAGTGTGTCCAGACAGGAGTCAAATCATAGCAGCAAATCTCTGAATGGCAAAGTGTGATGAAAATGAAATGAAAGCATGTGCACCCAGCTGCCCCCCACCCCCTTGGACCCCTTCTCCATATAGTGGCACTTGAATTGTAGACCATTTTGTGTATGTTGTTTTGTTTTTTCGACTCAATGGCTTTTGATTGTGGTTTAATCCTGGAAGAACAAAGGATACGTGTGGTCTTTATTCACTGTGAGCCAAAACTGTGGAGGTTTTTACGTGGCATGAACACGCAAACGACTGATTTTTTTACTATCTATTCGGCAGACGCAATAAATCCCACATTCATTAAGAAGACAATGATCAGTCAAGGAGATGTTGATTTACCTTAATGGTCGCTAATGATTTAAGGTGTGAATTTTCCAGCCTGTGATTTGAGAGGTGTTTCACCATCATGGGCATAAAGCTCCTCACTTTAAAATAGTTTCCTCAAGTCAACTTAGGCATAATAATTAGGTCAAATGATAAAAAAAATAAACTTAACCTTTATGAGGAATTTATCAACTGGATTCTTCATTTATAAGAACAAATTACACATCTTGACTGTTGCACACAACCAAAACAAGATCATAGTTCAATAAGGGCAGTTCCGACTTTGTTTTAATGCCACAGTAAAAACCCAGCATCGTTTTGGTTGTTGTAGTTTTTTTTCCACCAGTTTGGCTCAAATATTCCTCCATCACAGGGTGCAGTCGACCCAGCAGTTCCACGCTCTCCAGGCACAGTATTCGCGCTTCAACCCCAACCTTCAGTACCACTACCCGGAGAGGCAGCCTGAGGAGCCGGCCATGGAGTACATGGCGAATCCGGATCCCATGATGGATCAACCAGAACCGGCTAACCTGGTGAAAGGTAGTGTGACGCCCTTCGTGAAAAATACATCCTCTTTGAATGCGGTTGCTGGTTTGGGGTTCAGATTGGGGAAGTGTATTATTTAATGTTGTGGCAACGCAAATATTGTATATAATAGTCGGTGTTACCATGCTGGCTGGTAGAAATGGTTTTAGAGAGCAGCTCTTTGTGCAGCACATATAGCCTTCAATATATTGAGTTGCTTGAAATTGTTTATAGTAATAATGTGGTTTCCCTTTAAAGTTGTTATGATAAATAAATAAATTATATTAAGTTCTTACTTATGATATTCCTTCTTCTACCCCCTCCTGTAGCCCCAGCCAAAAAGAGAGGCAGACAAGCCCAACCCAAGGAACCCAAGGCACCCAAACCACCAAAAGTACCCAAGGCACCCAAGGCACCAAAACCGCCAAAGCCACCCAAGGAGCCTAAAGCCCCCAAAGCCAAGCCCGGTCCCAAGCCCAAAAAGTCCGCCGAGGGTCAGGCTGATGGAAAGCAGGAGAAGATTGACGAGAGCTTCAAGAAGGTGAAGAGGAAAATTGACCGCTTCAAGGGGATGTCGGAAGAGGAAGTCATGACAAAAACTCTACCAGATCTGCTGGACTACAACCTAGACTATGTCATCGTAAGGTTCCTCATCCTTCACTCTTTTTTTTACAGTCGCACCAGACACTGTGCTGTTTTGGAATAAATCTGAGACGGTCTGCTTTTGTCCATTTTATTAGATCGGCATCAATCCAGGACTGATGGCAGCTTTCATTGGTCGTTGGTTCCCTGGACCTGGAAATCATTTTTGTGAGTCATATTTAAAGAGTTTTGAGTGGTTCTGAAGACGTAAATGCAGTCCACTAAAGCTTAAATGAATATGAGTGTTGTGACGGCGTTAAATTCAAGCCACAAAGATGAACCACCAGGAACTTTCTGATTCCAGGGAAGTGCCTCTTTCTGTCCGGATTTACTGAGGAGCTGCTCAACCACATGTCTGACACCACCCTGCCCGGCAAATACAAAATGGGCTTCACCAACATGGTGGCCAGGGCGACACCAGGGAGTAAAGACCTCTCAACGTAAAGACCCGCACCTGTGACATTGTTCTTGGGTTTTTTTATTTTTTTATTTTGTATCTCTCACCACCGTCATAAAAAAAATCTGTTGCGCTCCAAAGGATTATGAGTAGGATTACCGATACATGAACCATAATTGCCGTGTTTCTTTTTCCTTTTATTTCAACAGTAAAGAGCTGCGTGAAGGAGGCACAATTCTTGTCGAGAAGTTAAGGAAATTCAAGCCTCTTATTGCTGTTTTCAATGGAAAATGTAAGCACTCTTCTCCTACAGTGTACAGTTGCTATAAATGTACAAATAATAAATCATGTACAATTTCCCCTGTTTTTCGTCTCCCCCCCCAGGCATCTATGAAATGTTCTGCAGAGAGTTGTTTGGTAAAAAACCAAAGAAACTGGATTTTGGTTTGCAACCGCACAAGATCCCAGACTGTGACGTGGTGAGACATCAAACGCGTCACGAATGCATTAAACTTTGCTGGAAAAAAATAAAAAAAACCTAACCACCAGTTTCCCCTGCACAGGCTCTGTACCTGATGCCGTCCTCCAGCGCTCGCTGTGCTCAGTTCCCCCGCGCTCAGGACAAAGTCCACTTCTACATAAAGCTGAGGGAGCTCAGAGATCAGCTGAAGGGCATCCAGAAGAGCACAGAGATCGAGGAGGTCCACTACTCGTTTGACCTGGGCTTGGCTAAAGGTATGAAACGCGTGTTTATTTAAGATATGGCAGTGCCAAGTTTTATTCTGTGCAAAATCACACCCAAAAGTAACAAAGGGATAAGATAAAGCTCACGCACGAGCAGGTTTAACACCGAGTGTATTCTTCTCTTTCCTGGAACAAAACAGAGGATGCCAAGAGGATGGCGATAAAGGAGGAGAACTACGACCCGGGTTATGAAGACGCCTATGGCGGTGCGTATGGAGAGAAAGGAGCTGAGGGGGCCCCGGCCCCGGCTTCGAGTCAGACAAACGGTCACTGTACATTCTCGTCAGCAGAAAACGCAGGTAAACAAAAGATATATATATATATATAATGTTCTAACTTTTTCTTTAAAAATGAAAATGCTAAAATTAGAATACGTTTAATTACAATTATTTGAGCTCAGTTGTGCCGCAGAGAGGAAACATCTCTGGCGAGTGCCTCACCTTGTGTGTTGTCGTTGTCGTCGTCGTTCAGAGGGCGCACAGGAGGCCACCACCTCACAGACGGCAGTAGGACAGCTCCCGGACGGACAGTGGATGACCCAGTCCTTCGCGGATCAGATCCCAGATATCGACGGCGCGCCAAAGGACGGCAGCGTATGAGAGCGGGGGGCCGCAGCGCCTCTGCCGTCATGTCACTCCTTCACCCCCTGTGCCAGGTCTTAGGTCCTTTTCATTTGTTTTTTTTTTTTCCCCCAGTGTCCGGAGTTGGAGCATATACATATAGATGGACTTTTTTTTTGTTGAGGATTTGCAGAATATTGTTCCTGCATTTTATTTTGTTTGTGATCTGGTATACATGTACGACCATCTCCGTGGCAGTCGTTTTTTAAATATGTGAAATCAGGGACTTGACAATGATGCTCGACTGTCATCGGAGAAGGTTGCGTGTATTTAAACATGACTTTTTGCCTTTTGTGTACTGTACTGTACTGCACTGTACTGCACTGAGCATGCAGTAGGTGTGAACATGAACTTCTACTGTTCTAACAGTAGGCATACCTCCAGATGGTTATTTTACAGGCTTGGCCGATGAAATGGGGATTTCACCATTCACGGTGCTATAAACTGACCACAACGCAATGTGCTCACTTGGTGACGCCGCGCTCATCGGACACGTTTGAGACGCTCGTCGATGTCGATGTTACAAAGCTCTCAGACAGGTCTCAATTTTAAATCTTGATCACTTTTTTGGCTTTAGGATTTTAGACTTATGTTTTAGGGGAAATGTCATTCACAAGGAATTTTATGAAACAATTTGTCTATTAAAATGTCCTCATGATGCTTTTTCTATATTATTGGTTTTCCAATTATTATTCATATGTGTGTTGTTGTTTTCACAATGCGGGGGGGCACCATTTATTGTCTGGGAGGCTAACTGAGGAGACATCAGCTGTGCCAGGTGTGTAACTGGACACACCTGTTGGCTGATGGCTTGACCCGCTTTTTAATTCACACGTGTATTTATCATTCATTGGGTTTTAGTGTTTTCACAGGATAGCAATTCAACTCCATTTATGCTCACTCTGCTTTCTTTCGAATGAATCCCTCTTCACGCCCACGCAAAGTTCATAGCAAGTTGTGGGACAGTTTGGCAGGTGCAAGATTTCATTGTCTCCAGCAGCCTAAATCAGGTAAGTGTTACTATAATGCATAGAAAACAATAGTGTATCAAAGTACAAATGTTCACGTGAGAAAAAAAAAATCATTTTGCAAGGGGTTGTATGACATCTGTGCTTCTTCCTGCCCGTGTAACAGGAAAATTGCCCCCCCCCCCAAAAAAAAGCAAAGCTGACAAAAATATATAAGCTATAAAAGAATTGCATTTAGCAGATGAGCCTAGAAAAAGAATATCAAAATGGTAGTCAAAAGCAAGTCATGCATGAAATGTAGGATTGCTCAGCTTACTTATATATAATGTAACGAGTTTTTTTTTTTTTTTTCTCTGAGTTCTATCACGGTTGATGTGTCCCTTTAGCTCTGTGGTTTAAAGTCACTTTTCCACCTTCAGGCACGTTTGATATTTGGCCGTCTGGGAAAACTGGCGCCGGTCGAGACGAGGCAGAGAAAAGGTTGGAGGTTGCTGTTGTCGCCCCAGTGGAGGTTTTGGTCCGAGGTACACCCAGGTGGTTGTTGAGGTCAAAGGTCGGCCGTATGGGTGCGACGTCTCCTCTCTGGTCGGAACTAGATGAAGATGTAGAGACGCGAATATATATATATATATATAGTATATAAAATGACTATATTTTTTTGTTTTACAGCAGATAATGTAATGATGAAGGAGGTGTGTACAGGGTGGTATAACTAAGGCCTGTCAAATGTGTCATTATATTGAGCAATAGATCCAAACCATAAATGGAACAGAATTACATTTTGAAGTCAAATAATTAAAACATTTTCAATGACTTCACCTTATCATTATTTTCTTTAACAAATTAAGTGTTACACACCTGCCGTTGTCCGCGCATCCACCGCAGGGGGATGGCATCAGTCTCCAAACCGCCGTAGAGCCCGACCGCACCGCACTGTCCCAACACAAAGAGTACAACGGGAAACACAACTCACTCATTGGGTTAGGATAATCCATGTTCAGAGCAGAATTTAAATGTGCCCACTTGTTTTCCATTCATTGATTTTTTTTATATTCTAATCAAGGTTTTTACCTCTTGGTGAGTAAGAAGATGAGTTCGATGGAGAGCACGAGGAAGGTCAACAAATACAAAACCACTTTGACTGGAAGGAACTCAGTGAGCCGAGACCACCCACTGACACCATCACGACTCTCCCTGCATACGTCACACAGAACTAACACACACACACACACACACACAATGGAGGTTTGAATATTATGATTGTATTAAACATGGCCTAACATAGATGAATTTAGGTTACACAACCACAACGGTCTCAACTGTTATTTAAAATAGATTCTTATTGGATTTTTAGTTTGTGTGTAATGTCTTTGTCCTGTTGTGTTGTTTTTTAAGAATTGTTGGATTTTTTTTTTCTTCGTCCCCCACGTGTCCCATGCACCTTTCTTGAAATGAGCTGGGAGCTTCTCTATGACTCGGTGGTCCAGCCAGCAGTCCTCCTGCTTTGGAGCATTCGGGCCATTCAGCGGAGACTCGTTGGACCCGTCCCGTGGAGCCGGTTTGGACGGGTCCACGTCTGCCTCCAGACTGCCGGGGGGACACTGTGTCCCAACCAGATCTGGGAGAGACATTTGACTTTCATGTTGAATTTCATTTCTACACATAGGACCACCTCACCTCTCTCTCTCAGGAAACGAAGGGCGTCCAGGTAGCCATTGTGACAGATCTCAGCCAGTTTCTGGCAAGAAAAGACACAAATAGAAATATATTCCTTCGCGTTTGTGTTGTTCGACGACTTGAGGATTTTTTTCTTCAGCTCTCCTCCGGTCACCTCACGTCAAAGAGAGGACCAACCTCGAGAGTGGGAGGCAGGAAGGAGGTGCAGACGCGGTGCACGTTGCAGGTGTTGACCTGGATGCTGACGTTGCCGTAGTGCACCTCCAAGAAGTTGAAGGTGCCCTCTCTGGGGCAGATGTCGCTCTCCCCGGAGAAGGGCGCCACCGTGATGGTGTTCCTCTGCTCGAACAGGGGCATGTTGTTGCTCAGGGCCCCGTCCACGTAGTGCTGAAGGGGGGGAAGAAAAAAAAGAAGTTACACCCTTGCTTCAGGAATGTGCTGTGTCAGGAATCTCAGATTCTCTTACTTTTAAAGCCCCTTTAAGTATGTGAAAAGTCTGGTTCATGGTACTTTCAAGTGTATATGAGGGAGTGCAGGTACCCACTCACCACTCCACGGTACGAGGGCAGAGTGAAACCACAGTACATGGGGAAAAAGCAGCTGCACATGAGAACCTGCGGAAGGCAGGTTCATTTAAAGTTGCATTTCAGACATTTTCCTCTCTCTCTCTCTCTCTCTCCACCGTTCTTACCTGAACGAGCTCCTCCCTGCTGTCAAACTCTGACACCAGCACGTTCTCACCGTCCGTCAGCCGGGTGAGGGACACGCAGAGCTTTCCCGAGGCCCGCAGGTGGGCGTCCTGCGGAAGCTTCTCCAGCAGAGATTCCCGCACTCTCCTCAGCATCCCGAAGGTCGGGTGGAAAACCCCCAGCGTGTGTCTCCTGGCCTCTCTGGCCATGGTCAGCACATCCACACAGAACTCTTCTGCAATCACAACCGCGTCCATCACACATATATCATGCAAGAAAGGTCCTGATTTTTTTTTTTTTTATCAAACGTATGGAAACCCTGCCAAGAGTCATTTTTTGATCATTTTGTTATCACAGTGATATTTTTGTACAAGTTTGTATTTGATCAGTCAGTGAACTCGAGAAAGTTCATGGATGTTTTTCCCCCCTCGTTCACCTCCCGTGGACTTGACCCCCCGGTGTGACCTTTGGATCCCCCCCCCCACACTATTGCGTCGTCAGTGAACTGGCCAGAGCAATTTTTGTTTACTCCGGGTGTTATTCACAGCGCTGGCTCGGACCTCCCAGTTACTACGGGAGGAAACTTGAACTCGTGTCATGTCTGACAAAACAAACACTCTTGACAAGCATGTACCTGCCATTTAATATGATATTCATATCATAAATGTATCTGAAAGGCAACTTTGAACTGTAGTTGAACGTAAGAGTTAAAGATTAACCAATTAAGTTTGTGTCATATTTGCCTTGATTTTTAGCAATACAGTTAGCATGAGGGAAAATATGTATTTTTTTTGTATTTCTTAAATCATAAAATTAAATAATGTGTTCATTAACTGATCAAAAAATCCTTTATTCTTCCCACTGTGGATATATTTGGAGGCCGTCCTAATCGAGCCCAACAATTTATTTTACAACTTACTTTCAGCAATCTTTTTTTTTTTTTTTTTTTTGAAAGATCACACTAAGGCAGCTTGGCACAGAACAGCTCAAGGAGTAGGTTCCTCTGATTTGTGACTCACCGACTGGGATCCCCACAGTCAGCGCGGTGGCCACCAGACAACCCGAGGAGGCGCCGCAGATTTTGGACGCTCCGTGAACCAGCCGAGGCGCCTGCTCCAGGATACAGCTCAGCACTCCCAGGTAGTAAACGCTCCTGAATCCACAGCCTGCAAAAGAGATGTTCCACTCCTCGTCCCAGCTGAACATCCTCTCGGAGTTTTTTATTATTCCCAATGGGACTGATGGAAACCTCAGACCTGCATCTCTAACCCACAGCAGTCCATCCAAACACCTCCCGAGAGTTCAGCCGGTGCATCTGGAGTCCATCCAGTGTTTTACACTTGTGTTATCGCCACTACACCCAGAGGTAAAGTGGGCAGTGTCTGCTGGCTACGGTACGGCATTGCACAACCGAACTCCAATGTCACATGCTTCAACATAGAGAGCAAGCGGGGATAGCGTCACGCACAGGCTGCAATTAGGGCAGCTGCAGGACATGTGATATCGTTTTCATAACTGACCTAACCACTACAGTGTAAACAACTCTGTGCGAGGGTTCGAAAAAAAAGGGGGCATTCCCCACCTCCTATGATAACAAGCAGAAAATCAATAGGTCGTCAGAGGGAGGAATGAATAACATATTTTGATTTACTGTATGTATTTGAATTTTTGAAATCTTGTTGGTGATATTTCTTCAGTCGCATACTGGCTACAGGTCTGATGGAATCTGTTTTTTATTTAGTACAAGTTGATTGTGTCCAGTATTTGTAAAAAAAATTAAATAAATGAAAAAATGCTTAAAGCCTAAGATGAATAACAAGGGAAAAAAATCCTATTTAATCCTATTCAGCAGCTTCTATCTGTCAACGTCATTGATGGACACCTTAAAACACAAGAAATGGTTGCAATCATTTATTGAACATTTTCTCATTATTTTCCTCCAGTGGAAGAGTGAAAAATATTTCCTTGAACGTCTGTTCACTTGTATTTTGAGATTTGCCCAACCGCAATGTTCCGGATCCAGCCCACAGCTCGGCCCAGAGCCCAGCGTCTACCGGCGCCGTTTGGGGACTCTGCGGGGGCGGCATCGAAGGATGGCGTAGGGGGCGGAGTCAGAGGCAAGTGCGGCGCCTGGGCTTGCGCGTTCCAGGTAAAGGTGAGGCTGGAGGTGGGAGTGGCTTCTGGGCTCATTGGCAAAGGGCTGGCATCTTCTTCTCTGTTCAGCCACCTGTTCAGGTCTGATGGAAGGCTGGTGCATCTGCGCAGAGCAGGATCTCTGGGAAAATAACGTTTTTAGTTTATTGTTTTTATATTTTTTAGTCAGAAGAAGAGTTCATCATCATCTTCAAAATCAGTCAATAATCCCCAACAGGTGTCCCAACTCCTTTCGTTAGGAGCAGGACATGTAATCACAAAGTGCTTTAGATAATGAACTTACCAGATCATGTTTGAACCAATGAAACCAACACACAAATATATCTGTTAAATATAATATATATATATATATGATCCATATCTGGAAAAGAGACATCATCTTTACATGGTATGCCGGTCATTGTCCTCGTCCCTGTCCTTCCAGGCTTGTTTGTAGATGTCTCCGGCCACGCCATACAGCCAGCTCATGTCCCTGGGCACCTCTGGGATCCAGTCCACCAGCCTGGAGGGATTCGTCAAAGTGGCAAATAATGGACAATTGCCAGGAGCAGCGATGGAATCCAAAAAAACATAAAAATCGAAAGGTTGTACCTGTGGGCCAGAGAGTGGGGCATCTGCAGGTACGAGGTCACTTTCTTTGGCAGGTACTCCACCATGTGGGACAACAGACCCTCGGCACTGTGCGATTGTCTACAGGCTTCACACAGCACTAACACAAAATACAGCAAAAAACTACACAGCTGAAATGTATACATTTTCTTTTGTTTTTTTTTGTGCTCAGTCTGAACCTCCCTTACTTCACTCACCTCTTTGGATGTTAACTGGGAGTTTGTCTATGACCTGTGGATCCAGCCAGAAATGTCCACCCTGCCGCGTCTTCTCATGGAGGTCCTCGGCATCGCCCCGCTCCTCCACCCGCTCACAACAAGCCGGTCTGTGCGAGTCCGTCTCTAAGCTTCTCAGTGGACGTTCACTGCTGATCAGATCTGTTGTTGGATATTTACAATTCGAACTTATCAGAAAGACAAAGCACTGGATCTCTTTTCCAGTTTCTTGTCATGTTATTCACCTTTTGCTTTCTTCAAAAATGAGCATGACACAAAAGTCCTTACTGTTCTCCTGCAGGAAGCAGAGAGCATCTATGTAGCCGCTCTGGCAGATTTGAGACATTACCTGCAAAAGCCAAGACTGCCTGATGAGGATGCAACACGGTTAATTTGCATTTGCATATTGAGATCTTCAGATAATGCATGCCGGATCCACAATGGGGCTTGAACATATGACAAATACAAAACAAAAAGGACACATTCCGCCATTATAATCCAATCTAGCCAATGTCTGTGTCTCACCTCGGGCTCGGGGGGGAAGAAGGTGCAGGCCACTCTGGAGAGGTTCTCCGAGCAGACCTGGATGCTGACGTTGTTGAAGCGCACCTCGTGCAGGTTGGGCGTGCTGGCCGGGCAGACGTCGCTCTCGCCGGCGAACGCCGAAAACGTCACGGTGTTTTTCAGGTGACACAGAGGCAGGTTGTCACTGACGGCGCCGTCCACATAATGCTGAAGGGGGAAACAAATTCAAGGGGAGTGAGGTTATTTTATGTTTATTTGAATATGTGGATTTTGCAGTGACTCGGTGGAATTGAATGGAATCTTGGCGAAGTGTAAAGTTTGAATACACTCATGTGAATCACAACAGGTGGGATCAGGTTTATCCGTTTGGGATTATATCTACTCCTGCGACTCACCACTCCTCGGAAGGTGGGGGGAATAACACCGCAGTAGAATGGGATGAAGCAGCTGCAAACCAGGGCCTGGGAATGCGAAATTGATTATTATTATTACAGTATGTTGGTTATTGACAAATTGGACACACTGTCTGTGCAGACACATGAAGCCAAATGAAAATGTGATGTTTACAGAGCTTCATAAACGGTTAGGCCTCATTGTCAGAGAGGAAGGACTGGGAGGATCACGACAGTAAATAAGACAGTAAAAAAGATTAGAAGATAACTTGGGAGATTAGAGTTGGTTAGGATTGCGACATGAAATCAAGATTTCTAAACCAATTGTTTTAAAATTGCTTAAAAAAAACAACAATCACATCGCTTTCCTTTTGCTAAACTCCCAAACCTGAACAAGTTCCTCTCTGCTGTCGAACTCGGACACGAGGACGTTCTTCCCGTCAGGCACCCGGGTGAGAGACACGCAGAGCCTCCCGGAGGCCCGGACGTGGGCGTCCTCGGGGAGGCTCCTCCTGAGGGAGTCCCGCACCATCTGCAGCAGGTTGAAGGCCGGGTGCAGGGGCCCCAGTCTGTGCTTCCTGGCCCCCCGGGCCATGCTCATCAAATCGGCACAGCACTTCTCTGCACACGGAAACACACAGTGACTCCATGCCTGTTGTTAGAGGACTGTAAAACTCTCTATTGATGGTTTAAATTATAATACCCCTTTTTGTTTGAAATTAATCTTTTTTTTTGTTGTTAAATATTGGTAACTTACATCAAACATGGGATAGAACAATCAAAATATTCCCTTTTAGTTTGTTATCCTCCACTATCAGGTTGTGTAAAGTATTCTTGTCTATGAGCCAAAGTTCATCTCAAGTGCATCACAGTGCAGGGATGTACAGACGTTTGGTGCGATTATTATTTCACAAAAAATATTAGATTTCAAAGCTCAAAGCACACACTCATAATCGTGTGAATGCATTCGTGCTGAGTGCATTAAATCTGCTTAGATCGTATTTAATCAAAATATTTTTTGCTATTAAAAAAAAATATATATTTCAATAAAAATCTTTATTATTGCTGTTAAATGATTTTCTTGAGTTTCTTACCCAGGGGGGTCCCGGTGGTGAGAGAAGCCGCCATCAGAGCCCCAGATGAGGATCCATAGATCTTACAGGCGTCATGGATGAAACGAGGGAACCTCTCCAGGAAACAGCTGCTGGCCCCCATATAGTAAATCCCCATGAAGCCGCAGCCTGCGAAGGAGATGCTCCACTCTTTGTTCAGATCAAACATCATATATTCACAATATATCTATATCACATGTAAAAAAAATATATATATTAATATTATTATCATTTAAAATCACAGAAATCTCCACCGTCACCGCCACCTGCAATCAGCGTGGAAAGGTGACAACACACACGAGCAACTGTTGTCCCTCAATGGGATCTGCGCTGCCATTGGCTGGAGCCGAGTCACGTGTGCACGCGACTGGTGCCCACGCTTCCCAGGCACTTTTATGGTGGCTCAGTTTTGTGTTGCAGCCTGCAGCCCCTGACTCAGTTGTGTTGATATTTTTTTTGAATATATATTGTTTTTAAAATGCATATTCCTGTGGTGGACTTCGGTGGTAACAGGCCGAGTGATGACGTCACCGACCTGAGACAGGAGCTGACGGCTGCTTTTACACAAGTGGGGTTTGTTTTCCTGAAGAACACAGGGATCACACAGGAGGAGGTGAGGCCTCAAAATACACACTTAATCATAACACGTTTCGCTTGAAGTGGATTACGGAGTGTTTGTGTGTGTGTGTGTGTTGTGTTGTGTTGTGGTGTGGTGTGTGTGTGTAAAGGTGGATCGTGTGATGGAGGTGTCCAGGAATTTCTTCCTGCTGCCAGATGAGCTGAAAAAACCCTTCAGCAGGAAAAGTGTAAGCAGCAGTCCCAACCATGGCTGGGTTTCCATGGAGACGGAGAGGTACTAAAACTAAAAAACACAGCAACACATTGTTTATCTGCACAATGTATTTGTTTAACACTTTGAGGGGCACTGCTTTTTCAGGTTAGATCCACGTCGACCTGGGGACCTCAAGGAGTCCTTCAACACCACATCGCTTCAACCAGACATCGTAATGTCTCCTGTTAAAGTTTGACTTTGTTCGTGTTGTGCAATTGAACCATCGCAATATTAACCAACACAACCTTTGTGGATCCCACTTTAATCAGTTGGGAGGTCAAAGTGCAATTTATTCACGAGTTTACCAGGCAAAGTTGGGCTCTGATTCGTTGGTTTTGAAACCCAGTTGATAAGTGCTATCCTGTTACTTGTCTGTGTCAGCACTGATATAAATATCTATATCTATAAAGATATATGGATATAGATATATCTATATCTATATATAGTAGTTTTAAATTATTACATTACAGTGTCCCTTTTACTGGGTTTTTTATTTTTAAATGT
The DNA here is from genome assembly GCA_016785305.1 of Colistium nudipinnis. Classification (NCBI taxonomy): domain Eukaryota; kingdom Metazoa; phylum Chordata; class Actinopteri; order Pleuronectiformes; family Rhombosoleidae; genus Colistium; species Colistium nudipinnis. The sequence goes on along the minus strand of JAFBJU010026055.1, from coordinate 57,959 downwards.
TTTATCGCTTTACCCTGTACTTTGCTTAACTGTCACGGTTTATATTTTCTCAACTAAATTGAAGACTTATCAAACCGTTTGTGTTTTTAAAGAGAGAGAGAGAGAGAGAGAGATTGGAATTATTAACAACCAGTCAGGCTGCCTCTCTTCTGTTGTAGAAGTGGCCGTCTTCAGACGCTGTGTCCGGGTTCCAGGAGATCCAGACGTCTTTCTTCCTGCGCTGTAAAGATCTGAGTCTACAGCTGCTCAGGGTGATGGCTCACAGCCTCGGCCTGGACCCCCAGGTGTTCCTGCGTGCCCACCGGTTCATAGGAAGTATGTACAGCAACTCCTGACACACTCAGACATGGGATCTTACAACATGACACGTTGACCCCCCCCCGCAGCGGATGAGAACGGCACCACGCTGAGGTCTCTGTACTACCCACCGGTGAACTGTGAGGAAGCCAAAGAGGGTCAGCTGCGCTGTGGAGAGCATTCGGACTACGGCAGCATCACACTGCTGTTCCAGAGCTCTGAAGGTCTGCAGGTAAAAAAAAAACACCTCCCATCTTGTTCTACTCCTGCTGTCCTGACATTTAAACAGTGGGAAAAAAATATCCACACACGTCATCCTCAGGTCCGCAGCCATACAGGCGAATTCATCTGCCCTCCCTGCATCCCTGGAACCGTCCTCGTCAACATTGCGGATATGATGCAGCGCTGGACCAGCGACCGCTTTGTCTCCGCGGTGAGCTTGCACATTTTATATTGGGCTCTACCAACAGGAACTGGGATGGACCTCACCTTTTCTTTTTTGAAAAAGACAGCGGCAGGTGCCTGGACCCATACGTATGTCTGTGTGAGGCCATAAAATCAGAGACTCATAACATTTAAATTTTAAGGGGTCTGTCTTATTTAGTCTTATTTTGAAGAATTCAGCCCATTGAAATCCTTGAAAAAAACATGAACATGTGATGTATATGTTAATAATTGAACATTCAGTGTATATACAGTAGGTGTGCGCATATATCTTATAATTGAGTGTTGTCCTTTTTTGTTGCTCAGCTCCACAGGGTGTTGTTGCCTCCAGCCGGAGACTCCAGCGCGCGTCAGTCTCTGGCTTTCTTCGTCCATCCCGATGACGAGGCCGTGATCTCCTGCTGCGACGGCTCCGACACGTACCCCCCGGTTACAGCAGGTGACTATCTGACCGAGCGATTCAATGACTCGTACGGACAAAGCTGAACTCTGTCACAGCCACCAGAGAATAAAAAAAAAAAGTTGGGAAGTTACTCTTGTCGTGAGAGCACAAGAACGTGGATCCCATGTGTTTTAAAATAAGCAAAACTCAAAACTGCAAGCTCATTCACTTTATTGTTCACATTCAAACCCTGTGCCACACGAATTGGATACGGGACGCTGGTGGTGATCGGATTTGGGTGTGTTTGTTAAAAAAAACAACCTGTGAGATGGTATGCTGGTGTCCACTGCAGTTGGGTTTGATTTTTTTTTTTTAAGTGGACAGGTTCACAGACACTCGCAAGCACGGCAGAGTCCATACAATCACGCCGGCACAATTAAAATGAATGATTAAATGAAATACTGTATAGAATAAATATCACTTCATCTATAAACTATGTTCTTCAATCAAGTGGTCCAAAGGACACCACAGCCAGAAAATACAATAGGATCACAGTTGTCTAGCTTTGTGTGCATGAAAGTTTTCACCACAAGTGATGTCAACCCTTCAAAAAAGAATTTTCACAAAGGAAATAATGACTGATGATACACACTCTACACAAGCTTTTGAAATGTAACTTTCAATAAAAAAAAATGTGTCCTATTAAAAAGAAGAAAAAAAAGAAATGTAACTTTGTTGAAGTGATTTGAAAAAACTTGACCTTTTTCAGAAAGGACCATTTCAGACATTAAACAGCAGCTCTACATGAACTTCAACATATTTCGTTTTTCCTGAAATAATAAGACCTAAAGAAATACATCACTTTCAACATGTTTTCCTCAAAGAAACAGTGTCAGTGAGAAAAAACTACAGTGTAGACTAAACATTCACTAATCGTCCCGAAGCCCTCCCCATTTCACCCCTGAAGCACTGCACACAGAAGTCTCTGAATCTGAAAAAGATTTCTGAACATTTCTGAAAATTTCTGAACATTTCTGGAAATTTCTGAACATTTCTGAAAATTAAAAGAAATAATTGCACAGCATAAACACACACACACACAGATGCTTATTGGCATTCATACAGCGGCTTGAGGGCCCGCTAAGAGTGTCCTGACACCGGGACGTCCTGCTGCTGGTGACCAGCGGGCAGCGGCTGATGGTTCCCTGGTACAACCGGTGGCGCTTCATCTTCACCTGGGGGAGGGTCAGAAGAGAGAGAGGGTGTGTGTTATCGTGTCATATTGGACTTCAAAAAAAGTATTTTTGAAGAATTGTGAGTTAAGCGGTTGAAAGTCATTGTGTCGTGGCTTCTGTTGTTTAATACTTACGTTTGACCGCCGCTTTGTTGCTTTCCACTTTTAACCTCTCCATTTCCTCTACTGCCTGAGCAGAGAAAGGGAGGAGAGAAGATATTATTATTATAATTTTTATAATTTTTATTATTATTATTATTATTAAAAAGTGCAGAAATCCTGTCCACCGATGGTGTGTCACTAATTGAGTGTGTTTTTTAATTTGTGTGTTTTTTTTTCTCTCTCTCTGCACCTGCTGTAAGTCCAACTTTTGAGAGTTAAGTTCATCCTGTTTCCGTTGGAGTTCCTCCCTCTGTTTCTGCAGCTCCTCCGACTTCCTGTTGATGTCGCCCTCCTCTTTGGTCAGGTGCTCCTCGTACTCCCTCAGCTCCTCATCGGTGTAGATGGGCTGGTTATCCAAGGTCTGTGGAGGCAGGAGAGCAGGCGATGATTGTGTGTCTCAGACCAAAATGGAGCCCAGGCAGACAACGTTCAAAGGTATTTAAACACACCCCCTGGTTAAAATCCCAATCTTACCTCCCACTCGTCTTTTTTATGGAACTCCTCTTTATTAGTCGCTTCCAGGAACTCGCTCATAGACACGAGTCTGTCTTTATTGGCGTCCACCTGAGCATCCACACAGGAAGCTACGTTCAACAACGGCAGTGCCAAAACATGCTTATTGCTGCGTGCGCTGATATTAGTGTGAATTGTCAAGGGCAGGGCTGATAATGACTAATCATTCCAAAAAAAAAAGTCCACATCTGATCTGCTGTGCTGGCTCACCTCGTTCATGACATGCTCTCTCATTCGATGTCTCTCCTCCTCCATCTCGATCATATCATCCTCTTCATTTGCACTGTTATACACCTTCTCCAGCTTGAAAGCAAACACACGCACACACGCAGAAATGTCATCAGCAAGGCTTCTTTGTTCCTACGTGGCACCCGGGGGGGTTACTGAATACTTTAATGTGTAAATAGACAGTAAATACCTCTTTAGAAAAGAGAGCTTCGAGCTCAGTCTCATCCAAGAAACCGTCTCCGTTATTGTCTGATACAACAAAAAACAAAACCATTGTAGCGGGCCAAGATCATCCTTTCATATGATCCTTTAAGTTCCAATATGCAGAAACACATATGTCGTTACAGGGACAAACATGTTGTCAGTCTGTTACCGTGTAGTTTGAAAAAAGTCTTTGGATCAAAGCTTTCTGGGTCCAAACCGTCCCCCTCTTTCCACACCTGCTTGAGCTGGTCCTCACTGCCCTGCACAAACACACACACACACACACACACACACATATACCATCATCCTTAATGGGGCTCTTCAGTACAGTTCAAATAATGTTTGCTTCTAATAACTCAAGATTATAACTAAAAATTGAGAATTGAGAATCCTACTTAGTACATCTTAATTAAATGCGCTGCATTTCAAGGAGCATCATTACAGCGACTTACAGGATGATTCACTTTGGGATGCTCGGTGTGCTTCTTCTTCATCTCCTCGTAATGCTGCTCTTCCTTCTTGCGCTCTTCCGTGCCCATGCTCTTCAGACGCTCCCTCCTGTCGTGCTCCTTCATCATCTCATATCTCTTGAACTCCTCTTGGCGATCCTTGTCGAAGCTCTCCAGGTCTTTGGTCGCCTGCGAATGAAAACGAAAAAAGTATGACTGAATACCTGGAATTTTTACCTCTTCATGTTAAGCTCATGCAATGGAAAATTACACTCTTTCTCTTCGGGATCAGTAGAGTAAGTCGGATTCGAAAGTTGGCAATTGGCTGTTGTGTTTATTTGTGGTGAGCATGTGTTTTTACACCGCTGCCTGTACCGATTTGATGAGGCTGTCCAGGTCCTCCACCTCAAACGTGTTTGGATTCATGTGGTTGAGGTGCTCAAACTGTTTCAGCAGGGCCTGATGGTCCACTGTCCGTTGTGCTGGGAAAGGATTCATGATAAATGTAATATAATAACATACAATTTGAAATGAAAAGCAGTTATATTAAGTATTATAGATGGTGATTATTATTATTATTATTATAGACTATATTCTCTCACAACTTGGATTAAATCAACGGTGTTGTTAAATGAACGGACTTATTAGTTACTCATTCACATGTTCCGCTTAGATATTTTGTGCTTCAGTGGTTCTTTCGTGCACTGGCACAAACCCGGCAACGAGTACATGCTTTGTTGACTTAAGCTCTATATCAAATTTACTCTGGGGGAAAAAAAAAAAGAGTTCAGCTTTTTTTCAGTTTCTTTTTTTTTTGTATTTTGTCTAACTCAATTTCAAACATATTTCTACACATCCTGTCCAACTTGCACAATTACATTATGCATACATTTTACATTAATATCAATATGTCCTTTATATCATTTCATATAACCTTTCATTTGGCCAGTAGAGCTTATTTTCAGCTGGGGGTAGCTGGTGTATTACATTGTGTTCCTGTGTCTTAAGAGCCAAATCCTACATGTAAGCTGCAGCCTTAGTATTACAAAACTTCCTGTGAGGTGTCCATAGGTCACCAGTTGGTTAGTGACACATCAGCACTATGTGCTCTGTATGGATATTTACCTTTCCCCCCCTCCATGTCATGTTTGGCTTTGATGAGCATCCGCAGCCTGTTCATCTCCTCCCTCTTCAGCTCGTCCAGCTTTGTCCGAAAATTGTGGTGCACAAAGTACAGCTCTTTGGAAAGTTTACCCGCCTGCAATCACAGAGCAGCACGCCACACATAGCTCAACACAAATCGATCGTGTCCATAAAAAAAAAGGCTTACCACATGTTGGAGTGTTTCGTGACGTACCTTGATGTCCTCCATGTTGGCGTTTTTTAGCTTTTCTTTAAAGTGCGGGTCTTTCTCCAGGTACTCAATGACTTCCCTGAGGTAGCGGTCATAGTGCAGCCCAGTCTCCTGAAGCATAAATAAAACCTTACATCAGTGTTTGTTGCCAGGAGACAAACATGTTTGCTAACTTGGGCAATTGTGATTTTTGTTAAACTCTCTTAAATCATCATTTTTCAACCGTATTTTTCTCTTGTTTGTTTTGAGCAAATCCTTTTAAATGTGTGAGATAACATGGGGCCTAACAGGTCCCTCCTTTGGATGACTGAGAGGTGTTTGTTCATACAGATTAGATTTAAATCAGACACTCTTGTGTGTGTGTGTGCGTGTGTGTGTGTGACATTGTGAGGTCTGACTCACAGCACTCCGTGGTGGCTCCAGGTTCTCCTCCAGGGGCTTTTCTTTGGTCTTGTCTACACCGATGGGAACTGACTGGATACACAGCCACAGACTCAGCAGAACCAGGCCACAACGGGCCAAGGCTTTACACCTCACCATCTGCTTATGCACATAAAATAAGAAAAAGGTCAATAATAAAGGAATGTATATGGTATAATGCTGAATAAGGATACCATATTACAGATGTGTCCACCATCTTAGCACCAAACTGTGGTTTATTTATACAAAAGGCAACACATTCTCAATTTCACAAGCATTGCAAAAGGTGCCCCACCACAAATTCAACTAGAGACTGTGTGAGATGAGGTTGTGCAAGAGGCTCTTAATCTCAAAAGTCTCTCTCTCCAGTGCAATACACGTGTTTGGTGGATAAGGACACACAAAGCTGACTTTACAACAACAGCACTTGCACAGCCTCACGAATGGAACGCTGTAACTCACAAGCACAACGAATTTCACGAACAGGTTGTTCACAGAGGAGATGAAAGCTAATTCATTAACCAATAGAATACACAGCTGCACAACAAGCGTTTTCTTTCCTACTTAAATAATAAACTGAGATGGTGTAAAACAACACTTACTGTAAGTCTCTGTGTTTTACGTTGGCTGAGCTTTGATGCTATATTCCCTGAGTTTCTCGCTGCTCTCTTGTTTACAGCTGTCATCCAACACAAACCAACGATGGCCACAACCGACTGGGTAGGGGAATTATGGATCACCATGACAACGCCCCGCCCAAGACCCTCTCATTGGCCAGATAGAGGGCCCGGTGTCTGTGAGCAAGTCGCGGTGATCGCCGATTGGCCACTGCAGCTGTCACTCAGAAGTGTCACCGTGTAATCTGTCCGTTCTCTTCTCAAAGTGCGTTGAGCCAAACTGTACGTGGCGTTCCGGCAACCTCCGACGAGGGCGGAGACACGGTGTCATTCACACGTTCCACCTGCGCTTCAATATATATATATAAAATGATAGTACTGAATATTATAGTAAAACACATAGTGCAATATATATCTTAATATATAAAAGTCAAATATATGGTATAGTATAGTAGTGACAGCATCAGGAAACAGCATTTAAATTGAATGATTAATTCCCTGATAACCGGAGTCTTCAACTTTTAAATTATAAAAAAAACACAAAATAGTGAAAGTCTAAATGAAAACCACTCAGCAATCAAACTGAATATTTTAACAAATCTAGTTTGTTTGTTGTCTATCTGTGTATTTTGGCCTGATTGTAGAATCATTATAGAGCTTCTATTTACTTTCCAGCTTAAACTAAGGCAGTCCCACAAAACACACTTTTTAGTGCAGGATATTTACTTCTTATAGAGGATATATAGAATGTGTGTTGATGAAAGATGTGTGAGTGTATTTATTTCACCAGTTAGCGCCTCTACGGTACTTTAATTAAAATACTTATTATTTGAGCAGTATCACCTGATGACCACACGGTGGCGCCGTTTCCCTGTTCGACCCCCACTGAAGGATCCAGGCAGCGGGGCTCAACAGGAACTGACGTCGCCTCCGTGCAAGTGGATGGAAAAAACTGCAGCTGCAGGAAAAATGGCTCCAAACACCGCACTGCCGCTGAAAGGTAAGAGTCCTGCCCGTGTCCACAGCCTATCTGCGGCTTTGAAAAGTCCCCGGCTGCCATCTCCTGGAGCCGGGGGTCCCGGAGCCGGACATGTCTCCGGGCTCCAGCCCTGCGTGTCTTCCTTGTTGTTGTGGGTTGTTGTCCGGACGGAGACACTCAAGAGTCCTGGGTACTTTTAAATTATTAAATCAGTGTCCCTGGCAGATCGGGGCCGACCTGTAAATTAATGTTGTGTAGCTAAACTCGTTCGGTTGTGTGTGTGTGTGTGTGTTTGTGCGCGCGATGCGTTTGCGCACTTTGTGTGCCCTGTTTAGTCCGGTTTAGCGGCTAAAACTTAGCATCCAACAAAGTTAAAGTTCCAGCCAAAGGCATTGAAAAGTACCAAGAAGTGACATTTGATGGCAGCGGTCGGGTTATCTGGTGAGTTTACTCGGAATATAATCAGCTGGAAGTCCGTAATCGGTGGTAATCGACCAGCTATTCCTATTTTAGGAGACGTGGAGTGTGAGAACATTTGAATATTTATTGACGATACACAAGGCATCGTTTGGTGTCAGGTGAGCATCAGCCGACAGGTTGGACTGCTAACTGAGCTACACACGAAAAGAGTTGGACAAAGCCTATGTATTTTAATAGTAAAATACATATATATGGTATACATTGTGTTGTCGCGTTACTTTACGTTTGTGTTGCGAAGAGAAACTGTATTTTCGCATGTTTACGTCTTTCAAAATACTTCATGATAGTACAGTATCCCAGTGTTTACTAATAACACAAGTGAGTGGATTAAACACAGAGTTTATGAGGACAATGGAGCCATAAAATCTGTTAAAATAGCTATACTGATCCTATACAATCTTATATTTACTTTATAGTCTATGTTAATGTACTAATCTGCTCGCTTTTGTTCAGTAAAAGGTTTGTCCTTATTTAAGATTAGGTAAACACCGGAGATTTCCGCTCCACAATGCTTCAACATGTCGGATTATTGATTTGATTGATATTGTGGCCTCCTATAGATTTTTATGTTCTGCCGAGCAAGATATATTTTTCTTCCAACCACAGAGGTTTCTATCCGGATGAGTAAACTTGATGTGGTTACTTATTCTTTTTTTGATTGAAAGATGTCTGTCTTTGATCAGCTGCGTGTGCAACAGCTGCACTTTTGCAAAACTCTTTGTCTCATAAGTTCAGATCCCAAACTAATCTTTTATCAAATTACGATACCCGTAATACGCATATCCACATTTAATTTTAAATTTCGCGTTGAGTTTTAAACCATCAAATGACCGGATCAGGTTTTTTGTAGAAAATGTGTGTAATTTGACTCTACATTTGATGGACTGATTCACCCTTAGGTGAATTAAACTGTATGTTGGAAAAAAAAGAGGATAGGGGGACTTTGTCAAACCATCAGGCAAACGATGTGGCAAAGATTCCAAAGTTCTCATATGTTTGTGTGACCTCTGTGTATCTTTTCACTCAAATAATATTCAGAGCTAATGGTTTACCTGTTGTCTTTCATTCTAACAGCTCTTATGTTGAATTTAGCTCCTACTGGGCTTCCTTTGTCATAGTGCACTGGAACCCATGTTGCACTGTTTGTCTTGGCGGCAGCAGTTGGCTTTGCTCCATAAGTGGGGCTTTCACTGTTGTATGTTCCCCCGGCTGCCATATATAGACTTCACCAGTATATCTTGACCCAGGATCTTTGGTGTGTGTAGACTTGGGCTTTGGTTATCGTAGTGTTGCTCGAGTCCTTCTGAAATAGAACAGGTTGACCTTTTGTCCTTTTCTCAGCCGCGCTTGAACCGGGGGACCATATTGAATCGATCTGCCCCAATCTGAAACGACCCACAATGCAATGCATGGCAGTCCAGGAAAACAAGACGGGTGTTTATGAGGTTTGATCACATGCGTTTTGTCAGTTTTACACACAAAAACAGGAAGCAATTGCTGTGTGTTCATCTTGTGAACGCTGCAGTTTCGGTTGACCTTTGATAACGGTGACATGACAGTGACAGTGACTTAACTACAAAGCCTCAATCTGTCGTACATTCTTCCGTTGTGCAAAATAAAACAAGGAACCACTTTTATCAGTCCTGAGATACTACTGGGATATTTCTTCAGAGAGCTGAGACGTCGTTGGCACGTGGCAAGTTAATGCATTTAGCTTCCTGAAGCTGTTTTCCTGGCAGCGTTTGGCACTGGCCTCCCTCGGAAATGCTCCATGAATGCAGCCACATTGTCGCGGCCTGCTGGTGTTAGTGCAGCTGATAAGACAATCTTGCGGCCGCGGTGCTAACATGATGCTAACAGAGGGAGAGAAAGAAGGGGGGGGGAGAGGGAGAGGGAGAGAGAGAGCCAGAGCCAGAGCCAGAGCCAGAGCCAGAGCCAGAGCCAGGGCCAGAGCCAGAGCCAGAGCCAGAGCCAGAGCCAGAGCCAGAGCCAGAGCCAGAGCCAGAGCCAGAGCCAGAGCCAGAGCCAGAGCCATTGGGGTGCGCGTAGCGTGCCAAATTCCTCAGCTGCACAATAGTGCGAGTGGAGCCCGAGCCCCAGCAGAGCCGGGCCTGGGCCACAATGGGAGGGGAGGCTCAGGAGAGGCCGGTGACGCCTGGAGGGAGAAGGAACTCGCTCGACCCTGGGGCCGGGAGCGCTGGATGAATGGTCGCTTTGAGGAGGGCGCTGTGTCATTTACAGGAAACCACAAAACACTCTCTTCACCAGTGTTTTCCTCATATTGTAACTTTGTGGGATGCTTGTTGGCTCCGTTCCCTTGGAGCAAGGATGAGTGTGAAGATGCCCCTTGTTTGTTTATGAGTAATCGTGGGCTTTGGGAAGATATGATGGAGGACTTTTTAGTGTTTTGTGAGAAATAGAAAAACGCACACATTTGTAGGTTCACTGCCTGCCAATAAGCAAAGTGAGTCACATGTCTCCTCCTTGTTGTTCAACACATTGCGCAATTGTTTTGATTGATTCTTTTCTTTATTTTTGTTGGTATGTGGTACAGCGGGCTGCTGAATTAAACAACTCCATGGTGCACCTGGTGAATGTCAAGGTGAACAAAGTAGACGCACACGAACGGAGGAAAGCTGCAGTGAGCGCAATCTTGGGCCCGTGGTTGTGTGCGACCTCACTGATGCCCTTGACTCAGAAACATGCACACGTCATTGCCGGCAGCGTACGTGTGACAGAGAGCAGCCAGTCAATAAGCACTGGAATCCTGAGCTCAGAAAAACCTGAGTTAACACACTGCTGATTGGAAAATGATGCTGGGCCTCGGGTGATGGTGAAGATCAGGATGGATTCATCTGTCCACATGCTTCTGTGGTCTGAAGCTCCTAAAGCCTAAATTGATTTATTTGTCATTTTGCTTTCATGACAACTAGCCACTGTATGTACAGTGTGTTTGACATAGATTTGTCATCTTCATCTCTTAAGTGTTTCTTAATGAAATTATTATTCTTTTTTTCTTTTTAGATCATTGAAGCTCTGCTCCACAGCCTTCTGGGCCACACCCACTTAAAAGCCGTCACACTCATGGCACCTTCCAGTTGACAGAATGGCCCAGATATCGAGTGGCAATGGGTTCAAGCTGGATGTGTCCCAGCCGAAGGGGGTGGTGGGTAAAGAGGAGGCCCTCCGCATGGAGGAAGAAGCTTTGGCCAAGTTGCGAAAGGAGAAGAGACACACTCTTCCGGCAACGACACCCTCACCTCTGTACGCAACGTCCGCGTCTTCCTCCAAACCAAATGCACCTAAATGCACCACCGCTCCTCCTCATCCCTCACCCAGACCAGAAAAGGACCTCATCGTCTTCCCCGAGACCAAGAAGCAGCCGGAGCAGGATAAGTTCAGGGACATCGATGTGGACAAGCTGACCAATGAAGAACTTGAGAAGCTCTTGCTGGATGAGAACTTTGGGGCGAACAGCAGGGTGTCCCGGCCCTCCTCGCTGCTGGGGTTCAACCTCAGCTCCTCCTACCCGGGCCACCCCTGTAGCTCCTCCCCTTTCCAGGGGGCCAGCCAGTGGACAACTGTCCTGTCCACTCCATCCAGCTCTGCCGTGTCCACTCCCACGCACCAGCCCAGCCCCATGTTCCCCTCGGCTCCCTTCCCCAAACCGGGCGCCTTTCAGAACGGCTTCACTCCGACCATATCGCCCTTCATGGCGCAGCAGCCGTCCTTCCTGGCCTTCACTCCCATTCAGCCCGCCGCCGCCATGGTCTTCGCACAACCAAAGGCCGTAGACCCGGAGTTGGCCAAACTCTTCGACAAGATCGCCAGCACCTCGGAGTACTTGAAGAACGGTAGGTCTTCCAGCACGGACATAGATTCCTCTCACGTGGGCGCGGCCTCCCTGGCGCCGCAGCCTCCACCGCAGCATCCGGCGGCGGCGACGGCGGCGGAGTCGTCCAGCATCGGTTGCATTGACTGGCTGGACCTGGACCCCCTGACCAAGCGCAAAGCCGAGAGCGAGGACGCGTCCCCTGCATCGGGGGGCGCCGCCCCGGCAGTACCCGGGGCTCCCGCGGGGGATCCCTGGGACGCAGTGCTGGAAACCGAGGGGAACAACAGCAGCCCGCCGCCCGAGGTGAAGGCGGCGTCGCCGTCGCCGTCAACCCGCTCGCAGCCCAGGAGGGCGTCCGCAGGAGCTGCCGTCACCAGGAGCCACTCACTCAACATCCCAGGGACCTCCTCCCAGCACAAACCAAACCATCAGGTAGGAACACAAGCCTGGGTTTAAAAGGTTATGAAGCTCTCTTTTTATTAGTTCATGTTTGCTATGCGGATTATATTCCTTTTGACAATATGCTGATATATGTGGGTGTGACATAGCAGGAGCGGTATTCATGTCAAATGCCGGGTGTGACCTCACCCGGGGTTTTTTTTTCACTAGGCTCAAACACGAAGGCGACGTTTTCTACCAAGTTCAGCCATTTTTTTTTCCCATCAGATATTTCTGTGCCGTTTTAAATGGTTGGAAGACGGGATGGGGCTTTGCTCACGTTTGATTTACGATCTGATAACACCCGTGGTTGTTCCAATGTCGTCAGACGTCTGTGGCGCAAAACCATATAAGTGAATTAACTGATAGCAGGCTGACTTTGTGCAGCGTACACAGCAATCAGGCAGTGCAATTCTGCATGTCAGAATAAATATTAAATGTAACTTCCGCTTGTAATGCATGAAGCAAGTGTTCAGTGTTCAGCCACATCACATATCAAAGTCCTGCTTACAACTGTGCGTTCAGCTCCAACCACTGACCAAACATCCCCTTTTGCTTCTGATCTCTGTAATTAAGTTTTTTTTTCCACTGTGGTTGGCTACCCACTTGATTCACCATTCATTTACTCTGGGCAGCGTTCTGTGAATGATTTTTTGACGATCTAATTTCTTGTGATAGGAATATTTATAGAACTCATTTGGGACAAGGCTGTGGGCGAGTGGCATGGGATATGGATGGGATAGGGATTTTTTATTTTTTTCCACCATCTGTCGTGGGATTTAAAGCTTTGAAATGGGGAGAAAAGACACAATCGGTTTGAAAATGGAAAACTCTTGTGTCTTTGATCAGAATAATTGTGGAAATATGATATGCTTTCAGGTGTCTGGACAGGTGGAGGTGGGCCAGATATAAAACACTTGGACCTTCAAATAAAGATGTTCTATTTAAATGACCACAGCAGGGTAGATCTCAAAAACGCTGTTCCGCTGGCCAGCGTGTGTTGTTTTTTGTGGTTCCCAAGACGCCCACTTCCTGCTCATTGTGTTTCTGTGTCAGGACCAAGCAACTGCTACTCTGTGGGCATGTTTCTCACAGCAGGGTGATAATTAACCGGACAGCACTGTACGCTGAGACACTTATTTCCCAAATTCCCCATGAATGCGGAAAAAAGGCCCAGGAAAACGGCACAGGTTGTTTTGGAATGGTCGCGGCACGCGCCCAGTGCCTGCGTGCCATGGTGCGTCCGCACGCTGTGCCAGTCTTCTTCAGCCTGTGCACCCAGCTGAATCCTGCAGTTTTCTTTTTAAACAGAAAGAATGAACCCGTGTTTGTTGACACTCGGCCATATGTTATGTCTGAGCTGGAGCCTGTGTTGAGTAACCTGAGCCCTCTGCATACATCTTTTCTATCTGCATCTCGCTGTTGTGTATTTGATGTTTGAGATGGTATGCGAGTCCGCCTGCAACCATCAGCGCTCTGGTTGTTCTATAGATAAACAGGACCGGGCCTGTACAGCTCCCCTGTGCCCTGCAGCGGCAACACAATGACCCGACACAAAGTGCCCCTCACTGCGCTCCACTCTTTTAGTCCTGGAGGAAAGAGAAGCCTTTCGATTATTCTGCTGTGACGACACGTCCGCCTTTTTTAAATTGTGAGTCATTATCGTGTTGTCTGAGTGGTTTGTGAGGGGTTTGCAGATTGGATTGCAAAATGGCGGGAGCCAGGTAAATCTGGTCGTTTCAATTGTGGGGAAAAAGGGAATAAAAAGCCTGGGCATCCATCTTGCGTCCATCGACCGTGCGTCAAGAGTTGGAATCACAGTATGGCTCTTGACAATTATAATAGCTGATGGTAAATTTATTTCGTTATTGCAGGGAGGTTGCAACTTCCCATCAGGGACAGTGATAACAGTTGAACTACCAACAGTTTTTTTTTTATCATAGAGAAGCCCTGCGAAGAGCTCTGTTCTTCAAATAACACCATTTTCAACACCTGCGGCTTGTTCCTGAGATGCTGGATGCCAGACACTAGACTCAGACCGTTGCACTGAATACTTAATGACACCTTTAGCAGCACAGTCTGCAGTCATGGCTCCAGTCGCACTGTGGACTGGAGTGGGAGCCGATACGCTTGTTCCAAAACCGCACAGGGATTCTCTCTTCTCTTCGCAAAGCATCAAATCTCTCCACACGGACCTGGCACACATGTGATTCACTCCCATCCTGACTCCCGTCATTTATTTGCCCCCCCCCCTCCAGCGCTTTTATTCCCCAGATGAGTGTATGTCTGCACATCGGCGTGAGGTTGCCAGGCCTGGTTGTGGTTGGTCAGATGTGGTAGGGTGAGCAGAGGGGCGTAGAATGGAACAATTGAGCTTCAATGGAGAGACTCACTCTCCGAACACTTTCTAATGTGGACCGCTGGTTTATGACTCTTTTTTCGAAGTCTTTATCCCAGCTTTCACTTTTAATGAAGTGTTCTCCTTCTTTCCATCTCATCCTCTGTTTTTCACCGTCTTCACCATCACAGTGGTATATATTCAGTATGGGGCCTGGCAACTAATCCTTTTTCCTTTGGCCCCTTGGATTTTCAAGGTGTCGGTTGGAGATAATCAGCAGTTGAACAAATACCTCTTATCTACGGTTCAGTAGTCCCACCTCAGCGCTCCAGTGCCTGTTCAGACCTGGTTCTTTTGTCTATGCGTCATTGACCTCACGTCGGCATGTCTGGCAACCCACGGATTTCTATGACTTTTTTATGAAGTTTTCTTTGTTATTTTTGTCATCGGTTCATTTAGTGGCTCTGCAAATCCTGAGAAACGCATGGTGAGAATTTTTCTTGCGATAAATGCACACGTCACCTGAACTAAAAAGAAAAAAGCCACAAATGTGATTATTCTGCAGAACGTGAAGCAGATCGGATGATTTCAAATTGTGCAATGAGACAAATCTTTCATTATTTCATCCTTTCTTTGTGGTGTAAATGAATCCTCGGTGCTGGTGATAATGACGATGCGCAGTCTGAGTCTGTGTGATGGGGGATTATATTGATAGAGTGAGCTGATAATCCTGCCAATTAGATTCCGTTTTCAGGGGCTAGTGTTAAAACACAGCGTGGAATATCTTTGCTTTCCCTTTTGCTGCAGATTGGTGGAACATGCGCCTGCTTGTTTGTTCTTCCCGCCGGCGAATTTGACTCAAAACCACTGTGTGCGTATGTGTGCACTTAGCCAGCATGTACTGTACGATTTTCCAACCCAACACACGGGGAAAATTTCTGCTGCCTCCCTAGTCTGTCACACGTCCAGGAGCTCACACCTACACACCGGTCCTTTCCCTTTTGCTGCAGATTGGTGGAACATGCGCCTGCTTGTTTGTTCTTCCCGCCGGCGAATTTGACTCAAAACCACTGTGTGCGTATGTGTGCACTTAGCCAGCATGTACTGTACGATTTTCCAACCCAACACACGGGGACATTTCTGCTGCCTCCCTAGTCTGTCACACGTCCAGGAGCTCACACCTACACACCGGTCCCACGCAGGACTGCGCTCCAGTTTTTTTTTTTTTGATTTTCCAATTGCTCCTTAAAGTGTAAGAGAAGGCATGCATGATGGTGATGCTGCTGTAACACTCAGGTTTTTAATACCAGCCAAATTGCAGGGTTGGAGGATGTTGCAGTGAAGGGATGTAGCGTGGGTTCTCGTAAAGGTGTGACTCACTGGGCAAACAGCTATGCAGTCTCCTGACCTTTGACCTTGTTTACAGTCAGAAAACAACAGAAGCCTTATGGTAGTTGGAGTGAGGGAAGGGACCAGATTCTAACGCATATAATGAAAACCTTGCTAAAAAGTGTTACCTTTGTGTAATAAATCAGTTCTTGACACATGTGTGACAAAATAACAAGTGTCCGTTTGATAACCTGTTCCTATAGTATCACAATGTATACAACTCAACGCAACTCAATTTATATCGCACTTTGCAGGTGTACTGTAGAGAAAAGAGGGTTGATAAATATATCGATGGTAAACGCACAGGCTTACATAACATACTTTACCAACAGATATTACATAGATGAATTATAATTGATATATATAAAAATATTATAACAGTAAATTAAGAAAGAGAAATTCTGTTGTGATATCATTATCACGTATTGCAGGAAGGGTGATTTTCTACGGCAGCAACTCACTTCCTAACTAAAAGAAGAAGTTGATGTGTTTAGGGCAGCTGGTTCCTCTGATGTAAACCCGCGCAACCTCTCGAGGCACTTAGGTCTCACAGAAGTGTTGTTGAACCAGAAAACGTGTTCAGCCCTGCAATAATAATAAAAAAAAAAAACCTCAGTCAGACTTTGCTGAGTAGTCCACCCATTAAAATCTATCTTCATCTCCTCAATAAGTGCTCGATCAGCATGACAGTATCACTCAACGTTTTCCCACACAAATGCCAAGTGTTTAGTGAGTGCACTAAAGAGGAAGTTTGCAAGTTGAGTCAAGGAAAACAAAAGATCTTTTTTTTCATTTAAATGGAAAAAAAAATCTTAAATTTCACGTGACCGAAGCTGCAGATAATTGAAGTGAATGGTGATAATCCAGGTGCTGGATGGTTGCGGGACTCCCTGGGTGTCACCGTTGGATTCATGAGGTGTCTGATGGCCGCTTGTGTCTAGTCTGTAACTGGATGCTGATGTTGGGCTTGGAATTACCAGCGGTTTTGTGCGTGCGTGTTCACTCAGGCCTTCCTGAACTGCTCTGACTCAGGGGATGTGGCTGTGGATGTGGATGTGTGAACAGTCGAACAGTTGCTCGAACTTGCCGCGTTCTTGTCCCGTTAAGCTTGTAACGTTGTAATTCTTTGACCTTGTTGATCAACCGCCACCGTCCACAGCTGTTGTGCGATTGTGGGTCAGAAGCACGGAGGCCTCAGACAAAACCGCGTAACAACTAGAGGATTAACACACAAGAATTGTGCATACATGTTTCAGGGCTCTCTTTTTTTTTATTATTATACTTGGACTTGTCTGCACTTGCAACCACTTTACTGTTTTGCACATTTTGCTTTGTGCCAAACACAGTTACATAATAAGGTTCTAAACTTAGGGCAGAGATGTAGTTACTTTTTAATCACGCATTTGGTAGACAACCGGCTGGGTTGTGCCTATTATTGTTAACACATACTTGCGTGGCAACTGGGGGATACTGACCACTGACTACCAGGTTTACATGATAAACTGTAAACAAGGTAACGCACATATAAGCATATTGTTTGAGGAAAACAGGTTTGTGTACTCGTCTCTGGACCAGCGGACACGAAAACAAAGCTGTTGTTGTTTTTTGACAATCGGAGATCACCTGCGCTATTTACCTGGATTATATGGATTAATTTCATATCAGGATGATAATTGAATTTTATAATATAATATGATCATAATATTAATCTATCATGTCAATAATATCATCATCACGTGCTTCACAACAGCTAGACTAAGTTTGTTGATATTTTATGTCACAAAGTTACGTTTCTGTAGTAAAACATGAAGCCGAGTAGAAGTAGTTTTTAACGTCTCTTGTCGTTCCGTAGAAGCAGAAGTCACATGTTTCCTAATCGATCAGGTCTCACTGTTTCAAGAAACTGTGGAGCAGAATGACACGCATGACAAAAAGGCCTGTGTTTTTTGTTTTTTTTTCCAGACTTGAATCTTGCCAGTGTAGAAATGTGTCAGCCAGTTAAATTGCTAAAGTTTTTGGAAACTGGGAAAAGAGCTCTGGACAAGGTCCACGTCCTCTCTGTGGAAGAGGAAAAAATGCACAGAGGGAATCCATCATGAGAAAGTTGTAACATTAAAAAAATATAATAATCATTTAAATGTCACGCACCACAAATGTTTTTTGCTGATTGTAGTGGAGTGGAGATTTTCTCTCTTTGACCACATGAAACAGCACGTCACATTCCACAGTTCACTCTCCGTGACCCTGAGGGTCAGCCGTGATCTTCCCGTGTCGTAATCCGTGTTCCTGATATTACCGGCAGCATCGTCACGCTCCCGTACAGGAAGTAGGACGTAGCGTGTGTGTCACTGGGTGAATCATACGGAGCCGTTCCCATGACTTCACACACCAGGAGCTCCCTGTCCTGTTCCTAACAGTGTGTGTGTGTGTGTGTGTGGCTGTGTGTGTGTGGGTGTGTGTGTGTGGCTGTGGCTGTGTGTGTGTGGCGATCAGGTGACATGGCCTCACTGGATTATCTGCTCCGTGTTTGTTTTTGCTGGAGCAATCATGACTCCAAACGCAAACACTCCGAATGTGCCGCTCCTCTGGCTGTCTCTCTTCCTTTTGTTGTTGTTTTCTTCCATCTCTCTCTCTCTCTCTCTCTCTCCCTGTCGCCATGTCGCCCCACTGTTTATTTATTCCTCTTTCTTCTTCCCCGCATCCCATGATTCCCACACATATCTGGAAAACAACGTTTAAAAATTCAATCAATAGTGTGCGTGCAAAGAAGCCATATATGTTTGTTTTAGTCTCAGAAGAAGAAGCCCGGGTGTTGTTGGTTGGTTGGTGTTTGCGGTTCATATTCAAATATAGGTCGATTGACATAAATAGTCAATAAATAATAAATAATATTGAAGCCTCGCATGTGTTTTGAAGGCAGAAACTGGTGCAGACCAGAAACCAGACACTCGCAGGTGCTTCAGGCTCAGACCTCGAGCACTTTTCTCAGACTCATGCTGACTGCTGGTGTTATGTCAGGTCAGAATAGGGCTTTGAACAAAAGGTCCATTCTCTGTGGGGCAGTTATTTGCTGGACCTAAAAGATACTCATTAACTGGGTGCTGTGATGAGGATGGCCTTATTTTATTATATTATTTCCTATTATATTAAGATTATTTGGCAATTTTCTTGGAATGGGATCGATGAGATGAGCTCGGTATCCTGCAAAAGCCAAATGATCCAAAATAAAAGAATACATTCATATTAATATTAATAAAATATTATAATATAAAAAATTAAAACAAAATCATTTCAAGCCTGTTAACTGGCTGATGTATAATTCATGCATTGCACAATCCTGACTGACTGCAAACACCACCATTGGCAGTAATAATCACAGTAATTATAAAGTGATTATTTAAGAACTGTAGAGGTTAAGTTGAACTGACATTTTGAAGGAAAAACAACATTTCATGGGCATCGTCACTGCACATGAAATGTCAGCTCTGGGCCCCCGAGGGTTCATCAAAACAAAATCTCAGTCTCCCAGAAATCTCAGAGAGGAGGAACAAAGAATTGTGGGACATTCCAAACATTTTTTTTTCAACCTCTCTCCTTTCACCCCTCCAGATAAACCCTCCCTTATCTGGAGTGATGTCAGAGTCGCACGTCTCCAAGACATGACAGAGCACTTTTGCAGACAACGCAGGGTCGGGGCAAAAAGGAAGGGGCGGGGACCTTTCACTTCTCATTTCCTGTGCCACAGGAAGCGCATTCCTCAGCCGCTGGCAGCAGGGCCGCCGTAAAAAGCCGAGTCTGACTGCTAGTTCCCGGCAGCAGGCTGGTGTCCAGGAATCACTCCGAGTAACTCCCAGGGGAGCTGTCTTAGGATTTGTGTGTGTGTGCGTGTGCGTGTGCGTGTGCGCGTTGGAGACTTACAAGTCTTTCTTTCAACTTCGCTCTTCAAGTGTTGAAGAGTTAAAAAAAAGTATTCCATTTCCATGTATTATTATTTTTCCCCAGAGTCGCAGAAAGCCAGCTCGGCTGCTGCATGGGCTGGTGGTTGTCGTGCGCGCCTGTGTTTCTGACTGTTGTGATTACAGTTGTCCTTTAAAAAGGCCTTAAATAAACTTCAACGTGTTGTTTTTTAAATGCTGCACTTTAAGAGTAAAGGGACATTAAAGGGCAGGAGACGTCAGCGCCTCTCTCTCTCTCTCTCTCTCTCTCTCTCTCTCTCTCTCTCTCTTTCTCTCTCTCTCTCTTTGTGTCCAGACTTTGTACTATCTGACGTTTTTATTCGCTCTGTAGGATTCATGGCTTTACGGGTGTTTTTTTAATAAAACTTCCCCTTTAACAAACCCCAAACACAAATCACCATAAAGACCTCGATCATGGCTGTCCACAGACAGGACTGTGAAACTGATTTAAGGAATACGCGCTGGACACCACACTCAAAATGACACTTCACTGCGTTATCACAAAGACCACAAAAGGCCAGCTTGGAAGTATGTAAAGATACCATGAATTCTTCATGCGTATTATAAATGTTATTAACCTGATCCTGTGTGTGCTTTTGTGTGTTGGCTCATGTAGGACAGAGGAAAAGGAAAAGGTTTGGTGAAGAACGCTGCCCTGGAGGAACGGGATGCCCAGAACCTGGAGGTTGTCGCCTTCTGTGAAGACGTTGCAGAGTAAGTTCTTTCCTGCCGGCATGAAAATGGTAATAATGACTTATACTGCTTGTGTTGGTGCCCCGTTAAAGCAGCTTTTATTTGTTTTGAATTGATATTTTGACGTGAAGCAGTTGGTTTTCTGACTCATATACAAAATGTATTTATTTATTTTATGTCGTGTGTTTGATTGTAACATGACGTTTGCATGTATTGATTGATTTAATAAAAAAAAAAAAGACAAAATTCTTGACCTGCTGCTGACCTAGACCCTGCAAGAAGAACATCCACATGTTGTTCGTGTGCAGCTGCAGCACCATTTTAACCCTCTCATTGTTCCTGTGCAGATGTGCGAAATTATTCTCAACACATTTTCATGTCCGCGCATGCATAATTGCACATCTTCCATTTCCGCCCATTTCCGGAGGCCGCGCGGGGTCTCTTCGGTTCGGTTTGGGAGGCGTGATCTCATGAAGCTCCACTTTCATTATGCCATCATAAGTCATGGCGTGCGGCATTCAGCAGCCTCCCTGCATGCTCTGCATAGTTTGCAATTAAAAGGAATTAGACCGTCATTATCATACTGTAAACTCCCAGCCATTCAGAGTCAACTTCACGGGCAGGAGTGAATGTGAAGCACTGATGCTGTTTCGGGGTATTATATGTTTCATTTGGTCAAACAGACCAAATTCTAGAAGTTTTGTGATTTTCTTCTTCTTCTCCCCCCCCACCTCCCCCCATCAGCCTGCGTTCCAAATTCCCTCACGGTGATATCTCCACGAACCCCGGCTTCGCCCTCAGCCCGGTCATCACCCAGAGAGACAGCGGAGGTGACAATAGCTGTTCTGTCAAGGTTTCTATCGAAATCTCCGAATCTCAAGAGCCCGTGACCTTCACCTGTGATGGTAAGCCGCCGTAAGAATGTTTGTCATCTGAGTCCGCTTTGCAGGATAAAAAAAGAAGCATGCGGCAGATGTTTCTCTTTTTTTTTCTGCCGTCTTTAACTCAAAATTAAGGAAGTGTCGAAAATCCTCCATACATATCCTTCGCCATGGCGTTCAAGTCGGCCAAAAAGAGACCCTGTGCCCCCTTTTTCTTTTGAGAATGAACAGCTCAGATTGCAGATAAGAAGGAAAACCACATTCACAGCTGCCAAACTCTTCTCTCTCTCCCCCCCCCCCGCCCTCCCCCCCCGCCGCCCCCCCCTTCTCTCTCTCCCCCCCCCCCGTCTCCTCCCCACTCTCTCTCATTTTTTTTCCCCCTTCCTTTCATTTTTTTCTGTCGTGGGAAGTACACGACGTTCCTTTTCCGCACAAATAAAGGTTTGTTCCTTCACACAGTAGCTATGTTGGGGCATAAAGGACGGGAGTTTAGTTTTCCCTTTTTTTCATTCCAAGGCCCTGCTAAGATTTCCTTCCCTGCGTGTTTGGAGAGCTGTTATTGGCTATCCCACCATTACACACACACACACACACACACACCCACACACAAGCACGCACACACACACACACACACACAAAACTAGAAAAAGTGTGAAAAGTGTGACTGACACGTCTTTTGACATGTATAAGGACACACTGTGTGTGTGTGTGTGTGTTTGTGTGTGTGTGTGTGCGCAACAGTCAGTCCTGATGACCCACACACAACAACCTATAGGAAGTATATTAAGTACTTTGCTCGTTGTGCATCCCAATAGTGCTTTCTTCATTTCCTGCATTGACTCCTCCTCTAACACAAATGCCCAAGTCATTTCCTAGCTATACTTCCTTCCATCTTAATGTGATGGCTAGTTTATTGTTTCCCGGTTGACTTCACGTGTCGTAGGCAGCATTTGGACCCACACAGTTTGTGTTTGGATTCCTCTGGTGGGACAAAAACATCTGCTTTCAGGAACAATAGGCCTCAGTTCTGCCCAAGGCTTTGATGGATGGATGGATGGATGGATGGATGGATGGATGGAGAAAGATAGAAGACTCGGCAGGGGCTAACTATCCTGCACTCCCCCACTTTCTCTTAGTCTTCTTTTCTCTTTGTCAAATTAAAATTGGGTGGGCAAAGAAAATCACTGCAACCTCACAAAACACACATTTTAACGTAAATCACGTGCTGATCATGACACAATTTGAAAGCAACACAATGATTTGGCTAACAGTCATAACATTGTTATATCCAATGGTCATGGGTCAATTTCCCCCATAACGTCATAAACACTTTTTTTTTTTTTTTTTTTTTTTTCCGCTTTTATTCAACACCACCATTTCTGGACACAGAGGGAGATTGTGACCATATTTCCTGTTACTTGATTGTTTGGGCGAAGGCTTACATCTGCAGCGAGGGCGGTCATTCTCCTCCACTCCCTTTTCTTACATTACACAGTTTTCTTCCACCCTCCTTTTCTTTTTTTTTTGCAGCATCTTCCCATCCATCTTTTTCCACTTCTTCCTCCCTGTTTTTGTGTTGTTGCTGTGCATTATTCTCTTCGCCCTGTTGTCAATGCACATTAATACGACACATAAGGAATTCACTGGCCGAACTGGTATTTATAACGGTGCATTCTGAAAAAGATGTGATAAGGCAAAAAGAGAGCCACCCGAGTCTCCTCAAGCTTGGCTGTGAACTACCTCACGCTTTTGGGGATTCCTCACATACTGTTGCTGAGACGAGGAGATGGAGAGAAGGGGGAAAAAAAAGCAGAGGGAAAGAGGGAGGGATAGAAAAAGAAGGATGGAAGAGTAACAAAAATGAGAAAAAGAAAAAACAAAGTGAGAAAGTTCAGAAACAAAGTAAAGTGAGACACATTAAGAAAATATAGTACAGGGTAAAGGAGAGGAAATAGTTGAAGGAAGAATTTGGGTCAGGTTACTTTTACTGTCTGCGGTTAAAGGGCTGATGGGAAGAGGGGAACACCACCATAGTTCTCATCTCACACATAGAGTCCAGAACTCCACCTTCTCCCGGAGTGTCTTGCGCTTCCTTTTGGAGGAATTTGATGTGGTTACACATCAAGAGATGTATTCAATGTTATTGGAATATTGTCCAGCATTTTGTTGCAGGAGATAAAGACAGTAACACAACTTCTGTCGCTCTCTGATTTTCACAGAATCACTCCACTAACCTTTAATTATGCATTTTAGAAACTTTTATATATATATTATATATATTTTTATATATATAATATATAATCATTCCTGTTTAACGTCCTTGCAATGTCAGTTATGTGGATTTAACAAGTGTGTGTGTGTGTGTCTGTGTCTAAAATCATCCATCAATTAATATTCTAGGCCATAAAGTTACCGTGCCAACACTTTACCCTAACCATGTGTTGAATAGTTAAGGGCATGTGACGGAGGAACAGACGCACAATTCCTCTGAAGGGTGGAGGTCTGTTATTGCTGGAGCCCGGGGTGGTCTCCCACCCTGTGTGTCTATTAAGTAACCCGATTGTGTGTGTGTGTGTGTGTGTGTGTGTGTGTGTGTGTGTGTGCACCCCAGCTTACTCTAATGATGCGTGTTTGTGTGAAGGGTCTGTATCTGTCTTTGTATCTCTCCTGCCGTGTTTGTGTATAGCCGAAGTTTGGATTGTGTTAAATCCTCTCGCGCAAGTAGCCAAACAGCGGAATAATCCTTGTGTCAGGTTCCACTCTCCACCCAGTCTTGTATTGGGCTACACACATCAAATACTGAAACGCACACAAACACACAGCTGAGCCCAGATCCTCCCCCGACTTAATAATCGCTCGCACAATGGCACACAGCGTTTTTTTGTTGTTTTTTTTATCTCGGCGCAGGTTTGGTTCGAAAGGAAAGCAGGAGAGGTTCAGAACATGGCAGGAGGGATTGTGGGTAGAGAGACATTCCAATAAGGTTTAGAGTTCAGTTCCCACAGCAGAAAATATGAAAAAAATTGACTGAGACTCTCAATAAACTGTGACCCCTGACCTTTGACTCCTATTACTCACATTTATACTTGTGTGGTTGTGTTTGGCAGCAGAATTTGCCTTGATTTCATCCCCTACAGAGCGTGTGTGTTTTCTTGTCGTTTTTGTTAGTTTTTTTTTTGGTTAATTTGACCATCTGTCATTTTTCTCTCCATCAATACCCCTGATGACCCTCTGCCCCGCCGATTCTGCCTCCTTTGTTATTAATGTTGTTATTTTATCTCTGCTTCCCATTCCTCAGTGAGTTCTCCGGTGGAGCTGCTGATCAGCCAGACTCTGTGCTGGGTCCACGATGACCTGGACCAGGTGGACTTCTCCAGCTACCTGCTCAAAGTCTGCGGCCAGGAGGAGGTGCTGCAGAAGTGAGTTCACACGCAAAAGAAATGGCCATTTTCAGGGCTGATTCTTCTCAACAATTGAGAAGGTTTTGATGGGTATAATTGAATCGTGTATTCTTCAGCACCCTCCTCTTTCCCGTCCCTCCCTCTCATCATTTAATTGTATCTTGGCATCCCCCTCAAAATCTTATAAAACTAGGACCAGGGAATGTTTCTATATATCTCGCCTCCTTTACTCTAATCTGGGATACATGGGAACGGATATCACCATGACAAGAAAGGCCCAGTACAGCCAATTGTTCCAAGTTACATGTTTCATCTGTTGTGATGATAACAACTGAACAGATACAACACTGTGACACATTCTTACAACCTTATTCCACTAATAGTTAGTGTGTTATACTATCATTTATTTATTTGATGATTTTTGGTTATGGAGATGGTTATGGAGGTTTTCAACATTTTCAGCCTGAAGTTGTGTACTATTTAAGAAATCCCACGTGTTGTTAATATGTATTGTTGACATGTAAGTCAGTGAACCAGCAGCCACGCTAGTGACAACTCATGCCCCTCATATTGTGACAATGATTTACTCAAATCGGAGTCGCACATCAGCCTTTGTAAGTTGATGTGTAACCATAACACTGGTAACACTGGCTTTTTATTCTGCATAATTACTTTATCATAGAGAACCCCCCCCCCCATAACTTCCTGTCCTTATCCTCAGCCGACTGTACAGTATATGTGATTTCACGCTGTCCATGTGTTGCCCTGCGCCACAGTAAACACAGCCTCGGCAGCCATGAGTATGTCCAGAACTGCAGGAAGTGGGAGAATGAGATCACGTTGCAACTACTCTCTCACTCGACCATGAGACGAGACTTGGCCCGCAGCGTAAGTCACTACGTCCGCCTTACATATGAGCTCACCTGATTTTTATTTTATTATTTTTTTATTGCACAAGTTAAAGATTTAAACGTATCTCTCACTACTTGAAACTGACTGTCCTTGCATGATATGATGACCTATGCAATCTGTATTTCTTCCCAATTCTGCAAACACTTTTTCCTCACCTGTCATACGAGTGGTTGGTTCATTTTTTATTTATTTTTGAAACTAGGCGGAAGACGACAGATCCACAATAGACTTGGAGAAGCACCTGGGTCAGGTGGAGAGGCCTTTCAAGGAGAATGTTACCAGGTTCGAGGGTCCCACACTCATTTTGAAAAATATGGTTTAAAAAAATGTGTACTTTGAAAGCTTCAGGTCTTGAAGAAAATCTCTCTGGATCTTCTTGCAGACAAGGCCTGGCGGACTATTTGGAAGGTTATCACAATCAAGTCAACATCTGTCTACAAAATGAGGTACACGTGTCCCCTGTGCAGGCCTCGGAGGTTGAGGGAAAGGACAGAAAAATGATTCTGATGAATTCCAGGTCTTGCCGTTGCACAGGGCACATATTGCTTATATTAACTTGTGTGGGGACCAATGAGTTGAAGTTTCTCTGCACTCTTCTTTGCAAAATCTTTTCTTTGGTAAAAGCAGTGGTGTGCTAC
Source organism: Colistium nudipinnis (assembly GCA_016785305.1). Taxonomy (NCBI): domain Eukaryota; kingdom Metazoa; phylum Chordata; class Actinopteri; order Pleuronectiformes; family Rhombosoleidae; genus Colistium; species Colistium nudipinnis. The sequence continues at coordinate 31,715 of JAFBJU010026055.1, read as the reverse complement.
CTTAGGATATGAGATTCATGTAACTTGAATATCCCACTACACTTAAATGCCACAATTTTCCGAAATGAGTCAATTAGAGCGGCAGGCATTGCTTTCGTATCTAATAAATGTCCCTTGTTGCTCTTGAATTAAACAATGTACAAACAGTAAACAAAAAAACACATCAGGAGGATATCGCAACAGACAGAATATGCTTCTTTTTTTTTAAGTACACATCTGCTCCGTCTCTGATTTCAGAGTACGCAGTATAAGACGGTGGAGCGGGTGGTGCAGACGGTGAAGAACTTGTGCTGTGCTTTGGACGAGGTGGAGACTCAGGCCATCATGGAATCCATCAAGAGGCTGCGACACTCCGTCAATTTACCCAGGACACGCTCACCCAAGGTGGGACACCAATACACCCACCCCACCCACCCACTCATTGACTGAACATACTTAAGTTACATATTTTGTGGTTGATGTATCTCTCTAAGACCAGCATGCTTTGCCTTGTAGATGGGGTCCACATCTTCAGGTCAAGCATCAAATGGTAAGTTCTGTGCCAGTATACAGTCGCCCAAATGTACCAACTAAAGACCATTAAACCCACCATGGAGGGTTTATTATGGGACAGATTACAGTATACTGTATGGCAGGTCTATTCAACTAGCAGCCCGTGTGCCTGATAAGGCCCTTCGGAAATTTTGTATGGCCCGCAAGAGGTTGCCTGAAAATCGGGCCGGCATGTATTGTATAGCAAGGGGTGCAGCAGTACGCAGATGAACATGCGCGGCAAAAATCTAGAATCCAGTCAAGACGCTCAAAACGATCTTGCACTTTCGCCCACTTGCCCACTCGTACCAACTTTCATCTTTTTAGCCCATCATCAAAACCCTATATTACATGAGTGGAATTAGGGTTTTGGTAAACCCTAACCCTAATTAGGGGATTTGGTGAACCCTAACCCTAATTCCAGTGATAGGGGTTATAGGAGTGGAGTTAGGTTGTTTTGGTGAAGGGTCGCTGCTAGAAAGATGAGAGTTGGTACGGGGGGGTTCAGGGATGCCGAACGCGTTGGTCCCGTGTCGCTCGGACCGCGGGAAGTGGGTGAACGGTCAAGACGCACAAAACTCTCTCGCACTTTCGGCCACTTCCCGATGTCCGAGCAACACGGGACCAAGACCAGTGCGTTCGGGGTCCCTGAAAACCTCCCGGTACGGACTTTCATCTTTTTAGGCCTTTTCACCAAAACCCTAACCCTACTTCCACAGTTATAGGGGTTATATATTCATATTTGGCCCACTTGCTAATGAAGTTGAATAGCCCTGCTGTATGGCACTGTGGTGGAGGGATACATTACATACAGCATTTTGATTGGACCAAAAAAATAATATTTGTATTATTTTATTCATTCAGTTATAATACTGCACATTTTGACAGAATTAACTGGTTCTGTGACAACACTTTGATCCTTCCCTGACCCCCCCCCCCACAGGTCACAGCGGTCCCGTGGAGGAGAGCATGGCCATGCTCACTCAGGCCGTCTACGACCTGGCCAAGCTCTACCTGCGTTCCTTCTGTCCTCCCTCTGCCTCTTTCTGCTCCTGCCCGCCGCCCAGGGCTGCCGGAGGCGAGGAGGCCGGGGACGGCAGGGGCAGCAAGGAAGCTTTTGGCACCACGGACCACCTTCAGTTCACGCTGTTCGCTCTGCACGGCATTCCGGCCAGCTGGGTCAGCAGGTAAACCAGAGGATTTGTAATTGAATAGAAAACCAAAAGGGCTCTGGATAAAGACACACTTACCGTATGTTACTACATTCTTGATATACAGTAGTTTGTGGGCAGTTTGTGATTTGTTTATATTCAAATCAAGCTAAATGACTTTGTTTGGTCACATTGACAATATTTCTTTACATCATTGACACAGTGTTTATTGTTCTATAGAAAATACTATACATCCATCCGTCCATCCATTCATTCAATAAATTGACAGGTAACACTATCACTATCACTACCATCAAATACATACATAGGAAGGAAAGTCATAAGCATCCAAGGGCTAGAGATTTTAGAATAAGACGTTATATTTTTGTGACACTTCTACATAATCGGACAGTCTCACAGGCTCTCCCCTCTAGTATACAGTCGGCTCCGGTGTTGCTCCCTGGGGTTTTAGTTTTCGGTGCCAGTGTCCAATTTCACGCCGGCTTTATCTCCCGCATGTGCCTGGGACAGAGCGAAGCATTTTCCATTCTCTGCTTTGTCACGCACCGACACAACAGGTTCAAGTACATTTCTGACGGCACTGGGATCTAGCATTCGAGAAATGTATGAGGAAGGATTTACATAAAAAAAAATATATATCGTTTTTTTTGCAGGAAAAACAGTGTAGTCAGATGTATGTCTCTGGGATGTTTTATTGCTGAGGCAATCTGTATATAAAGTAAATCACAGCGAATGCCAACCGAGACCAGCTCGGGTCAGGAGCTCATAAAAATGTTTTTTTAGGAATAAAAAAATACACACTGAGTGTAACCCTGAGTGAGAGATGGAGGCAGCTTGAGAACTGCTGCAGTGCCTCCTTTCCACGCTCATTTTCTGGCCTTTGAGGAGCTGCTTAATAACAGGTCTATTTACCGCGGCGCAGCCTCTTCCAGCAGCTATTTAAAGCCCGCCCCAAACATTGCTGGAGTGACAGTCATTCCAAAGACACCACCGCGAAAAATATTTGGCTCCTTCACAATTCCAGAGGCACGTGGCAGACAGAGTCCCCCAGGTCCAGAGGAGTATACAGGCGGATCTGTTGTGTGGTGGTGTGACTGTAATCCTTCATATTTTTTTATTTTCTATTTTTTTAAGACGTGGGTGTCGAGTTTGCCGTTGTTGTGGCGGCCTCGTGTTTCCTCCATCTGGAGCCTCACGAGGTGCCAGGGCATTGCCAGCATATTGCGGAGCTGCCAACACACAGATGGCACAGAACGGTTGATCAGGCCTGGAGTGGTGGAAATGTGGAACTGATGAGCTGTAGTATTTTCACACTCCTACTGGCATATCAATCTCTCATTGAAACACAGAGGGTCTCTTTTATTTTATTGTCGGATGTGTGCATTGAACTTAAAGCTGCTTATGCATGATCTGTTGAGATTTTATGGGCCATCATTTGAATGATAAATCAACCTGAGAATCGCTGCGCTATTATTGGAGCAACTGAAAAGGTGTGAGGGGGTGTTGACAACCTGATAATACTACTACATACAGTTGTAGGCAGGTGATTCTATGAATGGGACTAATTCAGACCAGTTGGCTGATTCAAGACTGAATAAATCTGGAAAGTCTGTTTGGGAACATGAAGGATATGTTGCCCTTTTCTATTCTGACTTGTTGCTCCCTGGTGGTTGTATATTAAATTGTAAATTATTGCAATATTCTGCCCGATTCGTTTTGCTTTATAGAACTTTTTAATAAGCTATAAATTGTTTGCTCTTGCTCTTTTTAAATATTGATTGTGTTTTTGTGTGCTGTGTGCTTTCAGCTACGAGAAGTACTTCCTGATGTGTTCCCTCACCCACAATGGCAAGAACCTGTTTAAGCCGGTCCAGTCCAAGAGAGTGGGCACATACAAAAGCTTCTTCTACCACGTCAAATGGGATGAACTGTGAGCCATGGCCTTGCCCTCTTCCCCTCCTCTCTCTCCTTCTCTCTCTCTTCATCTCCCTCCTTCTTCTAATTGTTTGACCGACAACAACAACAACAACAGTGTGTTGTTTGTACTGTCCTCACGTTTCCGCTGACTCGGTCCTCGCGTCTCTCCCAGAATCAACTTCCCCATCGCGGTGGCCGTGCTCCCGCTGGAGTCCACGCTCAGCCTGAGTCTGTTCGGGGTGCTCAACCAGAATGCCGGCGGCTCCCCGGACCACAACAAACAGAGGAAAGCGCCGGAGCAGCTGGGCAGAGTGTCCATGCCGCTCTTTGACTTCAGACGGTGCGGAGAGAGGAACTGCTGCACGCACACCCACCCACACACACACACACACACACACACACACACACACAAAGCACAACTGTAGAATTAACCTGTAGCCTATGAACCTACTTTAAGAAATGTGGCCTGCCTGGATGGATTGTGACAAAATGGTCCTTTTTTTTTTTTTTTTACCCTTCTGTGGTCAAACTGGCTCCTTTTGACATCTTAGTGTTGAGTTATTTGACTTTTACATTTTTTAAACAAGAAATACTGACACGGTCAGCTCTGACCACTTTGGCCCCTGGGCCTGGGAGCCCCTTGGCCCTTTGGTTAATCCATCCATTAATCCATGAACAATGTTTTTCAACGAAATCAGGACATTTCCTACAGTCTAAAAATAAGGCTGTTGTCATATTGCTTATCCTGTGTGATGTGGATGTTGACTGGGTTTTTTCAGGGTGCTGGCGAGTGGAAGCAGGCTGCTCTGTCTGTGGACGTCCGCCCAGGGAGCCGCGGCTGGCAAGAGGGTGCCCACAGAGAGAATCATACTGCAGGTTGGTGGCTTGGTATATCTTATTTATATTATCAGAATTTAAAAAAGAAGTCTTATTGAGTTCAAGTTGCTTTGGAAGGATTAAACTGATTCATACTTTGGTAACATTGTGTTCCCCCGTCAGGTGGACTTCCCCAGCTCAGCGGTGGATGTTTTATATGTGGGACCCAAGGAAGCTCCCAGTCCAGAGCCCGTCCCGCTGGAGGTGCTGGACCCAGACCTCCGACGCAAGCTGGAGAAGATCTGCAGCCGGGCTTCCAATTTCGGGTAGGGCAGTCTTCCCCTGAGTTATGTATTCCAATGAGAGCTGGTGGGGCTTTTTATAGACTTCCGTATTATGTGAATTTGAAATTAAACATGCAAAGAAGCAATTATATCGAGTGGACATTTATCCCCTCCAGCGGACAGCTGTTTGGCTGTATGTCCGACCACACACAATCCCCTGCACTTATACTCCAATTAACGTGGAGATTTTGGAGGTCGCCACTGACTTGGCCAATCCCCGTTCCCCATAAACTCCTGAATGTTGTGCGTCCCCCCTGTGCAGCTGCTTCAGGCACAGCTCAACTCACTCTCTGGTGCCCGGTGCCAGCCAAACCTGCGCGGCTCTGCCAACACACACACACGCTCACACACACACACACACACACACACACACACACACATACACACGAGTCTCCACCCGCTCTTTCGCACAGAGCTCTCTCTCTCTCTCTCACTGGGCCCTCACCGCCTGCTCTCTGTGCTGCCCCATTAATGTCTCTGGCCCTCCTGCACTTCCACTGATCAGTGCCTCTGAGTGAAATAAAGTTGTTTTTTTTATTACTATGGGGGAGTTTAGGTTCAGGCACAGATAAACAACTCTCACCTATCTAGTGTGGGTGATGTGTTAAATAACCAGGGACACACACCATTCAATTCTTTTGATCCGATTGTGTTCTTGGGCCTTTTTTTCCCCCCATCAAGCCAAACAAAAAATGTTTTTTTTTCCCTCTTGAGTTTGCGATGACAAATGTATTCACAATGTGTCATTCCTGAGGGTTAATTACTAGTTTAACTAAGTATTTAAACGAGAATGAGAAAATAACCTTTTTTGAATGTGCACTGACTCACTTACCATATGCTGACTTTTTTGATTTGCACAGGTGACCTTCCATTCCCCTTGCTGCTGATATATTTTGGGTTGTATTTGTGTGATTCTGTATGAGTTTTCTTTTTTTTTTTTGCTCTCTGTTTTAAACATTATTGTTGGAATTGCCAGCTAAACTTCACATTCTGAGTCACTGTTTATTTTCTTTTAGTTCATATATACAGCGTTGAAACAAAGACAAAATGGATACATTTGAGTTATATGACGATGAATTGGAGAAATAAACTATGCATAGCATATTTTTTCTCGTCTGATGTAAATACCATTTAAGACACAGCCCTCCCTCTTTGTCTTTTTTTGACTGCTCTCTCTCTCTCTCTCTCCCCAGGCTGAAGCGGGCCGATCACCAGGTTCTGTGGGACCACCGGCTCCACTGTCGGAGGGACCACCCCAGCAGTTTGCCCAAGGTGCTGGCCAGTGCTCCCAGCTGGGACTGGGCCAGCATGGCTCACGTCCACTCGCTGCTGCACCACTGGCCCACTCTGCCCCCCGTCACCGCACTGGAGCTGCTTGACTCAAAGTACGTGGGGGCCCTCTGTACCTACACACGCCTTTCTTCTGTGGCACCATCTGTAATAACTTTCCTCTCTTTATCAATTCATATACCATTGCATTTTACTTTGTTTTATTTGTGTTTTTGTGTTGTTTCCTGGTGAAATTGGAGTTTTTTTGCAATGTATATTTTCTTTCTAATTGTGCGTGCCCACCCAATCTGGGTAGGTTTGCAGATACAGAAGTGAGAAGCGTGGCTGTCAGCTGGTTTGAGAAGAGCAGCGATGATGAACTTGCTGGATACCTGCCACAGCTAGTACAGGTAGAGATCCAATACTCTACGTACACTTTAAAACGTATATATATATTTTTTACCTTCTTCCCCTTTCACTTACAATTGCTCCTTTTGTTCCTCTTCCTTCCTCTGTCCAGGCCTTAAAGTTTGAGTGTCACCTGAAGAATGCCCTCGTCATGTTCCTGCTGTCCAGAGCACAAGGCAACGTCAACATCGCCCACTATCTCTGCTGGTGCGTGTGTCCGGTGGCTGTACCAGACACCTGAGAGAAAATGAGCACCTGGGTGCTGATCCCATGTAAACAGTGGGTCGAAGTGTCCCCTTAAGTTTTTGACCCTTGTGGTGTGCAGGCTGCTGAAGGACGCCGTGCAGGATCCGGCCTGGGGCTGGCGTTATGAGCGGGTGCTGGGCGCCCTGCTGTGTCTGTGCGGCGCCAAGCTGAGGGCGGAGCTGGAGAAACAGACCAACCTGGTCACCCTGCTGGGAGCCGTGGCCGAGAGGGTCAGACAGGCCGGGGGCTCCGCGCGACAGGTTAGTGCCCGCGAGTTCACAATCCGCTGATAATATTGCGCTCTGCTGTGTGTTTGTGTGTGGACAGCAACGTGTGTGTGTTTGTTGTGTGTGTGTCCAGGTGGCGCTGCAGGAGGGCCTCGAAAACGTTCAGAACTTCTTCCAGAGGAACAGCTGCCGACTGCCCCTCAGCCCCAGCCTGGTGGCCAAGGAACTCAACATCAAGGTAAGGCACACATGCACACGTGTGCACATGTGTTACGTCACAAATTGACAATAATAATGCACCAAACAAAATCTGCATATACCCACTCTACAAAGGATTAACTGTCCCAAATGAATAACTTCCCCCATAAATATGCAGTTTGTGCCAAAGTCTGATTGTCTGAGTCACCGGACGGTGGCATTTTTGTACAATAAAGACAGTCATGTTTCCTTTTCCTGTGGTAGAACCTGTTGCGTTGCACAATCTGCCACAACAGTGTGATGTGATGCAGAAGATGGATATCATACTGTGTGTTTCTATGCGCGTGTAGGCCTGCTCCTTCTTCAACTCCAACGCAGTTCCCCTCAAGTTGGCCCTGACCAATGCCGATCCACTGGGGGAAGAGATCAATGTTATGTTCAAGGTACTTTACAAACACACACAGACACACACACACACACACACACACACACACACACACATTATTATTAATTTTAGCATGTAGCAGTCCTCAGGTAGATCATACATTTTAACCCGTTTTGGAACACTGCGCCACCTGGTGGCTGATAATAAATCAAGCCAGTAATAACAGAAGTGCAGTGTGTTAGTGTGCGTAATCTGTGTTAGTGTGCGTAATCTGTGTATGTGTGTGTCTGTGTGTGTGCGACAGGTTGGAGAAGACCTGAGGCAGGACATGTTGGCTCTCCAGATGATCCGCATCATGGACCGCATCTGGCTGCAGGAGGGGCTGGACCTCCGCATCGTCAACTTCAAATGCATCTCCACTGGCAAAGATAAAGGTAACAGGACCAGACACGTGGGGGGAAAGAAAAACTTTACAGAATATGAGAGGCTCCGTAGTGGTCGCTTGCATTGTTTTAATAAAAGATGTGGTGTATTGCCCAGGCATGGTGGAGCTGGTGCCATCCTCCGACACCTTGAGAAAGATCCAGGTGGAGTACGGCGTCACCGGGTCGTTCAAGGACAAACCTTTGGCCGAGTGGCTCCGCAAGTACAACCCTGCTGAGGATGAGTACGAGAAGGTACGAGAAGGGAATCAATTCAAGGAGAACAGCTGTATAAGCAACTACTACAAACACACAGCAGCTGTTGATGAATGTGGAAAAGTTTATGTCCATTAAAAAAAAAACCATATAAATGAACCCCTCCACTCTTCCTCTGTAGGCATCGGAGAACTTCATCTACTCCTGTGCGGGATGCTGCGTTGCCACCTACATCCTGGGTATCTGCGACCGTCACAACGACAACATTATGCTGCGCTCCACCGGTCACATGTTCCACATCGACTTTGGCAAGTTCCTAGGCCACGCCCAGATGTTTGGCAGCTTCAAGAGGTGAATATAGGCTCTTCGTGTGGGATAACACTTATTTTAAACTTAGAGGCTAAATGTGAATATCCAAATTTGAATAATATCCTCTCCGTCTCCCCCTTCCAGGGACCGAGCTCCATTCGTCCTGACCTCCGACATGGCGTACGTCATCAACGGAGGCGAGCGACCTACCAGTCGCTTCCAGCTGTTTGTGGACTTGTGCTGTCAGGCCTACAACCTCATCCGCAAGCATTCCGGGCTTTTCCTCAACCTGCTGTCACTGGTGAGACAGACAGGCAAACATAAACACGCGCACAAACACACACAAGAGACACACGGATACATTAACACAAGAGTTATTTATACATTGTCACGGTTGATTAGTCAGTTGTAAAGAAGTTATTCTAGATTCCTTATTGGTTCCTCCTCCCTGTTTAGCATATCAAAACATTATGAATATTTGTGGACTCCATACAATATGTAGTGTGTTTGTGTGTGTGTTTGTGTGTGTTTTTGTGTGTGTGTGTGTGTGTATGTATATATATATACACACACACATATATTGAAAAGTATGTCCAACTGCTAGACTCATTTGAATGAAATGAATAACTAAAATATGTATTTAAACTTTCTTTTCTTTGTGCAATAGATGACATCATCAGGTCTCCCAGAGCTGACCGGCTCCCAGGATCTCAAGTACGTGTTTGATGCTCTGCAGCCCCACAACACAGATGCTGAGGCAACCATCTTCTTCACCAGGTAAACACACCCACAACTCGAAACAAACAAGCAAATGTGCCCTCGTAAAGCTGTACAACAGCACAAAAAAGACATTTTTGCCTTATGTTTTCATTGGACGGCTCATTTTTGAAAGGAGAGTGAGTTCTTCGGCGACACAAAATCCTCCAGATGGCAGTATACGCTTTGGAAGGATAAGAGTACAGTGGATACTGTCTCCCATTATAACACAAACACTCCTGACACTCTTGAACCAGTGTCGGGGAAAAACTTGTTTTTTGTTCAGTCAGGCAGCATTGGAACTAAACCTGTTCACAGAGAAAGCGCTCTAATAGCCTGAAGACAAAATGTGTGCAATGTTTCTCATTGCTACCTCTCTCTCTCTCGCTCTCGTTCGTTCTGTTTTGTTTTTTTCTCTTCACTCTCTCCAGGTTAATTGAGTCCAGTCTGGGCAGCGTGGCCACCAAGTTCAACTTCTTCATCCACAACCTGGCCCAACTCCGATTCTCCGGCCTGCCGGCCAACGACGAGCCCATTCTGTCCTTCTCCCCCAAGACCTACACCCTGAAACAGGAGGGCCGCATCCACCACGCCTCCATCTTCTCCTTCCAGAAGAGATACAACCCCGACAAGCATTACGTGAGACCCGCTGTGTCTTATTTTGTTTCACTTTTTGCCATGATCCACAATCCCTTTGTGTGTTCACTTTTTCTCCCTTCTCTGTGGGCAGACGTACGTCGTGAGGATCCTGAGGGACGGTCAGAACGAGCCCCAGTTTGTCTTTCGCACTTTTGATGAGTTCCAGGAGCTCCACAACAAACTGTCCATACTTTTCCCTCTGTGGAAGTTGCCCAGGTAAAACATCAGCTCCACCCTGACCCTGTGATTTAGTTTCTGATCCGATTTACGAGTCAGTGATCCAGTGCAAATCTAAATAAGCCCCGGCTCTCCTCCGTCTTCTTCTAGTTTCACTAACAAAATGGTGCTCGGTCGCACCCACATTAAAGAAGTGGCCGCCAAGAGGAAGCTGGAGCTCAACAACTATGTCCACAACCTGTTGAGGAGCTCCACAGAGGTCACTCAGGTACACACACACACACACACAAACAAGCATGGTAATCTTTAAACTAAGCGGGTAAGTAATGTGGAATAATCTCACATTTTTTCTCTGTTTCCAGTGTGACCTGGTCTACACTTTCTTTCATCCAATTGCACGGGATGAAAAGACAGAAGGTTTAGATGCCACACCCAAAGCACCAGGTAAATTACCTGTACACCGCTCACACTGCGAGAATCTATTTTAAATCAGATTCTTTTCATAAATGTGGTAGTAATGTGAATAACATCTCGATAATAGACCAATCACTGTGTAAAATGTTCCAAGAATAAAGTGATTGTGAAAATCAATGTCCGTCCCTGTGTCAAATGTTTTCTTGTGATATTTGTCCATTGCAGAGCCTCCGCTGAGTCCCACCTCTGGTCGGGTGGAGGGAGAAGTGAAGCTCTCAATCTCCTACAGGAACAGCACTCTCTTCATCATGGTCATGCACATCAGGGATCTGGTAAACACAATGATAATATGAATCTAATTACTATAATATAATTAATATAATATATGACACGATGCAATACAATACACAGCCCCAGATGCTGTTTGCTTTGATAGTTTATATTGTTCAATTTGTGTTGTATCTATTGTTGTGTGTGTCATACCAATAATCCATGTTCTGTCCCGCAGGTTTCGGAAGATGGGACAGATCCCAACCCGTATGTCAAAACCTACTTGCTTCCAGACCCCCACAAGACTTCCAAACGCAAGACAAAGATCTCGAGGAAAACCAGAAACCCGACCTTCAATGAGATGGTATGGAAATTATAAATACCGTTGTTTCCATTTAAATGACACATTGAGAACTCCTGTCCCAAACTGCAGGTTTAAGTGTTGGACTTAAGAATTTTACGGCCAATAATGAACCCTGTGCTCACTTCTCCTTCTTCCTCCTCCCCCGCAGCTGGTGTACAGCGGCTACAGCAAGGAAACCCTGGGCCTGCGGGAGCTCCAGCTGAGCGTGCTCAGTGCCGAGTCGCTGCGTGAGAACTACTTTCTGGGCGGCATCACGCTCAGACTCAAAGACTTTGACCTCAGCAAGGAGACGGTCAAGTGGTACAAACTTACAGCCGTCCCCTACTTCTAACGCCCCCCCCCATCCCAGAGCCAGGGAACGACTCTCCAGACAAATGCTGCATTCACGTCATATGGGGAAAAATGGCTGATGAGGCCTTACTTGGAAAAGAAATTTGGTCTCCTCAGCTTTCTGTTGATAAAAATACTCTGGCAGAACTGGGGGCTTGGAGATGAACCCCTTCATTTAGTATACAGGGATATTTTCATTTCAACTACACAACAACCAAACTAACCATTTCTTTCACTTGGATCACATCACGTCATTAATATTTTTTAGGATCATCATCCTGGCAGGATACAACTTGTGCTAAAATGATCAGGGCTCAACATCCCCCCATCGTCATGTTGCTTCAGAAGTTGCTCCCATATGAGATGAATGCAGAACACAAACCCCCTTCAGACGCAGCCACAGAGGACGACGGGCGGATTCACACAGAGCCTGATCTCCACTCTTCACTCGTTCCTCTCCCTCTCTCACTAATCAAGATTGTTTCTGTGACAAACAATCTCTGCACTCTCTTTTCCCCTAAACTATAACGAAGAGCTGTAATGTTTTGTACATTTTGATATTAGAGGACCAAAAGCGGCTTACTTGCAGAAGAGTATATATAGATTGACACATTTATTTTTTAAAGGAATAGAAAAGGGGGCTAATTTTTACACTTTCCGTGTTTGTTTTCTATATAGATCAAAAAAAGGAGGCATCAGGGTTTTCCTGCTCTGCAACAGACACTTCTGGGTAGAGTAGTCCAGGAAATAAACAGTGACCTTATGATTCCCCAAGAATGTGCCAAAATTAACAAAAACGGCAGATCAAACCACTCTCCCTGACAGGGAGCTGACCCGGGTGCCTTTGTGCTCACAATCTCTTTTTAATGCTCAACTTGGCCTTATTGCTATATATATTTTATTAACAATGTGATACGTCCTTATTAAAAAATAAATTTAAATTCTGTTAAACTGTAGCCATAGATCTTCAAGAGCAGCATAAGTTTCCTTTTACAGTTTTACAGTGGACACTGCCACTAAATGCACACTACCAGGTCTTTCTCTCATGGTATTACTTGACTTATTTTCACACAGCACACCTTAAAGGGGAATTTGTATCATAAGCTTTGGAACTCAGTTTTCCGCGCTCTGGATGAAGAGGTTAAAGTTGCCCCGTAACACTGATATTAAAGTCAGTTTTGGTGGTTCAAAACCACAATGCAGACGTGCAGGATGTATTTTAAGAACTGATCTGGAGATGAGGCTGTTTCTGCTTGGGCAGCGATGCCACACTCACTCCCAGTGCCAGATAGTGGTGTAATGAAGCCACTCTGGCCAAATGGGTAACTATAACTTGAACTGCCAGTGATGTCCAGAACCAGTCAGGTTTTTATTAATGTTTAAGTGAAAAGATGCAAACTGAGCACAGGTCAGGGCTGAAAAGGCAACTCAAACTAAAAACCTGCTTCAAAAAGGGAACAAGATCCAGAGCCAAAAATGAGGCTGCTTTCCTCTCCACTCGCTAACTATAAATCTAAAGTTGTTGTTATTAATGTTTAATAAAGAAATGATGATGAATTTATCTGAAACGTTTTTTTTTAAGAGAAGATCTACAAGACAATTATGATTTAAGAGCAACACTCACTAAAAATATTAGTGACTTGATCCACTCTTTTAGTGACTGTACAAAGAAAACAAGCAGAGTTTGTATTAACATGGCCAGTTATTTATTCTTAATTGGTAACCTGTAACCTGAAAGGATCAGTGTGTACTGTAATCCCTCTTTCCTAAAGCAAATTAAATGTTTTCGGAACAACTATGGTCTGACACTGTGCTTCTGTTGTTTTACATGTGTTGGATAGAACTGAGGTTTGTATTTTTTTATATACATTTTATAAAAGATAGATTTAATATAAGCTCTACTATAACATTGTGTCTATCAATCTATCACTATCACACTATTGTGTGTTATAAATATATTTTGAGTCAGAATTAAAAATGTAATTAATGAAAATGTAATATTATTTTTTAACTGCACCACAACAGACGATATTCTGTTCCAATCTAATTTTAATTTTCATGTGGACTAAAGAAAACATAAATATGGCAAGTTGTGTTATTTCATTGGGGTTTCAAAACAATAATAATAATAATAATAATAATAATAATAATAATAATAATAATAATAATAATAAGCTTTATTTGTATAGCACTTTTCATACATATGATGTAGCTCAAAGTGCTTCGACCATTTATACAGGAGATAAAACGTTGTGCAGAGTACGAAATATATCAGAACAAAAGAGAAAGCAAAAAACAAATATAAAAACTTTACAGAGTGCAAAATACAAAATATAACAGATCAAAAGAAAAAGCAGCTGTAGAATTGCTTTTTCATTTTCAAGTTTATATTTTCCTAAACGGCTCTAACATAAAAAAAAATCCTGATTTGTTATTGGTTATTGATTTTTCTGTAAAGAAATAAATAAAAACGCAATACGTGCTACTTGAGCTCCTGTCTGCGTCATTGCATCATTTCCGGCGCAGGCGCAAAATACCATTTTGTGTCGCGTGTGCGGCCTCTCTTCCTCTACCGCCATCATGGGTCGCATGCACGCTCCCGGGTGAGCTCTCATTTTATCATATAATGTCATTATTCAGCCCAGTTTGCTTGTTTTTTATGACGGTTAACAACATTTAAACCTTTGATGAACGAGCTGAGGCTTAAACTGAGCCTTTAATTCGGCGCAGAAACGAGAAAATGACTTAAATGGTGGCAACCCCATATTCGACATCCACCTCTTGGTAGCTAGGTAGCTAGCATTAGCTAACGGCGCCCAGGTCTAAGCACGATTCTACGGATTTTCACACGTTTACAAGTGTATAACATTAATTGTTATACATCCACCGCAGTAATATTGCAGTCTTGTGTGTTCTGTTTAGAAATTAAGCCGTTGATTCAATTGTTAACCGTTCGGTGCCACGAGTTTGAAGCTAACATTAGCCGGGCCTCGTCAATTCGAGGTTTTCTGTTCTAGATCTTTTTTTCTTTATTTATGTCAATATAACAATAATAACGTTGGCGTTGATGTTTTCCCGTCTATCTCGTCTTTATCTTCTGCAGAAAGGGCTTGTCCCAGTCGGCTCTGCCTTACAGGCGCAGTGTCCCAACTGTAAGTACACACACACACACACACACACCTCGGTTTAATGTCATCAGCTAAAACTGTTAAAGATCCAATTGTAATCATTTTATTATATTCACAGTGGCTGAAGCTCACGTCTGATGATGTGAAAGAGCAGATTTTCAAGCTGGCCAAAAAGGGTCTGACCCCCTCTCAGATCGGTAAGTCTTTTAATAAGAGACAGTGTAGAAGTTTACTAATGTTGTACGTCTGTCTACAAATTTAACTCGACCACACTGTGGACTGTTTTTATTAAAGCTTATCCTTGAGGAGTGCATGCATCCTTAGATGTTTAAACAGTTTGAATGCTACACACACACATATATATATATGCACTGTTCATGGTCTATGTACAGCAGTCCAATAGACAATAGTTTTCTTTATTACTTAAAAGGACGTTAATATTCATAGTCATATTAATTAAACCCTCGCTAGGTTTTGCACTTCAACTTAAATGAAACTGCTCATTGCTATTAGATATGATGATTGGATTAATGTCTGAACTTGGGCAGGTGCGTTTTGACATGCAACACCTTAAAAAATAGTAAGTCATTACTATTAATGTCTTATTACACGTAACCACTACAATTAAATTATTGCAGGCCACCATTCAGTTGGCAGGTTTTTTTTATAGAATTAACTCAAACTAATATGGTTTAATATCACACCTGAATAATTATCATTCAATAAATGTATCATTTTAACTTTGTCCAGATTGACAAACACTACTTCAGTGATTTTGAAGATTTTTTTTTATGTTGTGTGTAATTATTTGACATGAATAAGCTGAAGTGATCAATTTTTTTTTGCAAGCAACTGAACAGTTTCAATCATGCATCTTGTCTAGGTGTGATTCTGAGGGATTCCCATGGTGTGGCCCAGGTACGTTTTGTCACTGGCAACAAGATCCTGAGGATCCTCAAGTCCAAGGGTCTGGCCCCAGACCTGCCCGAGGATCTCTACCACCTCATCAAGAAGGCTGTGGCAGTCAGGAAACACCTGGAGAGAAACAGAAAGGTAAAACACACTTCTATAAATACAGGCCTGGCAATTGTCTTTATTTCCACATCTGTTGTAGTCACTTTGGATTTCGAAAAAATGAGCTGGTCCCCCTAAAAGATCTGTTTATATAAAAATATTAATTTTTTGTTGTCATAAAATGAAAAAATATAGATGGATTAAAGAGCTATTTGAATTGGTAGTTGGCAGAGAAATTAATTGGGTATTGCATGGAAGGTTTTGAATATTAATTCTATTGAAATGTGTACCATTTCTTACCTGAATTTGTTTTCTTTTAGGACAAGGATGCCAAGTTCCGTCTGATTCTCATTGAAAGCAGGATCCACAGGTTGGCCCGTTACTACAAGACCAAGAGAGTACTGGCCCCCAACTGGAAGTAGTATGTATTGGTTCTGCTTTGGGAACCTTTTTCTCTTTTTGCATTTAGTTTGGAAGACATTAAACAATAATCATAATAATAGTTTTTTAAGAATAAAGTAAGGTTGGTTAGTTGTTTTTTTTGTCTCAAAGTCAGTTAAATGTTTTAGAAATAGACATATTACAAATGGATATTAGTGAGGAATGTAACATAAATGCACAAATCATTGTCCTGCTCCTACTTTCATTGAGAGCAGTGATATTTCTGTTGTGCTAGAAAAAAGTTGGAGGTAAATTAGCAGAGTGGCTACTTGGTGCCACATCTGCCAGTCCCCTTCACACAGTGACATTCATTTTATGTTTATAAATGATAATGTTCAGTAGTAATTTTTGATGAATCCTTCACTTCCTGTCTATCCACTCACCATTCATCATTTTTACATTTTTTTAACGCTTAAACATGAGCTGTAGGAAGAGTTGAGGACAAATGCTTTTCAGATTTTGAGGATTGCTTCCTCTAACTATATTTTTTCTTTCTGTTTACAGTGAGTCCTCTACAGCTTCTGCTCTGGTGGCATAAACGTACACTTTTTGGATTAATAAAACAACTGAAATTGGAAATGTTTCTGTCTTTTATTTTACCTAGTCTCTAACGCAGCTTCTGTTGACACAGCATTTTGGCACTAAGCATCATATGTGTTGTTTGTACAGATTATGTGGTTATTTTGATAACTATTATTTAGACTCCATTTGTATTATAACAAAAAAAAATCTGTAAAATGTAAGACAGTGTCGCCTCCACATTTCTTTTGTACTTCATTTGGAAAATGAATGCAGTATTTGTAGTAATAACATGAAAGTGTAGCATTGATAACTAGCAGTTACTTTCCTTTGCTGTACCTTAATTGTTTGTCTGTTAAATTTGCGGCGTTTTCAGAATGTATTCATTACTTTGTATTTCTAACAATGAGTGGGGAAATCCATTTGGCATTCACCGCATGTGACGTCACGACCGCCCCCTGTTGGTTTCGGCCGGGGAAATTTACTGGCATTTTGTACTTGTCACGCGTCACGTCGCTTGTGCCTTTAATCGTCTTGAGCTGCTAGGACCAATCACAGCGTGGCATGTTGTCACGTGGATTCGTGTTCTTTATTAACCAGCTTTGCGTCAGTCCTATACTCACCATTTCTGCAGACACAGGACACAACAAACATGGAGACATTACACGAGATTATTTGACGAAGAGACCGAAAAATGGCACTGCCCTGCCGGAAGATGAAGCGACAGCACACCGACGACACTCTGCCACCGACTAACAATCGAAATCTGTGGGTTTTCGACGAGGAATATCAGAATACGTGAGGAGTTTTCGTGAACATTTAGAGGAGAGGAGGGAATTAAAAAAATGGCTGCGACACTAGGCGTCCATCACGGTCCCGAACTAACGGCGATGGAGAGATTCGGGAAGGGAGGGATGGCGCTTCTCCCGAGGACGAAACAGATGCTAACCGTCATGTGGGAACAGCTTCGGCTGCTGGTCCAGGTCATTTACTACACCTTCATGTCCGGTAAGACATAGACGCACGTTATATTTGTATTCGCTTGTATCCGTTTAAAATTCAACCGCTGTGATGCGTTCACTGTAACGGTCAGAACTATGAGTCTTGAGTGCCCAGTTGTTTGTTTTTGAACCACAATGTTATTTTTCGTGGTGTTTCCGTTCTTACCGTTTTTTACTTTTTACTCGGTAAAAGTACATGGTACTTTCGCGTAATCGGATGAGGCGAGTTTTTTTTATTGGTAGTATCAACATATGCTTTGTGTTTTATTTATAAACACAAAGGTTGAGTTTTTAGATTTAAGTAATTGAAAGTCATAAATCTGATGTTAAATGTTTTAAGATCACCTTGGATCAAAGAAGCAACATCAACGTTTGCTTTTTCATGGTAGCTGGCCTCTAGGAGATAATAATGACTTCTTTACAGAAGGTAACTTGATTGGTGTTGAATTTCAAACCATTATTTGAACTATATCCTTGTTTTGTCCAGTTTTCCAGATGTTCCGGTTTGAGGTCCACGTGAGAATCACGGACGAGACGGGTCAGCACATCCAGCACATGAGCACGGCCGCCAACCCCAGCGATTCCTTCCTGTTCTCCTCGCTGTTTGACGGGGAGAGCGGCGTGATGGTTGGCGGCTCCAACCACATCTCCGACTTCTGCTCCGAGGTCGGCGACCCTTTCACCGAAGACCTCTGCTGCGGACTGGTGGACGACTTTGTGTCCAGGACGGCCGGGAACGAGGAGGGCATCTTTCTGGGACACCAGTCGGCCTGGAAGATGGGCTTCCCCGGCGACTGGAACATCTTTGTCTCCAGCAGCGGAGACAGCTCCGGGTCCAGCGAGGACACGACGAAGGCTAAAGTCTTCACCCAGGACATTTCCGAGGAGGAGAGAGGCTCCGGCTGGAGCGGCGAGGAAGACAAGAACATCGTGGAGTTCGACAGCGAGGAAAGCAAAGCACTCTGGGAGTCTCTGTCCAAATCCAGCGACCCCTACAACCCTTTCTTTTTCTCTGCGTGTATTTCAACTAGCAGCCACCTGGGCAAAAGTAAAAGTGAAATGAGTAACAGTGATGTGATGTCAGTGAGCACGGCAGGTGAGGAGATGTTGGGGCCTCAGGCTCTGAGCATCTGGTTCGGCCGCTCCGACAGCGAGAGCAGCTGGTCCAGCTCAGGCAGCTCCAGTCCAGACATCGACAAGGAGGAGAGCGAGAGGCTCTGGGAGTTCTTCAGCAGTCCCGCAGACCCTTACAATCCCATGTGCTTCAGTGCGTGCACGGTCAGCAACATTTCCCTCCACGCCACAACCCCAAAAGTACAGGACGCGCTCGGTGTCACCGCCTCGACAGACACAGACGAGGCGGAGAGCAGCTTCCCTCCTTCATCTGAGGAGGATGAAGAAGAGGGGCTGTGGGAGTCCCTGTGCCAGAAGGCCGACCCCTACCACCCTCTCAACTTCCAGGCCTGCCTCCAGAGCTCCCCGATCCCAGCCAAACCACCCGCCCTCAATGTCCGCCACACAGACAACCCGCCCGCAGGGGGCAAGAAACGTGAAGAACCAGCAAAAGCACCCCGACCAGCCAGAGCCACCAAGCCGTCTCTGTCAGAGAGGCTGGTGACGCCTCACTCCCACCCAGACAAAACACTGGTGCCTTGGAAAAAACCCCGACCCACGCCCCGGTCCCGTCCAGAGGAGAGAAAAGAAACTAGCAGCCCCAGCCAGAAAAAGGTGATTTAAAAACTAATTACAGCTAAGCCTGTCAGACACGATTAGACGTCGCGTCACGTGGGACCCCTGTGGGGCGCTCTCTAAATACTGCAGCCTTAAAATAGGCTTTGAACACTTAGAGTAAGAATAGGTTGTACACATTGTGTGTACCGTATGTATAACTTAAAGCTGAAGCCAAGTATATATCTTTTTTGGGACATTTCATGAAATTACATTTTCACTTCCTTTTTTGAAAATAAGCTAAAAGCTTAGTTGACACCCCACTTTCCGTGGGCACATTAACACCACAGGGAGTGGCTCCCGCTAACTGGCTCACACTCTTGTGAGACGGAGATAAGGGTTCATTCCCAACACACACACACACACACACACACACACACACACACTGAACGTCATAGTGTGGTAAACTGTGTTTCTGTTTGTCGCTTGTTGGTAACGGCTGCCCGTCGCCATGACTAATTCTGTCATGTGACTCCAGTGCCTCAGCAGAGAGTCAAATTGCAGAAGCGGCAGCTATACGCCATGTTCATTTTTGTTTTGGTTATATCAGACTCTTGAAATAAACCCAGAGGCAGAAAAACAAGTCAGTCACGATCTTAAAGACATATCTGAGAGCTCTTGTCTGTTCTTATTTTTTATCTCATATTTGATTTATATTTTGCTATTATTAGGTGTTTATAAGCTCAAACAAACCATTAAATCGTAACATTCTTATTCTCTTTAATGAAATGTATTGAATCAATTTTTTTTTTCTTTTTTCTTTTTCCGTTCTTCAGGTGCGATTCTCTCCTCTTGTCCAAGTCCACACCATGCGGACATGGCTGTTTGCGCGCCAGGCCTCCCGCAAAGGACTCTGGGAGGAGATGGCGCGCGACCGGGACCGCTTCCGAAGGCGGCTCTACGAAACGGAGCAGGCCATCGGCCACTGCTTCACTCCGGCCCACAGAGAGAAGGTCCAGGCCTACCTGGACGCACACAGAGCTTAAAAACTTGGGAGTCCTGAAACACTGAATGTTTAATTTTCCTTTTTGGACGAGAACTTGTGATTGGTTGCAATGCAACAGTGATTTATTTATTTTTTATTTTTTGGGCCCATTAGAAATTTGACGCTAGGCCGACCGTAATATGTTTGGTGTCATGTTGAACAACTTTGTACCTCAAAAGGTTTTATACATTGTGTGACTGTTGCACTGGCTGACACTTTTTCTCATTTAAACCTCAGCGTTGAAGGTGGGACAAGCGATGTGGGGGTGGGGTGGGGGGGGGCACGACTGGTTATCTGCTGGGTTAATGGGACGGAGGGAACCAAGTTAACCAGAATTTGACAAAAAAATGTATAGGATTAAAATGGCTTACCCCACCTTCAATGTGCGGAATGTTGTTTTTGTATGCCTTATATACTGACCTAGTAATGTAACCTGTGTATTTATGCCCTATGGAGCTTGTCGCTTTTTTTTTTTTTTTTTACAGTTGAACTGTTTGTGTTTTCATGTGTGGAAAAACAACCAATTTGTGGTTTCCCTAGAACATAATGGTAGATGATGATGATATTGTCAAAAGCAGAGATTTATAGTACAAAGTGTTTTGAAGTTTTTAAGCATGATGGATATGTATCCTAGACGTCCTGGTGCTGTTCTTGTGTTATACTAATATTTGAGTTCCTGTCTCGTATTTCCTGACCTATCTGCAGATGATTGTGGCCTTTTAGCACTGAGCTCGAAGATGGCCTTATTGTTATTTTTATGATTTATATTATCGATTATATGGCTATTATTCAAACATTTTGTCCTTTGTGGCTCGGCTTCCTCTCATACAGTTGAAAGTATGACAAAAAATCTATTTGTAGCAAATTTATCAGTCCATGCTGTGCTCAATCAATAAACATTTGTTACACTTCATCGGGGTTGTGTGTTTTCAGCCGTCACAACCCAGCTTCAGATGGTCACCGACCTCAGGGCAAAGATTTGAAGATGCCAAATGAATTGAACCTCTCACACAGTTCAGACACACCAAGGCGTGTTGTTGAGTCCACAGTTCAGGTGGCATCCGCCTGTGTACGAGGCCAAAGTCACGTAAAGCTAATTTGCATTCTAAGCTCTTCAACTCTGCCTCAGTGCTGATTTGCATCATTTGGTTGAAAAGTGAATGTATTTCAAACACAAAGTTTCAGCCTTTTAGTTTGGAAACTCTTCATATTGTAGATGTAGTCACCTGTGCTGTTGAAATAATGATATATACCGGATAAATGTTTGTTGGGTTTGGATATTTTTAATAATATTATAAAATATTTTAAAATCCAGTATGTTTTGCCTTTTTTCCATCCTAATCTTTTCCCACTTCATATTTTAGGACTCCTTAATCCCTCCCTGCTCATGTATCCCCGCCCTGTCACACACACACTCAGGAGGATTTATTTTCCCAGCAGGCCGTGTGTCTCCGTGCAGACTGAGTGCTGTAAGGCTGCTGTAAGACAAGGGTTAAAAACACCAAGTATGATGAAATCATTTTCCTGGGGGATGAAATCAATTAGAAGATCTCTGCTGCTCTCACCCATCACAAACACACACACGCAGAGGGAGCATGGTGCAAAGGTGAGCAATCTCTGACACTGTTGTTGTGTTGCCCCAGCGGAGGGTCTTAGCCCCCCCCCTCCCTCATGTTGTTCATGTAATTGATCATGTAATGGATCTCATGCTGCTTTAAAAAAAAAAAAAAACGTGGATGGTTGTTTACTTTGGGATTTGAACACGCAGAGGGAGCATGGTGCAAAGGTGAGCAATCTCTGACACTGTTGTTGTGTTGCCCCAGCGGAGGGTCTTAGCCCCCCCCCTCCCTCATGTTGTTCATGTAATTGATCATGTAATGGATCTCATGCTGCTTTAAAAAAAAAAAAAACGTGGATGGTTGTTTACTTTGGGATTTGAAGCCTTTTTTCGACATTGCACAACGTTGTGTAGTGTGTGTAGAAGCATCTGAGCGTGTCACAAGATTTGAAAAAAAAATACATACATAATAAGAAATAAGAAATACAAAATGTCCAATATTAACTGAACCACCCGTCCAACATTAGATTCATTTCCATTTTAGTCAGGATTGTGTTGTGTTTGTTTTTTTTCTTTTACATGAATTGAAAAACACTAATACCGTTTTTTTTGGTTCAGTGTGAAGTCAGGGCGGAGGAGGAGGAGGATGGTGTTTGTCCAGCTGATCTCCCCTCAGCCTGATTCTCTTTCAGCTGCAGGAAACGCCGCATGGTGTTTTTTTGTCCAGAGGTGTTCCACAACCATTGGGCGTCATTGTGCTTCCTGCTCAAGGGCACTTCAACAAAAAAACACACAAATGGCTGTTAGAAGCAATTAAACCTGTAGCTTCGCTATTTACAGCATCAACACACCGCCACTCCTCCCGTCTGGTATTATTCCACTTCTCATTTTGCACTCCTTTGTTTTTGTTTTATTTGTTTTTTTAAACCCACTCCTCTCTCTTTGTATCTTTCTCTCCATCTTCCTCCTCCTCCTCCTCCTCCTCATCCTCTCCCAGCATCATCAGCTCTGTGGCCTAGACGACCCCGTCTCCAGGCAACCGGCAGCCATTGAAAGGATTGCAGGTGATTGCAGCAGCAGCGGCGGCGGCGGAATCAGCAGCAGCAGAGGCGGTGGGTTCAGCCACACAAACATCACACACACACACACACACACACACACACACACACACACACACACACACACACACACAGACATACACGACTGCCCACCTATTGCCTGCCAGAGAGGGGTATCTCTTGGGTCACAATTAGCTGATGATGCAACCTTCCAGCAGCTATTGGGTCTGATGTCAGCTCATAGACGGACTGCGTGAAACACAAAAACGGGGGACAAAAGCCACACGCTCTGTGTGTTGTACAATGTGTACACAATGTGAGGAGCAAATTGTCGCGCAAAATCCACTCCAGGCTGGTCTGTGTAATTTGTGTTGTCCCATTCATTATTTTTGTGACTTCAAACACATTTGAAATTCTCTTTCCATGAATTGCAGACTATTAAAAATCCCAGCCCAATTATAATGTACATTTTACATTAAAGAGCCATGAGGGATTTATGCTTTCACGTACAGTATATTTAATTAATATATGTGATTAATATATTGGCATTCAAGTGGCTCCAGGGGCTCCCTTAGCAAAACAAGGACTGGGTTAGTTTAACTATAATTGGATAAACAAAAGCCATTAAAATCAAATAACACCCGCTTTCATCATCCTGAACCATCAGCACCTATCAAGTGTGAGTCGTAGTGAGTGTGGTCTGGACTCATGAGGATCAGTGTGTCTGACCAACACCCAACACACGGTGTACTCACTGGCTCAGTGCAGTGTTTGTCAGAGGAGAATGTGAGACGGTGTAGTCGGTGTTCCTTCCACACAAACACAAACACACTCCCACACACACACATTACCGAGTGATTTTAGGTCCAAAATGTAACTTAACTCAAAGGTGTCACTGCCTATATTATTAACAGTTAAGTCATCAATAAAAGCAACCCATAATCACAAGTGGAATCATAACCTGAAATTATCTTCATGCTTCATTGAAATGATGACTCAACAGGAGATGATTCATAAATGACCAGACGGGATTAATGTTACATTTGTTGGGAGAGGCCTCCCCCTGTTTACTGTGGCAGCAGTGTTTGTGTTACATACACAGATTGTCTACATAATTGCATTCTCATCATCACATACGTATGTTTTGACTCACAGCATCACGAGTATTTCAGCCACTTCGAAACTATCCTGTGTTACTCTACCGCCCCCATGCGGTTAAACTGGGGAACTACAAATTTAATTGTGGCAACACAACACAGAAAAAAAAGATTCATCACAAAAATGGCAGTTGTAAGTCAGTTGGAAAAATCAAATAAAAAGGACAATTAATATACCAATGTATTCCACATTACTCTATAGAAACAAAAAAAAACTGACAACAACCATACTGTCATCTAATCTACCAAACAAAATGAACATAAAGTTTTCTTTCATGATTCATACCTTTTTTTTTACATTTTTGTATATTATTGATATTTAGTTATTGGGGGAACTGTGGGGTAGTTTTTTTGCTTTAATTATTGATTATTGTTTTATTGGTGACATATGAATATTACTTCATCAGCTTTATAATACATTTAAAAGAACAGATTTCTTTTTCTGCAATTTTCTTTTTTTCCGTTGTTGAACGCAATTGGAGCAATTTAGAAGATTGTGAAGTGGCTGTGAGGTTAAGATCCCCTCTCCCCTCTCATTTGTTAGCCCCGCCCTAATTGTGTTCACCTGGTGATCCAGTCATGAATACCAGATATGTGTCTCCCCTGTCTCATTCCCCTTATGGTCTCATTGTTTGAAACATTCATTGCTCATTTTCAGAGTCAGGTTAGGTTAGATATGTGTTAGGTATTTGTGCGTTTTGAGATTGTGCCGGTTATTGGATCGGTCTGAGTTATTTTATTGTGCTCCAAACATGTTTCTGACTGATTTAGCATCTTACCATCTCAGTATACAGATCTGCACAGACCAATTAGTAAAGAGAGAGCCCCATTTTGGGACTGTTGTGTTTGGACTGTAAAGGTCGCTGTCCCCCCAGGTGAAAAAATTGAGTATTTAAATGCAGGAAGTCTGAGCAGGAAGGGCAGACCGCTGTCTGGCCTGCAGGCTCTTTGCACAAGTCACCGGCTCCTGCATTATTCACCGCACATCTCCATGAGACACAATGGGCCAACGCGCGGCCAGAAATGTGTGCAGCCTTTTGCTTTCTATGAAAATCTTTGACACCTGATGTTTTTTTTCTTCTCTCGCTGCTCTGCCAACGAATCTTGGACGAGGACAAAGATCCTCAAACTTAACCCCGAAAGCCTCGGCGACCCATTACAACAGGAGGGAGGCGGTTTCACCGCACACATTCCCTCCCTCTCTCTTTTCTGTTTTCTAATTGGCCGGAGGCCAAACCCAGTTTTGTGGCGTTCTTAAATAAACACAGGTTGGATTAGCTACCAATGACATCAGAATTCCTTCGACGTGTGATGAAATGATTCCTCACAACATCAGTGTTCCAACAATGATTATAATGATGACAAAAAACCTCAGTTATTGTTGTCGGCTGAGTGGGATTTGTGTGTGTGTGTGTGTGTGCGACACAAATCTAAATCACAGAGAGAAACACTGTCGCCAGTGACTCTGATTGGCCACTTTATATTCTGGCGTGGGTTTCGACACATCTCTGCCAACAGTCGGGGATTTATTAAAATTAAAGAACAAAATTCAAACTCTGCCCTGAGAAAAATTCCCAGTTATTGTTTTGGCCATAACATTTTTTTAAATGGGTCTGTGTTTTTTAGATGCAACAGTAAATATTTAAAAATGGAACATCACTGAGTTTATGGTTCTGTGATTCCAAATGATATATTTTTTTTAAGGATTATAAAAAAAATAAAGAATAATTCGTGGATGTGACCAAGAGGAAAAAAAAATGTTTCATGCACTCTCTTTGGTACAGGTTGTACATTGAGGCTTTAAAGACCCTGGAATATTGAAATGGAAGCAAAGCACATAGGGGAGGAATCCTGGTTGTTTGCTTTCTTTGTCTTCTCTTGTGTCTTTCAGCAGCTTCACAAACACAACGGGAGACACTGTTTTTCTCATTTATTTATTTTCTCTTTTTTTTTTTGTTTATCAGGACCAGACAAACAGGAAAGCAACAAGCATACGGCTGATAAAAACAACAGCTGGCCACTTTCTGCTTTGTGAGATTATTCTTCTTTTTTTTCTCTCTGTAAAATGGTGTATTTCAGTTGTGTAAAACAATTTCCCAGAATGTTAGACGTTTGCATCAAAATGGTTGGGTAATACAACCACAGCCAGTGCGATTTAAAGTGCCGTTCCACATCGGAGTGAAATCAGTAAAGCAGGCAGAGTTGAACACAAGACAATGAAATGTCATATGAATGGTACAATAAAACGCACAATATGACAGATGAATTGCGATAGTCCTGACTCAGGAAATGAAGTCAAAGAGAAAGTGGGAGCGGCAATCGGCAGGAGCCTGAAAAAAGGGATGCAGAGATAGAGAAAGAGATGAAGATGGAGGCCAGGATTTCTACCCCAGTGGTTCATCAGACAAGAGTGGATATTAAATGATACAGTGCTGGCTGCTGTGCATACTCATCTCCCTGCATAATATATATATACTCTCATATAATTGAAGGCTACTCTTATTCCATTTTTTACGTTAACAATGGATCAAATGACTCTAAAGTCAATGAAGGTGAGAAAGAAGCAGCAAAGGAAATGATCACCTCTGACTCTGCATTTGGTCAAAAAAAAATAAATGAGTGAGTGCAGATTACAGTCTTATTTTTGTGTCCTGTTGTGAAGCGCAGACGCACAATTAGCCTCTTGCCGATTATGCAAATTGTGCATTTTATCATCACTTAAATTTACAATCCAACTGTGCCGTATTAGGCCACTGTTTGGCGCCACCGCACATTTTATATTTAAAATAATAATGTTGAAGTGTGAACATAACATGTATGCATTTTCATGCGTCAGTTTAACCGGTTTGGTTTGCAAATGTGCAATTTGCACGCATGCACACACTCGCATGCGCACACACACACACCCCCTCACTCACTGCAGTACAATTTGCTTTGACACACGTCGGCGTCTTGGCTGTGATATCATACCTTGACTTTATAAGTCTCTCATTGTTCCCTCTACTATGTGAGCACTTTATCTCTGTACACAAATGCTACACTGGTGTGTGAGGAGAGAAAATCCCCCGGGCGTCCCTGGAGTCAGGTCTTGTGTGTGCCGACCTCTACCTGCCCTTCGGGCTCGCTCGGCACCTGTCAGGAGTTTTCTTTTGTCGTTGTCGAGGTTCCTCCAGTGTGTGCCTCCTGCCAACTGAAAACCAAACAAGTAAACTCCGACGTGTGCACGCACACGCACACAAGTCAGATGTGAAGAATGTGCTTCACGACCGATAAAGGTCAGGCTGTGTGGGATAAGCGGTCAAATGAAGGCCTGCGATGGGTTGAAGTGAAAATGAACAATTAGAAATGATGGAAAGGAAATGACACAAACACAAAGGAGCCACCAAGTTCAACACAATGCAGCAATGCATTGTGGCTCTTGCCATCAAAAATCCCATGCTCCATGGAGCTGCAAATGAGGAGCGTTCGGGTGAATATCTGTCCGGTCTTTTCTGGTCTTCGCACATCGCTCCACCCTTTTGGGAAATGACTGTTTTCGTCCAACTTAACCACATCTCAGGTGAGCTGTTTTTGTTCCCCGTGTGGATTTGAAAATAACAGGGCTGCATGGCAAAGTGTCAGGATGTTGTCACGAGCACGCCACCACACGTCTGCTGGTTGTGGACTCAGAAATTCCGGTGAGCTCAGAGCTTTCTGATGAGTGACTCAGAACAAACCGTGTCTGAGTACTGACACAGGCTCTTATTTACATTAACGACACACTGGAGTCTAACTGACATACCACCGACATACAGTGTTGTTTCACGTTCTTTTCTCTGAAGTTTGGATAAACTTTTGATCAAAGTCAAAGTCAGTTTTGCTGCCTGAATATCATTTTCTTCATTGTTTTTTTTCATTATTGGAAATTGTACTGCCATAGATTTTGTCCATTTTAAAGCTTACTTGGTTTATTTAGATTATTGATATACTCTATACTCTATATGTATAGTTTTCTAATTGTTTGTTTTTAATCACACAATCAGCCACCCACTCAAGGTTGAGTACCCAATCACTAAGGTGAGATAAATAAATTCATTAATTCCTTTTAAGCACATTTTTCCTCAATTTTTTCTCAGATTATGCTGAGACACATTGAATCAGCATCTGCTCCTCACTCAGGATACAGCCAATTGTGATGCTTTCAGGTGCTGTGGGAAAATGTCGTAATTATAAAGCATTCCCAGTCACACACACACAGGTATGCACAGTTTCAATCCCTTTAGTTTCCAGATTTGAATGTTGCCTCTCTATTGTCCAACTTACCATATGTAATTAGAGCCACAGCCAGGATTTTTGGAAATATGTATCTCACAAGTCCTTAAATTCCCTTGTTAAACTTCTCCATTGTTTACTGTGATCCCTTTTAAATTATGTGTAAAAAAATAAAAAATCTTATGATCTCTTGTACATTTGATCTTGTGTTATTTGTTGTTTAAATATATGTGGTTGAATGTATTTCATGATTAAATTCTGTATATTCGGACACATTACAGACATGCATATGAAAGAGGAAGCCGGTTTCTCATAATATAATTGTTATTATAGTTTTCTTTTTGCAGTTAATGTAAAAACAGACAGTAGAGCAGAATCAGTGCAACGTGCATTACATTTTATTTTTTAAAAGATCATCATAAAAGATATGTATATATATATCTTCTTTTTTTTGCTGCAAGCATTGGGGCGGACATGTTGTCAGTCAGCTGCGGAGACGGTGGCTGTCGTAGCGCCGCTGAGTCTCGGTGCTCAGACGTCCGGGCCTCGGAGGAGCTCCCTGAAGGCGGCGCTGGCGGCGGACACTCCGCGGGGACGGACCGAGGTGAGACGGGACCTGGGACCGGATCATGGCGGCGCCTGCGGCCCGGGACTCTCTCCCGGAGCACTGGTCCTACGGAGTGTGCAGGGACGGCCGGGTCTTCTTCATCAGGTAAGCGGGAGCGGAAGCGATCGGTGGCGGGAGTTGTGTCCTTCGTTCCTGGCGGTGTAACAGGTGTTTTTCCGCTCTCTCTCTCCCCACGCCCCCCCTCCTCCTCCCCCCGGCCTGTGTCTCCGCGTGTGTCCGTGTCTGCAGCGATGAGACGCGGATCACCACCTGGCTCCATCCGCGCACCGGAGAGCCGGTGAACTCCGGACACATGATCCGCTCAGGTAGCCGCGGCGGGCGGGTCCACTCAGGTTGACTTTAAGCGTGTGTGTCGTCGCTGTGGGTGCGGGGCCTGACAACTTTGTGCTGTGGCTTTCTTTAATTTATTTCAGATATGCCCCCGGGCTGGGAGGAAGGCTTCACGACCGAAGGTGCCAGTTTCTTCATAAAGTAAGTAACCGTCGACCGGCAGAGGTCCCCTCGGGTTGTCCCGCTCCACCTGCGGAGCTCAACATGGCTCCCGGCTGCTCTTAATTCCCCCGCAGCTAGCAGCAGTAATCACCGCGGGGACACGGGCTGTGACCCGCTGACCCCGCGGTGACCGGGCCCTCGGCTATCTGTGGCCGCTCCAGGCCTCACGCACAGCGGCTGCAGAAGGTGCTGTGTGTCCCTGGTCCTCTGGATGTTTCCATGAGACACATTTTTTTTTATTTTTTTTACCTTTTACCTTTCTTCCTTTACTTTACTGTATCACAACTGCCTTTAACATCCAGACTGAGACTGTTTATTCACACTTCCCAGTGGATTAGACCCTAAAACCTGACAAATACTGGATCTCGGAGGCTTGTAACTCAACAACATTTAATCATTTGAAATCATTTCAAATATTGTGTTTATATGCTTCTCTCTTCCATGTCTTCCTGTGTCCTCCTGCATGAATCAGCCCCAACATTAAAACCAGCTGTGGCGTCAGCTGTAGAATAGGAAATAACAATTAAGACTGAAATTTATTTTTTAAATGAAATTACTGTTAATGTTCGGGACAGTGACTGGAAAACATTTGACTTTTCTGCAGGTTCATCTGACGTAGCCTTCTGATAATCACAACGTTTATCTCTATTATTGTAACAGGAAATTACTTAATTACTAAAAAAACCTAAATTATCAGAAACATTTGGATAAACATGGAGATAAAATCTACCCAAACCAACAGACTGAGTCTTTGGGAATATTGTATTTAAAATGCAGGATATACACTGATGTGCTTCACCAGTAGAACCACGTCGCCGCGTTAACGTTGTGGCTGATGTTGTGTACTTTCTTCGGTTGTGTTGCCTCTTTCTTCCCGGTCTCTACTTTTTGGCTTTTCTCTCAATTTTTTTATTTTATTTTGGAAGATATAATTATACAGCCACGCAGAATGCTTATCTCGTTGTGTCTGATTGTATGTCTACGATCCTGTGCTCAGCTGCACAGAGGAACGTGTATTCGGAGTTGAATATTTTTGCCTTTGCATTGCTATGTGTTTTTCTGTGTGTGGGTTTGTTTCTACGTCTCCTCGGTGCAAAGCAGATTTCCTCTGATTGATGAATATTCATGAGTTTCTTTTGAAGCCCTCTGTCAGCTGGAGCATTAATATGTTGATGGTGTGTATGTTGACGTGTCGGTCAGTAATCGGCAGTTCTCAGGTCGTGTAATATCAAAAGGACCCCTGGGTAGGGATCTGGTGTTTCATGACTTCTCCATGCTGAGCCACTGTGCCGGCACAGATTGAAGTGTCATTGTAGATAAGAGAGGCCAAGGATCAGTGCTGTGGATGGTGCATGCTGCAGTGCAGCGATTTTGCAGAAAAGTACAGTTTTATATGCAGAGTAGAATTCAGGCTTATTGGAAGCATCTAGTTGTGGTAAATGTTCATTAAAATTCTTCTGAATCCAGTCCAAATTTGCTGTTGTGTTGTGCAGTGATGTCAATCCGATTTTGTGTGTGTTAGTGGGTCCTTTTTACTTTTTGGAAAATACATGAAAACTGGCAATTACTGTGTTTTTGAATGTCTGGTTGAGGATTTCCCATTTAAATGAAACCTTTCATTGGTGCCATATTTAGCCATAACCTGTATCCCAAACGTTTTCAGGAGAGTCATAGGCCCTGGAGGCAGTTGTTGGTTTGTCAGATGTAATGACATACCATCACGACAAAATGTTGTGCAGCATGACTTACTATTTCACACCATATCAATTCATATATCATTTTAAATGAATGTGCATTTCTTTACAGTACAGTAGAGGGTTGTGTGACATTTATTTTCGTTTTTCAAATCTGTCTCAAACCAATACTGGGGTGACCATAAATCATTTCTGCTACCAGCACTGGACAGAGAGTGAAGTGGGACATAATCCGCACTAATCTCTGTGTACAGATGACATTTGACCGTTCACCTGACATCTTGAATTCTTCAGTGCAACTGGGGTTTAATAGTGTTCGCAAAGGAATTTCCAAAAAAGAGGAATCTCTATGGTATTCCAAGGATTTGTTTGAAGTGCTAAAATAGAAATAATGACTAACTTAATGGTGGTAGAGAATATGGCCACCATGTTTGAAAGCAGATTGATAACTTGAGGCATAATGTTTGTGCGAAGATGATAATATGTGATGATCTCTTTCTGCACTTGTGAAAGAAGAACTAGAGCAGGGACATTTTTGTCTTTTCCTCTGCCTGCACGGGACGGGTTCGTTTTCTGTGCCCCCCCCCCCAAAAAAAAAACTTTAATCAGCTTATGAATGGTATTTTCTTCAGGAGAAATAACAAGGTGAAG